>MU275197.1:160239-211283 GCA_022160315.1 Panus rudis PR-1116 ss-1
TGGGAGGCAATACAGGATGAATGGAGCAAGTTGGATTTGGAGCTATTGCAGAAGTGGTATGAGTCAATGCCTGCTCGCGTAGCTACACTCAAGAAGGCACGGGGAGGGTATACAAAGTATTGAAGTTGTTTTGAATATACACACTCATTTGGTCTAAATTCAAGCTCTGCAAGTTGGAGTATCTGTCAGAGCCCTGAGTGAGAAAAAATCAAAAAATGCATAATATATTCTTGCACAAGGCAATATCTAATGTTACTGTGTATATAGAGTATATGCATAGTAGGCTACACAACTATGCTAAACACTCCATCTGAATCCTTCTCTAACCCTGTAAACACACACTTCTGGGGGGTGTTCCATTTTTGATGATTGCCACTGTACAAAGGTCTTGCCGAACGCATCAAGGACAAGATATCTCACTTCGGAAAACCTGGTACTCTTGCAGCCCTCTGAGACCAAGCCCAAGTTATTGACGCCCGCTACTGGGAACGTCAGCGTGAGATACAGTCTCATTCTCACAGCTCGAAGTCCTCCGGTGGTTCATCCGGTAACAAGTCCCAATCCTCATCGTCCTCGAAGAATACATCTAGCAACACCAATACGTCCCATTCCAGTTTCACTTCTTCTTCGTCCAACAATTGCCCTAATTCTTCATCTTCTACTCCGAGATCCTCCTTGAATGCTTCAGATTTATTGAAAATCCTAGATAAAAATGGCAAACTCCTTCCAGCTGAACGTAAACATTGCCTTGATAATAACCTCTGCCTCTTCTGTGGCAAAGGTGGTCATCAGGCTAAGGATTGCCATAGGTCTACGTCCTCTGCCGCAAAGGCTCGAGCTGCGTCGAAGAACGAGTCTGCTGCCTCTTCTTCGGGCAACAACTCCGGCGCTGCCTCCAGTTCTTCCGCGAAGCCTTCTACTTTGAGTTCCGGCTCGAAAAAATAGAGGGCAGTCCTCAGAACTCCTCATGGCCTGAGGACTGCGTTGGACTCGACCGTGACGTCATGGAGTTAAGACTCAACGTGTCCACTCTCTCAGATCCGAATTCCACGTCTGTTATTCTTGAACATATGCTTTCCGACTCACCCTCCGAACCCTTCCGAGCTCTGAGCGATTCAGGCTCTACTCATTGTTTTATCGACTCGAAATTCGCAGAACCATTCCCGAAAAAATCCATAACGCCTATTCCTCTTCATTTGTTTGATGGGACTTCTAACAACTACATAACACAATTGGTCGAACTCCCTGTACGTTTTCCGGCTGGCGAATCTATGACTTTGACATTTTACGTCACTCCGCTCGATTCCAAATACTCTGCAGTTCTTGGACACAGCTGGCTCACCCGCTACAATCCGTTGATTGACTGGGTATTGGGTCGCATCACTTTCCGTTCTGCCTTGTTGAACGAATCGATATCGTCGACATCTGCTAGGGCAGCTTTACTCCCTTCGCAGACTTCCAAGTTTCTTTTTGAGCTTTCCGTCCCTTGGATTTCCCTAATCAATGCTGCCGCATTTATGCGCGCTAGTAAACTTCCCGGTTTTGAGACATTCTGAATTCAACTCTCTGATCCTTCTGTCGCCGCCAGAAAAGCCTCTGTTTCTGAGGAACCAATCGACTTGTCGACTGTCCCCAAAGAATATCACAAATTTGCCGACGTTTTCAGCAAGTCGAGAGCTGATACTTTGGCTCTTCATCGCCCTTATGACCTTAAGATCAATCTCGAAGAAGGCACTTCGCCTCCGATAGGTCCGATCTATTCATTGTCCCACTCCGAACTCCAAATGCTCCAAGAATTTATCGACGAACATGTCAATATAGGCTTCATTCGTCCTTCCACCTCTCCTCATGGCGCACTCGTTCTCTTCGTCAAGAAAAAGGATGGTTCACTACGTCTTTGTGTCAATTGTCAAGGACTTAACAAGATTATGAAAAAAGATCGTTACCCCCTACCCCTTCTTTCTGATCTTCTCAATGCTCCTTGGAAAGCTTCGGTATATACGAAAATCGACCTTCAACATGCCTACCACCTAGTCAGAATTGCCGAGGGTGACGAATGGAAGACAGCCTTTCGAACTCGATATGGCTCTTTCAAGTGGCTTGTTATGCCATTTGGCCTTACCAATGCGCCGGCTGCTTTCCAATGATTCATGAATGACATCTTCTCCGACCTTATCGATGTCTGCGTTATAGTCTATCTCGACGACATCCTCATTTACTCCAATTCCGTCGAAGAATACTGAAAGCACGTCAAAGAAGTCCTCCGACGTCTTCGGAAGCATAGACTTTATGCCAGAGCTGATAAATGCAAATTTCATTCTGACACAGTCGAATATCTCGGCTACATCCTTTCCCCTGAAGGTCTGACAATGTCGAAAGACAAAGTTAAGACTATTCTCGATTGGCCAGAACCTCGTAACATGAAGGACATACAGTCTTTCTTAGGTTTCGCCAACTTCTATCGACAATTCATCTTCCGATATTCCGATATCGTTGTGCCTCTCGCTCGACTTACCTGTAAAGGTGCACCTTGGAACTTCTCTGAGGAATGTCGAAAAGTTTTCAATGAACTCAAAGAAGCTTTTACGACTGCTCCAGTTCTTGCCCACTGGATTCCCTACGCACCTCTCATTGTTGAAACTGACGCTTCCGATTATGCTCTGAGCGCAATTCTTTCAATCGTTGCTCCGGACTCCGAGATTCATTCTATTGCTTTTCATTCTCGCACCTTCACCGCTTCTGAACTTAATTATGACACTCATGACAAGGAGCTCCTCGCAATTTTCGAAGCCTTCCAAGTATGGTGACAGTATCTTGAGGGCTCTCCCCACCCTATCAACATGATTACCGACCATAAGAATCTCACCTATTTTTCCACCACTAAGGTACTTACCCGTCGACAAGCACGTTGGTCTGAATATCTCTCCCAGTTCAACCTCACGATTTGTTTCCGACCCGGCAAACTCGGAACGAAACCTGATGCACTCACTAGACAATGGGACATCTACCCAAAAGGGGAGAATAGGGACTACGCATCCGTTAATTCTCACAACTACAAGCCTATCTTCACTTCCAAACAACTCTCCGCATCTCTCCGAGCTACAGCACTATTCCAACCGATGCTCCAAAGTGTCACCATCATGGACACTGAAGAACTTCACAATGACATTCATGCTGCTCTTCCCTCTGACCCACTCTATGTCATTCATCATTCCAACCCCGAATCCTCTCATTGGAAACTTGACTCCGATGGTCTTCTTTGATTCAACAACCGTATCTATGTTCCCAATGCCAAAGACCTTAGGCTCTGAGTTCTCCAAAACAAGCATGATCACATTCTCTCCAGACATCCTGGACAGAATAAGACCATCGAACTCATTCGACGCGAGTACGATTGGCCTGGTCTAAGACTCTTCGTCAAAGACTATGTCAAGTCCTGCATCACTTGTATGAGGGCAAAACCACAGCGACACAAGCCTAACGGAACGCTTCAGCAGCTTCCGGTTCCTCTCCGACCTTGGGACTCCATTTCTATCGACTTTATCGAACAATTACCGACATCCAAAGGTTTCGATGCCATTCTCGTTATCGTCGATTGAATGTCCAAGCAAGGTATCTTCATCGCTACCCATACAACGTGCACTGCCCAACAGCTCGCCCATCTCTTCCTCATTCACGTCTTCTCGAAACATGGTGTTCCCAACCACGTAACGTGTGATCGAGGCTCCAAGTTCGTCTCCCGGTTCTTCCAAGGACTCGGAGAAGCTCTTGACATGCGTATTCACTTCACTTCTGGCTATCATCCCGAAGCAGACAGTCAAACCAAACGCACCAACCAGACACTCGAACAATATCTCCAAATCATCTGCAATTACCAACAAGACAACTGGGCTTCACTCTTACCCCTCTCCGAATTTGCTTATAATAACGCTCCGAGCGCAACTACCGGTATTTCTCCGTTCTTTGCGAACAAAGGCTATCACCCAAACATCACAGTCCATCCGGAACGCGATATTGCTTCTGCCGCAGCCCGTAACTATGTTGTTAACTTAGATGAACTTCACCAGGAATTGCGTTGTAACATCTTGAATGCGCAGCAGCGCTATCAAGGTACAGCGGATGCTCGACACATTAAACCTCCTGACATCAAGGTTGGCAACGAAGTTTACATACTTGCAAAATTCTTCCAAATCAATTGACCTTCTTGGAAACTCTCGAACAAGTACGAAGGTCCTTTCCAAGTTCTTGCGAAAGTTGGTCCACAGTCCTATACGATTCAATTACCAGATCAATTCAAAGCTGTTCACCCCGTCTTCCATGTCTCGATGCTCGAACCTCACACTCCGAATACTATTCTAAATTGCACTCAATCTCCACCTCCTCCCAAAATCGTCAATGGTGATCTTCAATACGAAATCACCGAAGTCGTTTCTTCGAAAATCGATAAACACTACCGATGCAAACTTCTCTACCAAGTACGTTGGCTAGGTTACAAAGGTACTCCAGAAGAATATACCTGGGTACCTGCTGATCAACTCGAAGAAGACGCACCTGACGCAATCTCCAACTTTCACGCTTCTCATCCTTAATCTCAATATCCTGGTCCCCTCAGTTCTCTCTGAATTTTCTTAAGTCCCTTACTCTTATTGTCGTTTTCCGATTTCTTCGATCTCTTCAATTTCTCTGACGTTCAAGAAAAAACATTATTCAAGAAAAAGTCTTCATTACATGCAGCATTCAAAAAATACGCCAAGTCCAAATCCCAGCCAACTATTTACTGCTCCATCGGAGCCTCCGGACCTCCGGCGTCTCCGACGTCAGGTTCCCCTTCCCCATCTTTCTCCCCCTCATCCTGCGCCTCATCCTTTCTCTGCTTGATGCAAACCCCCTTCTTCTTCTTCCTCGGAACCTCCTTCGCTTGCTCTAAATCTTCCGCCCTCGTTCTCTTCTGCCCACCTGAAGGCCCTGGGTCAAGAGTCCCCGGATTTCCATCTTCGATGTTGAAGCCCCGGAAACCCTCCTTGGTGAGGTATCCCCGGGCATAAGCCACAAACAATTCTCCAATCTTGTCCATGAACTCTCCGATCTTCTTCGAATGAACAGCCAGGTGGTTGAGGAACCTGGTCTGCTCCATTTGTGTCGAGAGGAGTTTTTCGAGGGCATTGGCCTGCCTCTCGGAAGCTGCAGCTTGTCGCTCCAGGACCGCTGTCACACATTCAATTTGAGAACCGAAGTTGCCTCCGACGGTTCTCCGTGGCACCTCCGAGGTTACCTTCGCCTTCTTCTTCGGCTGCTCCTCTTCTTCGTCCTCATCATCATCCTCATCCTCTATCACCTCCGGACCCGTCTGCTTCCGGGGTGCCCTCTGACTCGGTCCCGTCAGAGCGTCCTTCAAGTATTGGACCTTTGCCTCCAGGCAATTGTTGCAAGCCTTGGAGGGCTTGCCCTTCTCAGTCCTAAGTCCAACTCGTTAATAAGAGTTTTCCGGATAACTGAAGAAAACACTTACGTTCCCCCAGAGCAGTTAAGCTTCTTCTTCCTGCAACCATAGCAGGGGGTGTTGGGGCCGGGTAGCCATTCCTTCGAAGCCCTTGAAGGCCTAGCCTTCGAAACCTCCAAAGGGGCCGTAGCCTTCCCCTTGCCCTTCTCGGCCTCCTTCGCCCTCCGAACGTCCTCCCGAGCCTTTTCTTCTGCTTTCTTCCGCCCCACCTCTTTGGCCCTCTTCCGAGCTTCTTCTTCAGCCTTCTTTTGAGCCTCCTCCTCAGCCTTCCTCCGAGCCTCTTCCTCTTCCCTCCTCTTTTGCTCCTCCCGAACCCTCCTCTCAACCTCCTCCCTCTCCCGTTGTTCTTCTTCTTCGGCCTCGATGAGTTCCTTCTTGGCCTCCCAGGCATCGATCACCTTCTTCCTCCAAATCTTCTCCGACTTTGAAATTCCAGGCTCGTCGGGATCCAGGAAGTCCGCCTGGGACTTGGTGCGAAAGTCGACAACAGTAGGGGTGGACTTGTTAAAAATTATTTATCGGACTCGGGGAAATGAGGGAGAAAAAGGGCGAAAGTTGAGCTCTCAAAATTCTGCAAAGTCCCTCGTTATATAGGTCTCAGGTGCCCACCACGCTTCCGAGTCCTAGAAGCCTCCGGCAGGCACTGAATCGCATCAAATTGAACCGATCCATGATCTAGGCCTCGGGGCTTGGTCTAAAGGGGGGAATACTGTCACGTGCCATTCCCGTCATGTGACCATAACTAATCACATGACCGTGTTTATTCCTTTTATCTTCAATTTCCTTTTCTGATCTCCGATTTCTCTCAATGACTTCTGAGTATATTTCCAATATCTTATCTGTCACTTGTCACGTCTTTCTTGGCTGCGAACATATGACTCATCTTTCCACATGATCTTTATTCTTATTGATATATGAGTTACTTTCTAATTGTCTTTACTATCTCCGATTCTCCGATTTCCCAGAACATGTTGTATTTCCACATGGAGACACACAACTCATGTTTTACACGAGTATCCTTGTAGAATAGTATTTAAGCATAGTTACTTTGTACTTTGTTCTTCAGTCAAATTATCAACTCAGTCTCCAGACTCTCTCTGTTCGAACCTCCGAGCTCATCTTTGAGTTCTTCCGAATCAGACTTGTTGTTAGACTCGTCTTGAGACTTCATCAGGAAAAACCTCTTTTTCCCAATATAGCTAATCCAATGCAACTGAAAGTAAATATAAGTTAAAAATGACTATTAATCAAATAGCTATATAATTTTCAGATAATAATATCCCGATGTTTATAAACTTTGATGTATCAGATGAAGTCTGACCAGGTCAGCTCCAATTAGGCTAACTTGTGATAATTTTGAGTTCAAGTCTAGCTCAATAGAAATGCAATGCTAATCTAACTCCAATCTAACTCCAACATGATTTGAATATTTTTGATGTACTGTATACTTATGGATGTTGACACTAACTGACCTCCAATGATGCTAAAAATATCTAATTGAAATCACTATCTGTATAACCTAGTGCTAATGCTCATAAAGGGTATCTAGTCTCTGTGTGATAGAGAGCCCCCAAAAAAATGCATAAGTCTCAGCTGTTTATGAGATGTGTCAGCAGAGATGGTATATATAGCATATTGCTTCAGAGATACTATATGGCCTGGTGGTCTAGTGGTTAGAGCTCTGCTTGACAGTGCAGTCTGGAGACCCTGGGTTCAATTCCTGATGGTGCCAGCAATGTTTTATTTTATTTTATGATTGTTTTTGTGGTACTAAAATGAATTGTAATGAGACTCATTATTGATTTGAATAATATTAATCTATATTGTGATGTCTTGTAACAAAGATCAATACAATATTGAAATCAATCAAGGAATAGTACTGGAGGAAAATTGTAGTCATTTATAGACAATTTTCTCTAAATTGGCACTAATTGTATTCTTTAAATTAGAGAAATAAAGTCCAAAATTAGGGGGGTCTAGAATATTAGAGCCTATTGGAGAAAACCAAGATAAAAATGCCAATTATATCTCATTATATCTAAATTATCTACAATTGGCAAGATTAGGAAAATGAGGTTTTTCCTGATGTTGACTCTGCAGGTACTAATTGACTTAGTACACTGCGTATCTCCGTTCTCCGACATCTTCTTGGTACTTCAGAGACTCCAATTCTTCCGACCCTTTTGTGCAAGACACGGTCAACTCAAATAGAGCCCCAAAGTTGAGCAGGGCACAGCACATAAGCTGAGGTCATAGCCCACTATACGACCGTGTCTGTATCCTCCGAGATCTTATCGAGATCTCCAAGACTTCCGGAAGATATGTACTTAACATTATATGAATGCGCAAGGAAACAGTGTACTCAATCAGCATACTAGATGTACTCCTTAATGCATGCATACAATGACAACTTATACAATCTTTCTATGAAAATGTCTTTGTTTACATTGATTTTGATATCTTCATGGACAGAATCTGTCCTTCAACTGACACTAGCAACTTCACTGGCAAGCATCTGAACTGAGTGAGTTTACTTTTGTATGAAGTGTTAACCTGAATAACTGAGATAAAAGTCAATTCTTTGTTCAACTTTAAATTTAATTTTTTAACTGTATTTGCATATGAGTATGCTTGAATCTGAAATAGCCTCACTAGTTTTGCAACTTTTTTTCTCATCTTGTATCATTTATGTGATGCACCATTTTGTGCGTAGCATCCATTCCTTGCATACACTTTGCTATTTTTCCTGTCTGTCTTAATAATATTCTTTGCCTGAATGCATTTGTGATCCTCACACTGAGGTATCATTTTATTTTCAAACTACACCTTTATTCATCTAGCATACAATTCTCATTTTGTTATCCTCAACATAATGTTTGTACTGATTACATATTTCATTTATTATTCATCAATATAATTTTTGCTCTATATTTTTACATTGTTGTTCTTTTTGCAATTTTTAATCTTACATATATCAAGCATGATTCTCACTGCCTGTACAATTTTTATCATTGTTTCTTCAGCACAACTTGCACTTTGTACTTTTATTTATATTGCTTTCCTTTATAAATTTTAATTTATCTATGCAATATATACATAGCATAATGTGATTTTGGATAAAGTAACCTCTGTACTATAAAGTCTGTCAGCTCCAACAGCACTTTTTATAATTCTTATATCTCTCCACATCTATAAAATATACTGCTAAAAGTATCAACCTGTCAAGCTAAGTTGTCACTTCCACCTGTGAGAATATGTTCAACATTCAGAATCAAAGTTTGACATCAAGTTTTACAATATTAAGTTTCTAAGTCTCAGCTGCAATTTTCACTATTAGTCATCAGCAAAAACCTCTTTTTCTTAATATATTCAATCTACTATAACTGATAGCAAATACAAGTTAGGGGTACCTATGTATAAAATGTCTATTCAATTTTTAAATAATAGTATTTATAATTTTGAATAAGTTAGATAAGATCTAACTAAGCTAGCTTCAATTGCATTAATCTTTGACAAATTTCAGTTAAAGTCTATCTTGATCAAAATGCAATATTAATCTAACTCCAATGTAACCTTATCATAATTTAAATATTTTTGATGTACTTCTTTATACTCATTGAGATTGATACTAACTGATATCTAATGATGCTAAAAATATCTAATTGATATCACTATCTGTATAACCTAGTGTTAATGTTCATAAAGCATATCTGATCTCTGTGTCTTAAAGAGCTATTAAAGAAATGCATAAGTCTCAGCTGTTCATGAGATGTGTCAGCGGAGATGGTATATATGACCTATTGCTTCAGAGAAACTACGTTACCTAGTGACCTAGTGGCTAGAGCTCTGCTTGACAATGCACTCTGGAGACACTGAGTTCAATTCCTGATGATACCAGCTATATTTCAGTGTATTTTATGATCATTTTTATGTAGTAAATAAATTGTAATGGTGCTCATTATTCATTTGAGTACAAGCAAATTATATCATTAAGCTTTATAACAAAAGTCAATGCTATATTAAAATTACTCAATAATAAAAAATTGCAGTTATTTATAGACAATTCTTTCTAATTTGAAGATAAAACTTTCTGCTAAATTAGAGAAATAAAGTCCAGAATAAGGATAGTCTGGATAATTAAAGCTTTTTAGAGAAAACTAAGATAAAAATGTCAATTATATTTTATCATATCTAAAGTATCTATAATTGGCAAGATTTGGAAAATGAGGTTGTTTCTGATGGAACCAATTCAAAAGGATTGAATGACTATACTGTTAAATATTGAGATTGCTATCAATCACTGTTCTTTGTTAACACAGGTTGCATGTCATGTTGTATGATTTGAAACAATCCTAGACTGAAAGAATATCCTGCTGCTAGAGCCTATATTTAAAAAGTCAAATATATAACTATAAGTTTATATGATAATATATTATTACTTACATAAATCAGACTCATAATATTAATTGAAAGCAAAAATCTGCTTCATTTAGTAAAAAAAAACTTAATTTACATTTCAACAAAGAACGTCTACCTATCAAAAGGACTAGCTTATAGATTGATTTCAAAACATATTAAATCTCAAAAAATTATAACTCTTGAGATATAAAAAGAATTGTTTATTAAATGATAATAGAAAAAGTGAATAACTTTTTAACTTTTTAATACCTCTTATGTTATTCAATATGTAATGAAAAAATAAATGTTTATATACTGTTTTAGATAAATAATCAAATTATAAACTCATTTTTATCAAATTGAATAATTCATCAAATATTAATCTTTTACTTACTATATTTAATAGTAAAATCAAAGTTAAGCTTTCTTATATATGATCAATTAACTTTGCAATTGTATCATTCAATTAATTTAAATAATTAACCTTTACATATATCACAATAAAGACCACAGATACTTTGACAACTACAAGTATCAATTTTAATATACAAAGAAAACTAACTATAAAATACTAGATTCAGATATTTAATAATCAAAAGTACTGCTTCTATATTGTCAACATATATAGTTTAAGTATAATGTTACATTATTATCCTTTAAAATAAATATAATTTTTAATAATAATATGTATATTAGATAGTAAATAGATTGTATAGATATATTACAATGTATATTAAATAAAATATAATATATAAAGTGAGCTATCAAAGAACTACAGAAAACATAAATCAGGAATTGCCACTATTATGCTTTCATCAGCCTTGTCATGTATCATTCCATTATGTGACCTTGATGAATCACATGATTGCATTTATTTCTTCTATTTTTGATTTCCTTTTTTGATCTCTGATTCCTTTTGATACTTTCTGAGTACGTTTCTGATATCTTATCTGTCACCTGTCTCATCTCTCTTGGCTATGATTGTATGACTCATCTCATCACATGATCTTCATTCTTATCGATATACAAGTTACTTTCTTATTGTCTTTACTATCTCCAATTCTCCGATTTCCCAGAACATGTTGTATTTCCACATGGACATACACAACTCATGTTTTACATGAGTATTCTTGTAGAACAGTATTTAAACATAGTTACTTTGTACTTTGTTCTTCAGTCAAATTATCGACTCAGTCTCCAGACTCTCTCTGTTTGAACCTCCGAGCTCATCTTCGAGTTCTTTCGAATCAGACTTGTCGATTAGATTCATCTCAAGACTTGACTCTGCAAGTACTAATCAACTTAGTACTTCACATATCCCCATTCTCTGACATCTTTGAGTACCTCAGTACTTCGGAAACTCCAATTCTTCTGACAAGTCATCCTTTCATGCAAGATATGGTCAACTCAAATAGGGCCCCAAACTTGAGCAGGGCACAGCACATAAGCTGAGGCCATAGCCCACTATACGACAGAGTCTGTATCCTCCGAGGTCTTATCGAGATCTCCAAGACTTCCGGAAGATATGTGCTTAACAGCCACGTAGGGGCTGTCTCTGTCTCTAAGATGTTCAAAAGAATACGCCATGCACTTGACCTTCAAGATCACACGCTTCGATGTACCAGGACAATTCAGTATGTATTCCAACAGCCTACGCTAACATTAAGCAGATCTCCAAGTATCTCTACCGCTCAGTTCACTCCCCAGCGACCTTCAGTTCCTTCCCTTCACTCCTCGACCAGACCCTCGACCGCTGCATGCATTGCCTCACCCCTGGACCCCCACCTGCTGCACAACGTCAGACCACTCATCTCCGATATACATGCTCACAAACTGTGGGGGACAAACCGTCTTCTCCTTGCACACAAGCATATCCTCAAGACATGCCAACATGTGATGGCACGAGGCGAGGCTAGCCTCCAAGCGACATAGTTGAGACTCGACTCCACCCAGGTCAGGCATAGCGACTCGATGGACCTCAGCTGGGACACGACCGGCGAGAACAGTGTCAGGATCAGGGCCAAGCATGAACTCATTGCATAGTCGGAGCAAGATGTTGCCTAGACATTCACCTGGACATTGGTCAGATGAATCCTTCCCTCAAGCAGCAGAACCCACCTAGTGACCCACTACTGATGCTAAGTCCATTGACCTCACGAACGAAGGTGGTTGATACTTCATGAAGACAGAACAACAGGGCATCATGGCGCGACCTTGTTCCATAGGACTCAGTTTGGAGCATCAGGTCGTCGTACACACTCTTGATCAGTAGCTGGTAGCGGTCAGCAAGTGGCAGCAGACACTGAACTTAAGAGAATCTCACCTGCACTGCTGGAAGGTGGTCGTGTGTAATCCTATTCAGTTACCACTTGTGTACTCGTATGTTCCCATGTGATCCTGTCCCGTTTTGGCATCTTTAGTAATTGTTCCCTTCGCTTCCTTTTAACGCATTTCCCCCCCTTCATCACTCCTTAGCTTACCCCTCCCGCGACAAAGGTATGTCTTTTATATCGTACATTTCTACCTTAGCTTACCCCTCCCGCGACGAAGCTCAAATATATATATTTTGTGCCTGTTCTATCGCTCTCGCCAAGCTCCGAGTGAACTCGCCCCGGTGGATGAGTTACATCGTGACCGGAATCAGATGAATGAGTCCCAAGCTCGCAGATGAATACTCCAATCAGCACCTGAAATTCAAACAAGAGATGCCTCCTAGCCTCATTAAGACCATCAAGGAGATCAGGCATGCCGTAAGAAGAACAAAGGGACGAATGGATTGGGAAGGTAGGGCATTAGCAACAGGGAAGCACGGTCGCTGGCAATCAGAGGTGGACACTGGCAGGCGCTTTGAGGTTGATGGAACTCATCAGGAAAAACCACATTTTTCTAATCTTATCAATTGTACATAATTTAGATATAATGAGATATAATTAGCATTTTTATCTTGGTTTTCTCTAATAGGCTCCAATATTCTAGACCCCCCTAATTTTGGACTTTATTTCTCTAATTTGGAGAACACAATTAGTGCCAATTTAGAGAGAATTGTCTATAAATGACTATAATTTTTCTCTAGTACTATTTCTTGATTGATTTGAATATTGTATTGATTTCTGTTACAAGACATCACAATATAATTTACTAGTATTCAAATCAATGATAAGCATCATTACAATTCATTTTAATACACAAAAAACAATCATAAAATAAAATAAAATATAGCTAGCACCATCAGGAATTGAACTCAGTGTCTCCAGACTACACTGTCAAGCAGAGCTCTAGCCGCTAGGCCACCAGACCATATAGTTTCTCTGAAGCAATAGGCCATATATACCATCTCTGCTGACACATCTCATAAACAGCTGAGACTTATGCTTTTTTTTGATGGCTCTCTATCACCCAGAGACTAGATACCCTTTATAAGCATTAGCACTAGGTTATACAGATAGTGATTTCAATTAGATATTTTTAGCATCATTGGAGGTCAGTTAGTGTCAACATCAATGAGTATAAAGTACATCAAAAATATACAAATCATGTTGGAGTTATATTGGAGTTAGATTATCATTGCATTTCTATTGAGCTAAACTTGAACTCAAAATTATCAAAAGTTAGCCCAATTGAAGCTGACCTAGTCAGACCTCATCTGACACATCAAAGTTCATAAAGATTTGGATATTGTTATCTGAAAATTAGATAGCTATTTGATCAATAGTCATTTGTAACTTATATTTGCTTTCAGTTGCATTGGATTGAATATATTGGAAAAAAGAGGTTTTTCCTGATGCTGTATAGGTGATCGGACATGACAGGTGCCAGCAGGAGGTGCAGGACAACAGGACAGAGTAGTTTAGTTTTTCAGTTTTCCCAGAGTTTCAATTTCAGTTTCTCAGCGACTGCAACATCGAGATTGCGTCTATCAGTTCAGAACAGCAGATAGTATCAGTGCAGAGTTTTCCTTTCCTCATCAGTTTTATCATCTCCTACTCTCTATATTGAACCAGAATACATCCCACATCTCACAGCAAAAAGCCTCAGAGCCCCATTGAGTCCGGTCGCATCCTCTTTCTCTTACAGCTAACAGTCAGTAGCAACCCAACTGCGGTCGCTGGCAGTATCGAATTGAGGTCACATGTTATTGACTAGCTACAACTCTACTTGAGATATGTTCTCTACTACAAGAATTGATTTTCAGCATATGTACTTATCTAATTTTTACCAACTAAAATATTAATTGTTAGTTCCCAACTCTATTTTTGTCAATCATTAAACTTCTTGATACAAGAATCACTATATTTATATCACTGTGTATCATGATCAAGTAATACCACAATATGCTGACTAAACCTTCAAAATCACATAGATGGTATACAGAATCAAATACTCTGATCACATAGATGGTATACAGAATCAAATACTCTGAATTGATAACAATAGGGATCTCAGTCTCTAGCGGGATTATTCATACCCACCTAGTCCAGAGCACATAATAAGATAGAACTAATGTATCAGAGGGATAGAATCAACCACCAGGCTTGCCAAGCAATGCATATCCGCTCCCCTGAGGGCCAAACAGCTAGCAACAGAATCAACATCACTTCAGAGAGGTGAAGAATTGACAACCCATACCCTGCTATAGCACCGGTTACAGTATGGATCACCCTCTTTCTCAGTTAATCGTGTGGAATCAAGTAAGGTGTTGCAATCCTTGCACCTAAGACATCCCTTGTGGAAGGTCTTGCCGACAGCTTTCACCTATGGGCAAAGGATTGGTGAGTATCACATCCTCTAACAACCAAGCTATATCACACGCGGGTTACCTGTTCAGCAAAATATACCGATTTTCCGCAAGTACCACACATCGGGGTACTACCAAGGGTAAATCTGCCGCCCGTCACTGTGGGCGACAACCCTGTTCCTGTGCGACCACTCCCACCCAACGCCGCACCGTAACGTATGCCAGTTGCATTCGGAACAAGAGGAGCAGTGATCTTTCCTACATTGTTTGTGCCGTTACCAGTTGCTTTCGTCGGTGACAACCCAGGCGAAAGCGGTCTATCGTTATTGAGACTGTTTACATCTTTCGCTGGACTACCATTCAATGTCGAGCGATGAGGGGTCGAGGGCAGTGTGGCACCATTGAGCGGGACTGTCCGAGGGAAATTACCCACTCTACCCGTATTAGTCGGTGTGGAGGGGATCGTCGGTGGATTAGGCGGTGGAGACTCTGGGCGTGCACCAGTATCCTTCTCTTCGGCAAAAGAGGCAGTGGGCGGAGGAGGATTAAGACCCCTAGTGGGGCTAAGTGCTCTATTAGGCTTGATAGATAAATCCGGAGAGGTGCCTCCAGTATTGGCGCGTCTGACGGGTAACGGTGATGCGCGTAAGCTTGGAGTTGCATTAGATACTGCGGCGTGTCCTGACGCCGTTGAAGATGGCGCGGGGCGGAGAGGAAGAGTAGGCAAATTAGTGGCATGTCGCGTAGGAGATGTCGGAGGCGACAACAGAACGTCATCTCTATCTGGGAGGTTTGCGTTACGGAGGTCTCGTGTGCCGAAGTTCTTCACATGACATTGCTTGCTAGAGTAGAAGTGAGCATCACATTGACGAACGCCGTAGCCATAACTCACCAGTAAGGCTACCGAACAAATTGTTAAAACGGACAGATGCAGCATCATGAATGACATACCTCTTGGTCGTGTTCGAGAAGACTGAGTGAATCGAGACGTTTGCTGCACGATGTGCACTTCAGACATGCCTAACGAGACGTCAGCAGTACGTCTAGCAGGCGAAGTATGCTAGTAACCTTGTGATACAGCTGTGGATGTGATCAGCCTCGAGCATGGATCGGCACATGTCGCTCTGGCGTACCTTCCGCCCGGGACCCATAATCTACGCGAGCGTGATCAGCCATAACACATCAAGAACAGGGAAGAGTCCAACCTGCTCTGCGGCATATACAGCCTTGCCACAGCGCGGGCAATATGGCGTCCCTCCGAATGGATGCATCTGAGGCTGAACGCGGTAACGACTCAAGCTGAAGGTGGACTTTGGCTTGAAGCTTGAAGTTGCAGCAGTATCCAGGTGAGGTAATTGGTGGACGGCCGGCGGCGACGGCGATTGCCGGATGCTCGCACGGTCGGAGATGGAAAAATGATTGGAGATTGCAGTCGCCGGAGATTGAATTTTTCTACATTGGACTGCCACCATCGACGTCCACCGCCAATCCCTCTCTCTTCTGACCATCTCTTAGACGTTTCTTCTCTCTTTTCTCTCACTGTACACGACCTCCATCATGTCTGACGACGAGCAGCACAACCACAACTTCGAGCAGGTGTGATACACTCTCGTTCTCCGTCTCGAATGACCCCTCATTCGCTTTTTCTTCCGTGCAATGTAGGCCAGCGCTGGGGCCTCGGCCACCTTCCCCATGCAATGTTCTGCCCTTCGCAAGAACGGTCACGTCGTGATCAAGGGTATGTTCCAATCGCGATCTCGTCAATGTCTGTGCGATTATGCTTATTCCCGCTTTTTACCCTACTCAGGCCGCCCTTGCAAGATTGTCGAAATGTCCACCTCCAAGACCGGGAAGCACGGTCACGCCAAGGTGCACCTCGTCGGCATTGACGTGAGTTCGATTCCTATCTTCCCCCCTTAGTTGCACAGTATGCTCAGTCGCCCTTTCCCCGCAGATCTTCACGGGTAAAAAATTGGTAAACACTCAAGCATGGTCTTTATGAGACTTGCTAATGCTCACATGCGATAACAGGAAGATATTTCTCCTTCCACTCACAACATGGACGTCCCCAACGTCTTCCGTAACGAGTACCAGCTCGTGAGTGATCTATGACCTTCGAGATGCATCTTGGCGTCTAATCCTACTCATTAAGGTCAACATTGACGATGGCTTCCTCAACCTCATGGCCCAGGACGGGTCTTCCAAGGATGATGTCAAACTTCCCGAGGGTGAACTCGGCAAACAGATCCAGGATGACTTCGACGAAGGCAAGGATCTCCTTGTTACCATCGTCAGCGCCATGGGTGAGGAGCAGGTAAGTCACATGTGCCCAGACTTCTGTTATCTGATGCACGTAATTCTAACGGCTCGTTCCTCCAGGCCATCTCCTACAAGGAGGCTCCTAAGGGCAATTAATTCATCTCACATTGTATCACATATTGGTCTCGGTTCCCGTTCGTTTTCGCGGTCGCTTATTTGCACCCATCATATAGCACCACCTACCCCTGTGTCTTTATGCGTGTATACATTAAGGCATCCTCCTCGCGTTTGTTCTGCATCTCTACGTCGTTTGGTTAGTGTTGTTGGTCATGATATGGAAGTCGTGCAATGATGCATTGTACCAAAACCTTTGACGTGAATCAGATGCGAGAGCAAAATACAGAATGCACAGCAGGACTCGACTAATTACACAAGTACTATAAGGACGATAGACAATGGATGAGCACATCACAATCCCCTACTCTCACTTCTTCCTCGTGCCTTTGCGGAACCACCCAATGTGACAGTCCCCAACCTGGCACGTCTCGCAGGAGGCAACGGCTGATCGAATTTCTTCTCTTCCCAATTCCAAGTAGCATACAACCCTGCGTCAGGGAGCACTCTGTTCATGGATTCGTCTTCCCCCTGCTTTGCTTTCTCTTTCTCCTTAGAGACGCCGGTCGCGGTAAATGGGTAGTTGGGGTTCGCGTTCCATGGCGCTCCGATTGGCGTGCCATACACCACTTTCTCCTTGCCACGTAGAAGGACGTTCGGATGGGACAAACGAGTTGTACGACTATACACCGCACCCTGTAGTCGTTCAGACCCACCAGTCAACGGTCTAATCAAGTCCATACATGGAGAGAATGATACTCACAGGAAGCAATTCCCTAGCTAAAGCGGGTATCCTTGACACTGGTTGACTCACCATAGGCGCAAACCGCTCAATACCAGCGACTGCTCGAGGCATGGTAACAGGCAATTTGGCCTCGGGTTCATCCTTATCCTTTCCACCTTTCTTATCTTTGATTTCCTTCAGATCTTCAGGTAACCTTCCAGCTTGTATAGGATACGTTGGAGCAACGGCGGCCACTCTAGGAAGGTTAGGCGTCGTGCTCGCAAAGAGCGTCGTGGGAGCGTCCCATCGTGCTTCTTTCTCGTTCTCACGAACAAGCTCCAGTGCCACTTTGTATTTACCGAGATTGACAGGACCCGGATTGAAATCATCCAGATTTTGCTTTGGATGATGAGTAAGGATGTAATGGTATGCCTCATACAGTGCCCGTTCGGGCATGGGCATCGGAAGGTTATGGGTAGGCGGGGAGGAAGGGGGAGTGGGGGGACGGTTAGGCAAATGCCATGTGGGCTGAGAAGCAAGCCCAGAAAGTTCGTATGGTGTAGGCGTATACCAGTCACCCGGAGCTTTCGAAGAGGACGATGTTGTTTCCTGTGGGGCCTGTGGCAAAGGCGATGGTGCTCGTTCCACCTTGACGGGGGACGATGTCGATGTTTGAGTAGGCGGAGGCAAGTCCAGTGGTGGGGGACTGGGTGTGTGCCGAGGTGTGTTGGTAGGAAAGGGCGGAAGGAACGAGGGTACATATTCTGGTGCATCCCACCGTGCCGTACGCCGTCGCTTACGTGACGGCGATGGAGGGTTAGAAATGGGAGATAATGGCAGTGGTGGTGTTGTAGGTCGCGGACTCGTATGCTCGTCTGGCCGTTCTGGTAGCACGTCGGGTATGTCAATGTTCATCGCGACATCCGAATTGTTTTCGTGTTGCTTGGGTGAAATGCTCATTTCAACATCGCTAAGTGACTCCGAGTCACTCTCTTCAATTTTGTAATCTTCCTCATCCCCCGACATGATGTCTTCTGGGACTGGTCCATATACAAGCGGAATGGAGTCGTCTTTGTCTTCTCTCATACCAACCATCAGTGAAGCTATTCCACCGACAAAAGAACGAATCAACTGATACAGTTAGCGGGACAAGACGGTGCAAGCACTGACCCTTGAGTTCGTGCAAATCCTCCATACGCCTCGCCGTATGGACAGCATAACGAGACATCTCCCTTGCCTCAGTCGCACAGTAATCACTCAGCTCGTCCACATCTACCCCTAGATCGCCCAGCGCGGACACGGCATCTTTCGGTATGACGTGTAGTCGTCCTGCATGTTCAGCGTATCGGGCACAGGTTGTGGCAAGAACGGTGAGATAGCGATGGAGGAGATCGGTCAGCACAAAATGTGCTTGAGTGGAGGACCGAGAGAAGTTGTGTGCGTGTAGGGTTTCGATTGTCACAGTCTCCAGGAGCTTCTTGGCTGCTTGGTCCATTCCGTCGGTGGCAGAGATGTTATATGCGGGTCGCTGCTATGAGGTTGTCGTCGGATTTGACCGACGTGCGATGAGTAAAAGCTATCTCAATATCCACATTTACAAAGCCAAGCGGGTGGAAAGTGCGAAAGGTCAATGAAGCAGCTGGTAAGGTCAGTAGGAGGAGTGTGTCATGCACAAGACGTCAAGTTGCAGGGGCGGCCGCCCGGCGTCAAGCGCCAGCAGGAGTACATAGCGGGAGCGCCCACCAACTGCCACAAATGGGTCGTCTGCTCCTAACATGGCAAAGGCTTCCAGATCTATTTAAGTGAATCAACATGATTCCCATACCTCATCGCATATACCAAAAGCCAGCTTTCATTTCGGGCGGTTCGTGGCTTATATGACGCATAATTTTCTGGTAATTCCTTATGCGTGTATTTCAATCGCCAGTTGGTAATACGGACAGTGACTCCCTTAGAAATACAATATGTGAAGCACCTAGAATGTATTTATGCGACACATCAGGATTCTGAAGTTCGCACTAAGCCTCCATTCTCAATACTAATATTAGAGTAATTATAAGAATCTCAAAACGAAGGACAGTAAGTATGCTGCATAAGGGACATGAAGTCAAGCTTCAAGACAATCGGAGATCCTCGATCACGCCTTAGGTTAGCGGATCAATCCAGATCTTATCTAATCTTCGTCGTTAAATCATACCAGAGCAAAAGTCAATCGCAAATTACTGCAAAGCTCGCTAGCTTCTACGGTGGGGACTGGGTAGGTTCCGACGTTGCAGTGTGCTCAACGCCTCAGTTTTCTACTATCAGGAGATGGAGATATCGGTACGTGTTTTGCTCAGTGGTTTCATGACAAACTGACGAATGACCAGGCAGGGTTCGAATGCTCTCAACCGTTCTGTTCAAGGGTTATGGACCGCACATAGACGTGCCAAGGTCAACTTGAATTCATCCACCACGACATCACCATCTGCTCCATCTACACCTGTGCCTCAAGTTGATGAGACACTAGTCGTTCCCCTTCAGGAACCGCAACAGCCTTCACTAACCGAGCCTGAAGCAACAACGCCAGCGCAAGCAGACTCTCGTCCATCAAATTCTGGTGCAAAACGCAAAGTTCGATCTAGAGTGGCCGAGGAGGGGGGTAGTAGCAAACGGACGAAGCTGAGCTCTGGGGCCGTCGCAAAAGATTATGCTCCTCCAACTACCCGTCTTTCAGACCTCGGAGGAGTCGAACCATGCATAGAAAAGATGCTAGAGCTAGTTGCGATGCCTCTGTGTCATCCTGAAGTGTACCTACATACAGGTGTACAACCTCCTCGCGGCGTCCTTCTACATGGACCCCCCGGGTGTGGCAAAACACTGTTAGCAAACGCTATTGCAGGGGTATGTGCTTGCATGTTTTTTCCTTGCGTCACGACTTATGCCTTTTCAGGAGTTGCAGGTTCCTTTCATCAACATATCTGCACCTTCAGTGGTGTCCGGTATGTCCGGTGAATCGGAAAAGACCCTTCGAGATACGTTCGAAGAGGCTAAGGTTAGCCTGCTACTTTGCTCCTGAAGCCACTGCTCACACAGTTTCATCCAGAGAGTTGCACCCTGTCTTCTATTTATTGACGAAATAGATGCGATTACCCCAAAACGAGAGAGTGCGCAGCGTGAAATGGAGCGGCGAATAGTAGCGCAGTTCCTCACCTGCATGGACGGTCAGTGTCTCTTGTCCTCTGCGTATGATTTGTCTTACACAAACCCTATAGACATGTCTTGGGATAAAACTGACAACAAACCCGTTATTGTCATTGGCGCGACAAATCGTCCTGATTCATTGGATGCTGCTCTCAGGCGAGCGGGGCGTTTTGACCATGAGATCAGTATGGGTGTTCCCGACGACGAGGCTCGCGCTCAGTACGTCCCTCATACATTTTTATCGTAAAATCCATACTGAACATTGCGATAGAATTCTCCGTGTGCTATCATCAAAACTGAGACTTGAAGGCAACTTCGACTTCTTGGCACTAGCCAAAGCGACCCCTGGATATGTTGGTGCAGATCTCGCGGCTCTGACCGGCGCGGCGGGCATAGTCGCAGTGAAACGCATATTCCAGCAGCTCTCGGACGGCACATTGGTTCTACCAGAATCCCTTACTGTGGAATCAGAGATTGACCCCGACGCTTCTATGGTTGTCGACCCTCCAACAGCAAGCCAGGACACAGCTCCAGCGCAAGCACCGGCGAACCCAAGCTCATCGTCCAAGCCAGCGCCATTCTCCAACTTCACAGTATCCGAATCATCGCCCGCTTCATCTATTGTTCATTTCCTTCGCGCACATCCTAACCCGTTAACGGAGGCGCAATTAGCGCCTCTCCATATCACATTTTCCGACTTTATGCTCGCTCTCACTCAGGTACAACCTTCTTCCAAGCGCGAAGGATTCGCAACCGTGCCAGACGTCACTTGGGCCGACATTGGTGCTCTGCATAGTGTCCGCGAAGAATTACACATGGCTATCGTGCAACCCATCCGTCGCCCAGAGATCTTTATGGCTGTTGGTATCGAAGCTGCTTGTGGCGTGTTGATGTGGGGACCGCCGGGTTGCGGTAAGACGCTGCTGGCAAAAGCTGTCGCGAACGAAAGCAGAGCCAATTTCATCAGCGTGAAAGGGCCAGAACTCTTGAACAAGGTCAGGCTATGTTTCTCCTTGATCCCGAACGGCCTCTGAACCCATTGTGCAGTATGTTGGTGAAAGTGAGCGAGCTGTGAGACAAGTATTTTCTCGCGCCAGGGCTTCATCGCCTTGCGTAATCTTCTTTGACGAATTGGACGCTCTTGTGCCTCGTCGAGATGATAACATGGTACGTCGTTAGACCTGTCAACACACTAACCAATCTCACAAACCATCCTACAGTCCGAATCATCTGCACGTGTCGTCAATACGCTACTCACCGAATTGGATGGCCTCGACGCACGGAAATCTGTCTACGTGATCGCAGCTACCAACCGACCGGACATGATCGACCCAGCAATGTGTCGACCAGGACGACTGGACAAACTTTTATACGTGGACCTACCGAGCAAAGACGAGCGTGGTGAGATCGTCCGGACGTTGATCAGAAAAGTCCCTCTTGGTTCTCCAGGCAACGAACTCCAGGCCCAAGAAGCAGTCGAACAACTAGTCAAAGAAAAGTGTGACGGGTATAGTGGTGCGGATCTCGCAGCGCTGGTCCGCGAGGCGGGTGTCTTTGCGCTCAGGCGGACGCTCGGTGCTCTGGATGCACTTGACAAAGATACTAGCAGCAGCACACCCATGAGCCAAGACGTGATCAGAGTCAGTGTACAGGACTTTGAAAATGCTTGGGAGAAGGTGCAGCCTAGCGTCAGTGTGGTCCAGAGGAGAAGGTACGAGGCTCTGAGATCGAAATTCTCCGGTCTCCCTGTCAAGTCAGTCCTGTCGGAACCTAAAGGTGCAACTGATGGAGAAGTTGCAGCCTAACTTTCGGACTACATCAGGTCTATGTTATACATAGGATAGCGGTGTAGTCATATACTAGCACAACAAAGCCTTCGTAGATGCTATATGTAGATGCATGCGATTAGATATTACATGGCCACAGAAGGATCAGATCTATTCGCGCTGCTAACGATCATATTCAATAGCGTAAAGGGTTCTAATCTGGTTGAACGTCTTTGTGAGATCTTTTTTCTTCACAGTGATCAACCCGAGCTCTGTTCTGCTGGGCTGATATACGAATCCATAAAACCATACGTTGTGCCTGAGCATGTCAATCCATCTCCTTTGATGTCCTTCCATGTGGAGATCCTCTGAGCTCTCAGGGCTGAACTCCTGCAGAGCGCGATGAATTCCGCCCAAGAATTTTTCGATCGTGTATAGTTCTCCCTCCGGGATTGGGAGTTCAATTGGACGCGGAAGAGATGTAAGAGACACGTTTACTCGATCTGTATATTGCCCTGCAACAAAAGCCGGCAAACGGGCTTCGGCCGAGGCAAAACTTGGCTCAGAGTCAACTCTCCAAGTGCCATCCTCGAACAGGCCGTTCATGCCGCCTCCCCACTCTGCCAACAACGAGAGGGTTCTGAAGGGAAAAGCGTTGGCAGGTTCGCTGATAACGTGTGGTAACGTGAGTGAGTGAAGAAACTCGCGAGCAATCACACATACTACGAATTGTTCGGAGGGCAGTGAATTTGCGCAGTTGTAGCAATAGCTATTACTGAGTGTAAGCCGACTGTTGCAGTAGTTCATACAACACATGCTCACTTTGGTGTGACTCATGATCATACTGGTTCACCATGTGCCGCGATCTCCCAGATGATCCCTGAGGTGATCCTTGGATCGTTTGACACGGACTCGGAGGTACTGCCGGGTACGGAGGCGGAGGAGACAAAGTAATATGCGACGCTGGTTCGCCGGCTTGGGAATACGCGGGAGGTTCCAAGGATGGTCTTACGTGCCCTGTGGCATAAGTGCCGAAGGGGGCCCATGCGGAACTCGTTCCTAGATATAGAGGGGCGAATGACGACGTGTGGTTATGTACCGCATGGGCCCGTGGATGCACGAGTGGTAACTCCTCAAATATGTCTTGTGCGCGTTGTGGGTCTATATGAATACTAACGATATCAGACTCACTGTTACTTGAATGGGGTACGCGCTGATGGTGAAACTGTTTACGACTCACGCGGGGAACGACCGTCAGGAAGGCGAAAGTCACGCCAATGTCTGGTTCTTGAGGGTGCCGTGGATGAATCAACTGGTTCGCTGCGCGAGTCCATAGGGGATGACATGTTCGGGAGAAGAAGGTTTGTAGTCCTGGTCCTGGGGATGTATGCGTGTCATTGTCCAGCTTATATTTCCCCTGCGGCGGCTGATATCTCGCAGGATGCTATGTAACATCAGCATGCAGAGATATCGGACGACAACAGAACCAGAGACCTCTCTCCTCGATCCAAAATCCCTGAAAGCCGGAACATTGTTTGGAAGCCGTGTCTGTACTGAGCGGTGAGCATGGTTCCCTAGAGACGTGTACCAATTCACCGGCAGCGAGTGTCGAGCACGAGAACTTGTAGTTGCCACAGCGACACAGGGCACAATAGCACCGTACTTTCTTCGACCGTAACTTCGTCACCTGTAACGGCCGGTTTCATATTTAAGTGCCCTTGAGTCGATTGACAATTGAGGTTCACCGCCGAGGGGTGACATCACAAATCCCTTAGAAATGAACTTACGGACGAAAAAGTACAGTAATCGTGATGCCCCGTCATTGAGATGGAGTCGGAGAGAGATACCTAGGAACAGCTAGATGTCGGAACGGAAATTATTGTTCTATCTGTATGAGGAAGAGCGTCCTACTCACCACAATAATGTACATAAGATGCATATGCCCCGACTCGGGGTACGCCACAATTGAATAGGGTTCTGAGGCAGACGGGTACACGCGAAAGTATAGATGTACTCGTACACTACCGCCATAGTCGTAACGAAAGCGAATGGACTAGCATTCGAGCTCGCGAGTCTTTACAGTGTTGCTAGTAGTAGTAACTCTGGTCTCGTGCCCACTGGCAGCCGTTCCCTCACACCCCACCTCCGAATCGAGGCCTGGGAGCGGCTGGAAACGAGACCAACTTAACTCCGTAGTATACTCTTGACCTTAGTAGCATCTTCAACATATTACACAGATCTTCTGGCTTCCCGCGAAGCCGGGTAATGATCTCAATAATCACGTGACCGCAAAGTGCAAGAGAACCCGGAATGTCGACGAATTGAGATTCGCGACAAAGCAATCTGCTCAGTGTTGCCGTGTTGCGTGTTCTGATTCATCTGCGTTCGGATCGGAAATAAATACGACCAGAAATATCAAAAAGGGTATGAAGAACAGAGTACACTAGAAATAGAAGAAAAGGGAGAACGAAAGATGGAAGCAACGCAATGAAAGGAGATGGAAGCAGAGGAGAGCGAAAAAATGAAAATGCGATGAGTAAACGTCAAGTCGAGTTCAACGAGCAAACCAAAGAGAAAAAAGGGACAGCACAACCCACACCAAAGCAAACCCACACAAAACAACAAAACCGGGCACACGGCACTCAAGGATTATACGCCGAACTCTCCAACCCAGCCTTACTCACCCTCCTCATCGGCTGCAAAGTCGCCTCGTCCACCGGCGCCCTCCTGGCATGCCTATACCTCCCCTCCGCATCCTTAATCTCCAACTCCTGCTGCGAATCGCCCAACTGCGCTACGTCGATCCCGCTTAACCCTCCCGCACTCATGGGGACGAGGTTGAAGGAATGTTGAGTTGTGAATGCGGGTGGGAGGGATTCTCGGAGATGTTGGGGTCTTCGGTTCCCCAGGGCGACTTGGTAATGTCCTCCCATACCCTGCGACCCTCCCCCTCCCCCTCCATTCCCTCCCGCGCCTCCCCCACCTCCACCCGCAGCACCATTAAGCACCCCCTCCGAATCCTCCCCCCCATACTCCGGTGCAGACACCGGTTCACTCTGCGGCGGCGGCATCTTAACCACCCCCACACTCTTCCCCCCCAACTCCTGTTCCTCAAACGTCATCAACTCCGATACGAATCCTATATTCGGTGAGATCCCTTTCCTCCGTCCGACGACAAAGGCGTAGGCGCGCGAGAGCGTCCAGTGGTTCGCGTGGATGAGGTAGGCCATCACGGCTGTGACGGAACGCGACTTGCCGGCTTTACAGTGGACGTATGTGGGTGCTGAATGTAGCCGGGCGTCATCTATATCAATCGGTTTCGTGACATTGTTTGAGAGGGGGAGCGCGGGAGATCAGAATTCGGTGTTTTGTGATGAGGTGTTTCGTTTCAACTTACCGAGCATGGTACACGCTTCCCTCACTCCGCGCGTGATATTATCTTCCTCAACCGTATCCCTCATCGGTATCCTCACATACTTTTCAAACCGTTCGCGCAATCTTAACCCATGATCATCATCACACTCAATCGCAATGTTCAATATCCGCCTGACTCCGAGAGAAAGTAACTCTTGTACGTGTTCTTCCTGCGTAATTTCCGGCCCAAGGAACAGGAAATTCGGCAGGATCGTGGAGACGGTAAAGACAGGCACGGGGTCATCCTCTGCAGTCGTCGGCGGCTGGTCAGTATCTGGCCGCGCGGTCAAGGGCGACGGAGGCATAGGCGTGGACGGTGTGCGAGGCGTCATCGGCTGGGAATGCGACGGTGAATGTGGCGCGAGCAGTTCGATAGAGTTTGAAGCCCGTAGCCGTGCAGAAGGCGGCGGCGAATGGTTTGAATGTATGAGATTAAGGCGCGAAGGGCCTGGTGATTTGGAACGCGACCGTGCACGCGGGACGGATAATGCGTCGCCTGCCGTGGGGTTGCTCGTCCCAGGCACCTGCAATTTTGGCAGACTCGAGTGCAGACGTTCGGCGGACCTGGTGTCTAATTTACGTAGCGCAGGAATACTCGGCCGCCGCGGTGGCTGTGGTCTGGAGAAGACGGTGGAGGAGGGCGGGGGCGAGGGGGTGGAATAGTCGTCAAGAATATTCCAGGAGCCGATGGCGGAGGGCATGACGGGCTGGGGGGACGGGACGAGCTCGAGCTCGGGTAGGGTTTTTGAGCGCGACGCGGTAAGAGTGTCAAGCTGGCGGAGACCGCTTGGAGTTCGCTTACCACCGCTACTTCCGCCGCTATTGGGCGCAGAAGATATGGGGACGGTTAGCATGTCTTCAGAGTGATGGGAGGAGGTCGAGTCGGAGTCGGCGGAGCCAGTAATAAGCTGGGAGAGGTAGGGGTGTTTTTGTGCGGCGGCGAAACCGCCCTCTAAATAGTCGACGATGCCGTGCTGGAGGAGGGGAGCTATGACATCCATCAGAGACCAGGCGGTAGCCTGTGAGTTGTTGCGATCTCTGAGTTCCATCCGCTCGTCGTAGACGATGACGTCTCCGTCCCAGTCGTCGCTGGACATGAGGTTGTCCCAGGTCTGGATGCCCTCTTCGGTGGTGATGAACTGGCGCAAAGCGTCGAGGGAGTGGAAAGCGTTGGCCGGCTTCCGAGAGCGTCTGAGGATGAGGGAGGGGATGGCCATGTTGACGGTGTGCTGCAGGTGGGCAGCGTTGAATGCGCCAATGGGCCGGGTGTCAATAAGCAACGGACGGGTGGGGGACGAGAGGCGAGAGAGGAGGAGGGCGGGGCCGACACCTTGGGAAAGCGCACTGGTGCTCGGGCGAGGGGGCGGTGAGGGGCGGTCCTGCGAGACGTCCCGTGCCAGTGAGCCCTCGCGCACATGTGAGCCCTGGCGCGAGTGAGACGGGCCAAAGCCGAGCTGCTGGCGGGTGCTGAGCGGGGTCTGGCCAAAGTGGGAGAGCGGGGTGTAGTACGCGCTCTCGGGGCTGGCGGCGGAGTCGGGGGTCGGTGAGCGGGCATAGTCGGGTGCGTCGCTGGGGGGCGAGTGGGCAGCGTCGGGGAGGGAGGCGGAGCGGATGGGGCGGAGGCGGAGGTTCTTGCGGACGCTGCGCCGGAGCTGCTCGAGGACGGCGAGGTCACGGGACAGGTCGTCGGCGGAGGCGTCGTCGGGCGGGAGGGCGAGGGCGAGGGCGAGGGGCGAGTCTGAGCCCGAGCCCGAGGAGGACGGCGAGTCGGGGTCGGGCAGGTCGATGGGGGTCTGAAACTCGATCACCGTCTTGCTTGGCTTCCGCGTCGTGTCGAGAGCCAGCGTCGGCGGCCGTCCTTTCTTCGCCGGCATCGTCGCGACAATACTTGCACTGTGTCAATAGTCGCACTGTGTCAATAGTCGCACTGTGTCAATAGTTGCCCTGTGTGTAGACTCTGCTGCTGCTTAATGCGTGCTTAATGCTCAGAGAAGCACCGACTTAATGGGCGTCTCCGCTGTTGCCTATTTGGGCGCGCCGCCGGTTAACGCCTACGCTGGCGCCGGGCAGGGTCGACGCAGCGTCTGCGCGCGTCTCCTGCACTGACCGCTCTCGAAAACATCCCCCATCGCCCCGTCCAACATGTACAATTCCTCCTCATTCCGCAAGCCCAACCCAGACCAGGAGGCCGCTCCCCAAAAGTTCGCTGCCCAGACAAAGCAGCTCAAGGAGGCCTTCCCCCACCTCTCGCTCGACGGTAAATTTGCCACACGCTTTGCCCCCTCTGTCGCTCCCCGCTCACCTCTCTCCAGATCTCCATTCACTTCTCGTTGAAGTCAACGGCGACATCACCCTCGCTGCCGTCCGAATCACTGAAGGTGCGCCCCTTTTGTCGCGTCATTTCGTTTCACCACGTCATAACCCCTCCCAGGTCATTTTGAGCAATGGGGCTCCGTTCACCGAAAGAAGGACAAAAAGCCCGTCACACCCTCAAACTCGCACTCAAAGGACCTCGCAAACGGCGCAGCCAGGGGTGACCATCGTGGCGGCAGAGGCGGTCGCGGAGGTAGGGGTGGTCCAGGACGGGGCGGGGCTGCGCGCGGCGCATTCGCTCGCGGCGGCCATCAAGATCCCAACGGTCGCAGCGCCCCCAAGGTCCCCCAGAACGCAGAGGCTTCCAAGAAGCCCGAGGATGCGGCCCCTGCCACAGACTCGTCTGCCCCCGCTGGCTCCGACCCCGCTGTCTCACAGCCCGCAGAGGCCTCACAGCCGGCAGAGTCTGCTTCCCAAGCGAATGCCTCCAACCCGACGAGCACACCGGCAGCATGGGGCGGCCAGAATGGCGTGAATGGCTCACATCTTCCCCAACCTGCTGCTGCTGCTGCTCCGACCCCCAAGGCTCCTTCCAAGTCGCCTGCGACCACCAAGATGTCATGGGCGCAAATTGCAAAGTACGTTCGTTCACCGCCTCGATTCCGTGCTTTGCATTGACCGTTCCTGCAGAAAAGCAGAAAAGCCGGCGCCGGCGCCAGCACCAGCGCCTCCATCACAACCCGCTCCTTCAATTCCTTCACAACCTGCCCCTGCACCCCAAGAATCAACGCCCGCACCTCCGCAAGAACCTCCAGCTCCGCCCGAACCTGCCGCAGAGCCCGCACAAACAGGTTGGGAAGATCCCACAACAGTTCAAGCGCCAACATGGGACGACGAACCTGCTTCGAAACCCCAAGAGCCTTCAGCTGCTCAGGAATCGCCCGCGGCACCCAAAGAGGAACCTTCTCCTGCGCCTGCGCCCCAGCCAGAACCGGCTCCTGCACGTGTACCCTCCGCTCTCCCCGCTCAGCTGCAACAGCAACCTGCCCAACCCAAGCCCGAAGCAGCATCTCCTTCGCCTCTTCCCGCCAAACCAGCCACCCCCGTGCACACCAGGCCATTGTCTGCTGCGCAGAGACACAGCTTAAGGTTCAAGACCGACCAGCCTGTCGTCATGCCCGGCAACTTTGGAGCCGGCGTCGAGAAGGTCGGCATGCAGTTTGGAAGCTTGAGTTTGAACGACGATGCCGAACCCAGCGCGTACGTGTTTGGTCCCGTGACCCGTGTTCATTCAAATCCGTCAACTGATTTCGTCTGTAGTGAGCCTGCTGCTGAGCCTGCCCCTCGCGAGCAACCCGCTGCTGAGTCTGCTCCTCAGGCGCAACCTGCTCAGTCGTCTCCTGTTGCACCCGTTCAATCGCCACCGCAAGCTCAGGAACCCGCTCAGCCCGCCGCGACTTCACCACCTACCCAGGCACCTTTGAATGTCGGCCAGGCTTTGTTCCAGCAAGCCCTCCCTCAACAAGCGCAACAGCAACAACCCCCTGCTCCTGCTCCTCAGCCCGTCAGCCAACCCCAACCGCAGGGACTTCCTTCCTCCCTCACGCAATCCTCCCTCCCCAGCCAAGTCACTTCCCAGTCAGCTCCTGGACTCTCCAACATCTCGGCATACTCTCACCAGTCGCAATCCTCGCAGCCCTCGCTTAGCAGCCACCAACTGCCCCAGCAAGCAAACCAATCGCCTTTGCACATTCAACAGCAGCAGCAACAACAACAACAACACTCGTACGGTCAACACGGTCTCCCCACCCACCTCGAGGGCCCGCAATCTGCTCAATCGCCTCCTCAAGTGCCCCCTGGTACTCAGCAGCAGCAGTCGTTGTCGGGACATACATCCTCGTATTTCCGCCAACCCGAAGCACCTTACTTCCATACCCAGACTCCTCCTGTTTCGAGTACTCAGAGTCAGGAGAGTCCGTATGGTGCGTTTGGTCAGCAGTTGGGTAACCAGTTGCATCAGAACCAGGGATCGCACCTTGGTGGGTTCGGGGCTGGCGAGTATGGGTATAACGATAACCAGAGGGTAAGCTCCATAGCACTTATGGCATAGTAACGTCGACTGATATTTCCGTAGACCTTCTACGACTCGTACAGTGGTGGACAGACCGGCTACAACCGCGGTAACCTAGGTGGTTACGATGACCTCAAGGGTCTTCACAACGCCCCTCAGCAACCTCACGGTGCACCCGGCCTTCCTCCCGCCAACGCCCAACCATCCCAACAGCTCCCTCAAACCACCCAAACAGGCAACCAATCCCAACCAGGCAGCCAAGGTCCCCAACAAAGCTTCCCTCCCCCGCTTCCGTACTACTACCCCTATCCTCAGAACCAATATTACGGCTCTCCGTACAACTCTGGGTATTCTGTTCCTCAACCGTTCGTCAAGTACCCGATGTTCCAAGGTCCCCCTGGTCCGCAATCTGCTCCTTCGCCCGCGACGAAGCAAGGGCCGAGTTCCGTACAGCCTCAGTCGCCTTATGGCCAGAGCTTGTACGGACAACAACACCCCTCGAATGCGTATGACGAGATTGGACATCATGGCCAGCACGGACATACGGGCAGCGTTGGTGGGTTGCCGTCGAATGAGTATGGTAAACACCAGTTGTACGGGAACAGCGGACAGGGTATGCAAGGTTTCATGGGACTCGGACAATCCACCGGTCCTTCCACCGGTCCTGCGGCTCTCGGTCAACGTACAGGCGGAGCCTCCCCCGAAGCAGCGTACAAGCCTTACGGCGGTAACGTCGGTGTGAAAGACGTGAGTGGAGTCGGAGGCGTAGGCGGGGTCGGACAATCCGGTGTAGGACAAAACGCACAGGGTCGTACGGGTGTTCAACAACCTCAACAGGGTGGGTTTTATGGTGCGCAGAGGTTCGCTTCTGGTGCGGGTGGGGTTTCGCCTGCTGGGCAGGGTCAGGGACAGCAAGGACAGGGTCCGCAAGGACATATTGGCTACCCCCAGGGTGGTTCGGATGGTCAGTTTTATTCGTACCAGCCTAGGCAGCAGCAGTATTGGCAGTAGGCGACCTCTTGCGATGGCTTGACGCTGCTGCGACGATTTGGAGGGTGAAACATCCGTGTTTGCTTGTACCATAGTAATCATTGTTGCTACTGAGGAGCGGGGGGAATTGGGTTCGTGCTTCTTTCCGATATCGATCTTTCCCTGCTGTTTCTGTCCCGGACTCTGTCCACTCCCTCCTGCCTCCTACTTGCATCCTCACCTCATCCTCATCCTCATCACACACACCCGCATCCCCACACATCCCTGCATATCCCATCCATCCACCTCCAATCCCAATCACCCAACCCCTCCTCGTACTCAATAATACCGTGCCAGATCCCGATACGTACCATACATGCATACTGGCCTGCCTGTTTGCTCTGTTGTCTCTGTCTCTGTTTCTGTCATCTCCTCTCTTCCCTCTTCCTGCCTTTTCTCTTCGTTGTTCCTATTCTTAGTTGTTCATATTTCGTATTTCTGTTCATGTTGCCAGTCCATCTTGTCACTCAGACTCCGTCTCCGTCTCATTCCCATCTCGATCTCTCCTCCATGCGCACGATGTATATGTACATTTGCTCCCCCTCAGACTTCCCCCTCCCGACTCTGGCTCGGTTTTCTCCATTCGTGATGATCGCCTGATTGGTCTGAGATGGTGAGTGAGATTGGTGGTGATGGTGAGGTTGAGTGAGGTTGGGTTGAGTGAGGTTGGATTGTCGTTGAGTGAGGTTGGGTTGTCGTGAGGAGATTTGTGAGGACCTGGCGTGAGCATTGGATATTGAATATTGAGTACTGAGCGTAAGCATCCGAAAGCGAAGGTACATAGACGGCGGTTTGCGTCTCCCGAATGACGATGCAGTTGCATCTGAGTTTCTCAAACACACTCGAAACGTTTAACACGGTGGCGTAATGGCGTTCAATAGCCTCGTGGTGGACTGGCGCTTCTGCACTTTAGCCCGTAATTGTTCTTCGCGACTTTCTCATGCACAATCAAAGCACATTGGTTCTTCCCCCTCAGTTTCCTTCACAGAGACCTGACAATGACATGCACCAGTGCCCTCAGCGTAGTAAGTATCAGATGTGTGAATTCGGTACCGACCCCGATACCTATTTCCTGACAACTCTGCATCGCAACAATGACAAGTACGCACCCCTCACAAGACCTTGCATCCGAGTCTTCGATCGCAAACAGTTTATTCATTATTGTCTTTTAACAGACATCGAAGCGGTCACTAAGAAAACCGGGGTCTTGGACGTCCGCGTCAACGGTTTATTGTTTGCTTCCGTATGGCCGTGGCGAGGAATCACATTGGCACGAGCCTTTGAGTGTTTTCGCAAAATGTTGCAATTGTTCATAGTCATCATAAAGCAATATCTTGCGCTCTGGTGGACAAAAGCGTTCTATAGCGATCAGCTCCCTTGGTCCATGCTGGTGACAGTCTTCACAAAGACGGTTGAGAACAAGTCTGCCAATGTCTCACAACAGTCACAAAAGAGCATCCTGCATAAATAACGTACGTGGGCCTTGCATTGACTATCATTCATCCCTCCCATTAGCAGGCCCTGGTCGGTCACTTATCCTCTTCGACGCTTCTATTTCGCCGCCATACACTAGTAACTATTAGCCCGAGATGCTATCTAATGCCGAAAAGCTTGGTGAGACTCCTCTACTTCGAAATTACATGTGTTCTTATTGCTCCCTGAATAACTATAGCTTACACCTCCTTCGGAGGAATCCACAATGACACGCTGGTTTCGACGAACTGCTACCACATGGAAGAATCCGTCATCAAAGTCCTTCCGCGAATCAGCCCCGACACCCTTCGAGGGGTCAACCGCATAGTCTGCCGAGTCTCGCAGGAAGAGCTCGGAGGACAACTTGCAGCGTATCCCTGCTCCTTGTTATTCCTCCAAAGCGTCTGCACACTGCTCAAAATATTCAACCGCGAGCTCGGCAAGCACGACCTGGATGTCGTCCTTGACGGCTTCCGTCTTCCCACCAAACATGACTCTGTCAACCTGCAACCCTTGGTCACCGATGACCTCGACGCCAGTATGGCGCTTGACTTGAACGTTGAGAATTGCCTCGTTCTCCGTTCCCTCACCATCGAGAATTGTACCATTCCGGAGGGTGATTTGAGTGCATGGGAGGACTTTTTGACGTTGTTTGATGTGGATGCTTTCCACTTTAACCACAACTATTGGGACCCCGCTTCACAGCCCTCATTCGTGCAGGACACTTCGCCAGAGTCAGAATGGATCCTTCTAACGCCCTGCTGGTTCGAACTTCGTGAGCTCGAAATCACAGTGGGCTCGATGAACGATCTTCGTCTTTTGGAGTATCTCAACCGTTGGTGTCCCAGTTTGGAGACATTGACGATCAACTGGAGAACGCAGCAGTCGAAACAACTCCAAGATCGTAAGTGACACTTCACTCATAGTTGCCCCAGTCATTTAAAGGGTTCTCTCCCTAGTCATTCGAAACCTTATTGACCTCCGCCGGCACCCTCAATTGCACACTGTCCGCCTTTCGGCGCGGTGGCACGGGTCCGACTTTGTCAATGTCTCGAACGAACTCACGGCCATCTCGGGCTTCCTCCCCGGTAGCTTCCCAGAGTCACATAATACCGATTATGCAAACTGGCTGAACCGAGTCGAGGTGAGGCTGGACGTTCGAGATGACTGGCAAACCGCAGGCGTCATCTCTGAGGGCGAGAGACAACTATGGGCGATGTGTCTACGAGCGCTGGTTCGTTATGACGCGAAGGATGGGAATGGGCTGCAGCAACTTGCGTTTGTCCTACCCCTGGCTTTGCAAGGGACGGACGTGTCGTCAAAGTGGCAGATGTCGCTGTTTCAAATGTGCGGAGACCGCATGCCACAGAAGTTCGAGATTGGGTTCGAACCATTAGCCTATTAACAATATTATTTTTGTAGAGGGTATAATCTCGCATGTTATGTATTATAGCCCGTGACATACTAGTGCTACTTACGAGTCGGTGACGTCGAGGATCAGGATATGAATATTCGATTGACCCGGACTCGACTTGAATAGCACCGGCATCCAAAGTGCCAGCAGTGCCATCATGGCCGTAAGTACTATGCCGGGCTAAATGGCCAGCTTGAAGTTGATCTTCGGATTTTAATAACGCTGTTCGAGCTGTGAAATTTCAACATCCCCTAGAACACCTGGTAGATACACCGAGACTGCACTAGAGACAGACCCAATGATCAATATAACTTGTTACCTAGAACCCAGAAAACGCTGGTAAATCCCACAATCTATCCTGGCCAACTGACGAACATCGCAGGTTGTGGGCGTTTGTTTGGCTATATTTATCGAACGGGAAAGAGACTGGACCTCGGAGATCTGCACACGCGGGTCCGAGCTTATATAGTCAGCGACTTGTCTATCACCAACCACGACCACGAGTAGACGAGGCAGTAGCCTGCTCGATGGCTATGGCTACCTCCAATGCGGGCGGAGGAGACAAGGCGCTCTTCTCGAGGCCTGCATCCGCCGCCGTGAAGATCTCCGCACCGACCATCAGCCAGGAACCGGCGACGACTAGTCCAAAGTCATCTCCAAGAAAGGGTACTTGCTTTCATCCCTGGATCACCCAACGCGTGATGTCTGACCATTTCCTTCTATGATAGAGCCTTCCAGAAGACAGTGCAGAAATGTAATGATATATGGGTACGTCTAGTCTCTCCATTGGCCTCGGGTGTGTCGCTCATCTCAGCACGACACGATACAGTAAATGTAAATGGGAAAACCAAGGCTGTAGCTTTTACCATCCTCCAGTACGTCCTCTCATCTCCCCCTTGTCAACCATTCACCGGTGTACCATCAACAGCGCGATAATCCATCCCCTCCTGTGTAGGTTTCCGCTTGATACTCTGCGCGCCATTACGTATAATGTGCTTCTCTCTTGCTAGACCACCAGAGTCTGCTCAGACTTCTCCAACTCCCGCCCCAGCGTTACCCGCACAATCTGTGAACGCTCCTGTATTCATACCCAAGACCCCTGCTGCACGCGCGGGGACCCCGACTCCTGGTCCTGCCTCTCCGGCACCGCAAGGGGACCTGTATCAATATTCTTATGATGAACATTCGTGAGTCCTCTTTGACATTTTAGTGACGATTGATTGAAGTAAGTGGTGATAGTGAGGAGCCTTCATCCTCAGATGAACATCACTACAACGACGCCGATGTCCAGGATCCTTTCTACCCCTCCCTTAATGGTAATGGTTACGTTGACACGTTGGCGGATCGTCTGGAGGCCGTGTGTATCTCTCCAGAAGCTGACAATGTCTTTGCGCTGACATCTACCAGATTCAAACCACAGAACCTTATGACATGTTGAATCAGTACCAACAACCAATGATGGGCTACGATGGACCTAGCTCAGATATGTTCTATACCCCTCAAACAACATTCGTTCGGCAGCCTGTACGTATTGCATAAGTCATTCCTCTCCACATTTTATCCGACTGCGCGCTCAGGTCCTCATGTTAATGTGCCATTACGCTTAACAGCTCAACTACCATCTATACACTCAACCTCGACCAGAACATCTGCAACACAGATACTTCGTTTCCGATGATATTCGGGAGGAGCTCACTCGACGCTCCGAGACGATACATACCGGCCCTGCACCTGGTTTGGGGCTCCCAGAAGAATTGCAAGGATATCATTCTCTTGTCCCTCTTGAGCCTGTAGCAGGCGACCGAAGAAAATTCGGTAATTGGTACTCTGTGGTATACAGAGCCATCAATTCAAAGGATGGTTTGACGCACGTGTTGAGGAGAATTGAGAGTAAGTCTTGCACTTCTACATTCGCCTGCGGTCGGTTGATCTTCTTGTAGATTATCGGCTATCACATGAGGCGGCGTTTTCGTATATCGAAGCGTGGTCCAGGATCCGACATCCGAACGTCGTTGCCGTGAAGGAGGCCTTTACGACCCGTGCATTTGGCGATAACTGTGAGTTGCCAAATCCTCGTCGCAAACGTACTCAAAACCAGAACTGGGTATGGATGTCCGTTCTTAGCCCTGGTGGTAGTATACGAATACCACCCAAACGCTCAAACCCTTCACGAAGTTCATTTCAAGAACCCCCCTCCACGACGCGCACCTGGACCGCCCGTCATTGATGAGCGGACCCTGTGGACCTATATCATTCAAATTGCGAGCGCCATCAAGGCCGTACACGAAGCTGGACTTGCATTGCGTGTAATAGACGCGACGAAGGTTCTCATCACCAGCAAGAACCGGTAATCAGTGTTTCCTTGTTTCTACCTTGACAGTTGAGTAACTCCTGGGATGTTGATGCACAGAGTACGTATAAGCACATGCGGTGTCGTAGATGTGCTCATGTACGAAGCACATCAAGATATCGGCTACCTCCAGCAGGAAGATTACGCCATGTTCGGAAGACTGGTTGTGTTGCTCTGCAACCCGATGTCTCGTCAGATGCCCATGCCAAGCCTCGATGGGTTGCGGATGTGGTATTCGGAGGATATGAAGAACGTCGCCGTGCTATTGAACTCGAGACCTGATCCAACGAAAGCCATGGCCCAGCTGTTCGAGCTGGTTGGCAGTCGATTGTTGACAGACTTCGCTGAATCGCAACGGTATGTCCCTCAGTGAATGTCCTATACTTACATGTGCAGTGTGCTTACGTCTTGGGCTGTACAGGGCCATTGACAGGTTTGAAGGCGAGTTCATGAGCGAACTCGAGAATGGTCGTCTAGTCCGTCTGCTGTGCAAGTTTGGGTTCATCAACGAACGGCCTGAGTTTGGACTTGATCCACGATGGTCCGAGACGGGCGACAAATACATCGTTAAGCTCTTCCGCGATTATGTTTTCCATCAAGTAGACGAGCATGGCCGCCCTGTGGTGAACCTTTCTCACGTTCTGATGTGTCTGAACAAGGTATGTACCCCTCCGGTCATAGAATCCTCAAGGGTCGTGTTGATGCATCTTACCGGTCATAGTTGGACGCTGGGAGCGACGAGCGTATAATGTTGGTGTCACGAGATGAGCAGAGTTGTTTGATTGTGAGCTACAAGGACGTCAAGACATGCCTCGAGTCAGCGTTCAGGTACGTTCATGCATTCTCGAGATGTCTTGGCTTTTTCTCACCGTCAATTCGTGCAGTGAACTCACCACCGGCGGACCTGGTTAGTCTCCGGCGAAAATAATCCAACTCTCGAACAGAAAATAGTTAGAACCAGAAAAAACGCAGAAAACTAGACAAAAACATGATCTCAGTTTCCTTTCTAACACGTATCTGCCCAGGTAGCGGGATGTGCCAGTCAGTCTAGCCCTCGAGGTCTTAGTGAGTATCAAAGCACATGGGAAGCGGTAGCTTGGTCCCTGCATGCCATAGTAGGTTCTGTCAGAATTGGGGGGGCCCTGGACAGTCTGAAGTCATGGAGGTGATAACATTCCATGTACTCGTTCAGGGATCTTGCCTCGCCCGAAAGGTGTGTTGCTTGTGATGCGCTCGGCCTCTGTCCCCGTTTGCCGAATAGCGATGTTGATTGGCTTTTTAGCCGGACTATGAACAGAACGGTGAATGACGTGCAAAGGAGTGTATTTCCGCTGTGCTGCTGGTTCGTGAGATTCCCCTCTGCGATGTTCCTCAGCTGCGCAGGATGCGATGGTGTGCGCAATTGACCGGAGACAGCCTCGACGTATGCTACGGTGAGAAGAATGGTGTAGGATCAGTCGAGCCAATTTGGGACCTGTGAGAAGACATGTGTAGGAATGGTCTATGACGGTCTGTCATGCATGACTATGTTTGACGCCATGAGACAATTGAGACGGCTGGTGGGGAGATCAGCTCATGACTCCCGGGTGCGATGAACTTTCCGTGGCTTTGGGCAGGGACCGGGCATTGCCTGAGGACCAAAACGTGTTTGGCACAGATACTGAGGATATATACATATATTCCCTCGTTGCCGCTGTATGTCGGGACCGGCGGTGTTGACTCCTCTTCGAGGTGCAACTCTGCGCAGTCTGCTGAGTTGCATCTGTGCGGTCGCGAGGAGGCCGTTGTTCGCTATTGAGGTGAAAGGGATTGGCCAGAATAAGAAATGGAGACGCCCGTGTAGCGCCCGTCGCGTGACCTGGAGGGATCATTGAAGTCGAATGCCGGCAAGTGCTGCTATAACGGGGTCAACGTCCTGCTTGATATCTCCCCCTCCTCTGCCCGTCGTCCGCCCCTCCCTCGTCGTCGTTCGTCACAGCCGCCTCGTTGCTTAGCATTGCACGCGCAGCGCTGGTCCCGCCCAGCAGAGTCTCGGCCTAACTGCAATGACCGCAGTCTACAATCAACCTCCCAACGGCCTTCACACCCTTCGTCAACAGCATCTCAGTGCCCACCAAGTGCATCAACCGCCACCGCAGCGGAGACATGCTTCTAAGCAGCGATTTCTCGCTGAATTCTCGCAATGTCTCTTCGACTTTGTGATTCAACTCCTCCCGACGCCGGAAGAGCTCGCCGTCAAGGAAGATGTCCGTAAACTACTCGAGCGGCTCATTAGAACTATAGAACCAGACTCTCGTCTGCTCTCCTTTGGGAGCACCGCGAATGGATTCAGTCTCCGAAACTCTGGTATGCTGTCCTGCTCATTTCCCTCATCCCGTGCATCGGATGAACGAAATGCATCCCTACAGACATGGATCTCTGCTGCCTGATCGACTCCGAGGAACGACTCTCCGCGAGCGATCTTGTCACCATGCTTGGCGACCTCCTAGAACGGGGTAGGTGTCTCGTACACTCTCTGATCTCTGGCCGCAGGTGCTAACCATCATCGCTGCGCCCTCCCACAGAAACCAAGTTCCATGTCAAGCCTCTCCCTCACGCCCGAATACCCATCGTCAAACTTTCTTTAGATCCTTCGCCCGGTCTCCCATATGGCATTGCCTGTGATATTGGTTTTGAAAACAGGCTTGCGCTTGAGAACACTCGGTTGCTGATGTGTTATGCTATGATCGACCCGCCGCGAGTGCGCACTATGGTCCTATTCCGTACGTCCCCTCCCGTCCTACAACCCACCTTTCCAGTAATCTGATTATTCGCCCTCATTAATCCAGTCAAAGTCTGGTGTAAAAGACGGTGGGTGCCCAAACGTCTTCAATCGCTATAGGAACCCGGTAATATTCATATCGATGATCTACCAGGAAAATCAATTCCCCCTACAAGGGCACTCTCTCATCTTATGGTTATGTTTTGCTTGTAATATTCTTCTTGGTTCATGTCAAGAATCCTCCTGTACTACCTAACTTACAACAAATGCCACCCCTCCGTCCAATTTCACCGGTACGTCTTGCTTTGATGTCATTCTTCTGCTCACATCTGACTGTCCGCAGGAGGAAACAACTCTAAATGGCCATAATATCTGGTTCGCATGCCTTTCTCTGCATCGCTTTGGTCAGCGTTGACCCCATTAATCGTATAGGTTCTTCGACGATATCAATCTGCTACGACAGAGGTGGCACTCTAACAATACTGAGAGTGTAGCAGAACTGTCAGCGCTGTTTGTTCCATTCGCTGATGACTCTATTGCTGATGAATGATCCGACAGCTTGGTTGACTTCTTCCGGTTCTACTCCCGCGAGTTCCAGTACAACACCGGGGTCGCCTCTATCAGAGCTGGTCTCTTGAAGAAGGAAAGCAAGGGATGGTATAGTGACGTAAGTCTTGCGCACATTTTGGATATCAGTCTGCTCAGATGCTCAATAGTCTGAACAGGGCCGAGAACGGAATAGACTCTGCATAGAGGTACTTCATCGTGGTGACCATATCGTACATTTCTGACACCCCCCTCTCAGGACCCTTTCGAGACGGATTTCAACGTCGCACGGTGTGTCACAAGGGATGGGCTATACACCGTATGTCTCCCGTCCCAACCTGAAACTTTCAGTCCATTCTGAACCTGTCTGATCACAGATCCGAGGTGAACTCATGCGCGCTTCCCGCATACTGCAAGCACGGCCTGAACGTGCGATAGTGGCACTAGCTCAACTCTGCGAGGAACGGAAAGACGAGGAACTGCTTTCCGCTTCACCGTCTCGCCCTAATGTGTCGTTCGCCCCTCCTCGTCTTTCTTCGGTCCCTCCACAAACCCCATACACCGTCGGCAGCAAACCGATGCGTGCTGTGCCTGACCGGCTGTCCCCGCCTCAGCTGCATGATCCCACACCACCGTTCGTTGCACAACAGCAACAGCAGGATAAAGATATCCCTCTTTCGCCTGATCAACTTGATCATATGGCTCCCCGACGTGCCAAGTGGACAAGTCCGCCGCCCCCGGAGGCGCCCGAAGAGGACTTGGTTGAGTTCGAGAACAGACTCGGACAGGTGTTTGCCCTTGCGACAGCGTCGAATGCCAGGCAGAAGGAGAGGGAACAGGATGCGGCTTCGTCCTCTAACAATAGCGAGATTGACATTGGGACTGATGAAGACGACAGGCGGTCCGAGTTGGCTGAGTCGGATGACGTGAGATCTATCAGGTCTTTCACGGAGGATGTGAACAGCCTCGAAAGTGGCTACCGCAGATATCCTCAATATGGGATGCATGCTAGAGGCGTAACGCACCCAAGACTCGCTCAGATTCCACCTCGGACGTTTGTTCAAGATCCTTCCAGCTCTCGAAGTCCACAAGTGGCACAGGAACCCCAGGTAGAGGCCGGATACGATCCTAGAGCAATGGGTCGACTGCGAGGGCGACCGTTTAGGTTCGTTCAACAGCAGACGGAGGAGGTGCCTCCGCGACATCAAGATAATACTACACCCCGAGGGGATGCTCCTCGAAGATCGTTGTCGGGACCACCGCCTCGGGCTTCACATCGACTGTCGATGCCTGTCTTACCAGGGATGGTTCAAAATACGCCGGTATACCCTTCCAGATCTCAGGCTCAGATGATTCATCAGCCTGTCTCGCAGCGTGCGGCGGTGTTCTATGAAACATCACCTTTGAGGGAACGACTCTCGCGTGCTATGGCTGTTGCTCAAGCTCAAGTCCAGGCTCAGTTCACCACATCCGCATCTCCTTCGCCAGACCCCGTGCAGATGGCAGATCCGCGCCTTGAGGGCAGTATTCCACTGCGTAGTCGGGACTTGCAACCGAGTCTTTCGGGTTCCCCGCAACATTCGTCCCCAGTATCGCTGTCTGTGAGCTTACCACGCATACCACCGAATGATACCGATCCGTTCGTGGTGAATCCTCATCGGAGATTTGAGATACCCTCTGCGTCAACTACGCCTTTACCCTCCGACCCCAATGCTACCTCAAGCTTCACCGATATCAACAATGGCACCAACAGCCCTTCACCTATACCTAATGTACAACAACAATCTCCACACCAAGAACCTCATCGTCTACACTCGCATTCACACTCACATTCTACGGCCACCATTACTGCACCTACCCCTCCTCCGCCTTCATTAACGCCGTCATCTCAACATAACAACATAGTTTCTACTCATTTCCCTCATAGTTTCAGCCATAGTCGGACGTCTTCGGGTTCCAGATCTCGCTCTCCTCACATTCATCCTTCGGGTCCTTCCACCTCGGGTCTTCTCCCAGGTGAACAGGCCCTTACCGCTACTCGCAGCTCTCGTTGCATCTCACCCCCTGTATCCATATCCGACGACAGCGGATCACCTCCTATGTCTTGCTCAAGTTCCCAATACGCCGCTTCGGGCTCTCCTTTGTCAACATCGCCGCCGTCGCCTTCGAGTGATGCCATACCGAAAGGCAACTCCGGAAGACATATTGGGCTTCCTCCGCATACCCCAGAACAACCTCCTGCGTTCTTCAACACCAACGCTTTCGCTGAGCACGGTCAGCAAAAGGAAGATGGCAATTCTTCTATTTCGGGCGAGGTCCCCATGGAACAGCCTAGGATCAATGTGGCTGGTGAAGAAGACCTCATACACTCCACGGCTGGGCTGTCTCTTCTCGATTAGTAATCGATTCTAGCCTCCTTGCTTTCTTTTGGCCATTCTTCCTCCCTTGACCAGCTCCCTGGTTCACGTGGGGTAGTGACCTAGTGTCAGCTTCATTGGGTATCAGAGTAAAGCTCTCCTTCGAGGAGATTCCGCCTATGATATGAGCCTTATGCGCCGCCCCTCTATCGTTTTCGAAACATTCCTTCCGTCCTTTGCATCGTTCTATGCTTTCGATGATGACCACTCTCGCGCTGTATATTCGCTTTACTTCATTTGATATGTAGTGCATGCCGCTGTGTTCGATCTTGACCTCACGCCGTGCGGGGTGACCCCTTGTCGAGGTTTGTTACGTCGGAATGCTAGTGAATACGTGGTTCGTGATGTACAGTTTCAGTTGGACGTTCCAATCTTGAATACATTATACATCCTAGTAATGCATTAGGGAAGGAAGCTGCTACAACCCGCCAAATACAGCTTGTCCATCAACGATAGTTGCTAACACCTTCGTCTGCAAAAGGTCGTCATCTGGGACAGCACCTTCGTCCATGATATCTCTATCAAGCACAACGAAGTCAGCTTTCTTTCCGGGAACAAGACTGCCCAGATCGTCCTCTGCAAATGAGGCATATGCCGCGTCCAGTGTCATGCCCTTGAGTGCTTGCGATCGTGTTAGTTTTTCCTCTGGGTACCTACTCAATGCGTCAGAGATGAAAGAACGACTATAGCAGTATAGCGAGTGCTAACCATCCTCCAGAGCCATGCGGACTATCTCCTTTCTTGTCCAGTCTTGTAACTGCGGCGTAAAATCCGAGGATAGGGTTGATTCCTTCTACGGGGAAATCGGATCCCAAAGGTAGTACGTTCTTGGCTGATTTACTGTAATACATGGGATGAGTATGGCGCGTGTCCTCCAGCAGGCAATATGTACCTACTTGAGTAGCGTCTGGTAGGCATATGCTCCTTTGATCCTTTCGGGTCCCTGATGAAGTTCGTGAGTATATAGACATCGCGCACTAGCAGTAGCAGACATACGAGTCGTGTTTCAGCGTACCACATGTCGCTCGTCCTGCTCAGCGTGTAAGAACGATATGTGTACAGCAGACATTAAGGGCGACAGGAAACTTACGCGTGTGTAGGTTGGACACTTGCAATCACTGTGATTTGCCGAAACCATCGTTGGTGTTCAGATTTCTTCTTGAAACGTATTTAGATAGACCTTCAGCTTACCGCCTAGTTTTCCAGCTCTCTCCAAATCGTCTACACGCATGATTTGTGCATGCTCAATACGTGGACGTCGGGTATCTGCGACCACCGCCGGAATAGACTCATTGTCAGCGTCTGTGAGTACCTTCTCATAGATATCCAGCACGACTTTGTTTGCTCTGTCGCCAATGCAATGAATATTCTATCGTGAATATCAGCATAAAAGTGATCATTTCAAGTAACCTTTGGCACGTACGATTCCCCATCCAGCTTCCCACCACTTCCTTACGATATGCTCTAATTCATCTTCTCCAATTCGCATGATACCAGATGTATTCGGGTCATCGCTATATGGTTCGATGAGAGCTGCGCCCCAAGAACCCAATGCACCTAGCATCGAGGGGATGTCAGCCGCATTGCCATGTCACATCTGTATACAGAACACATAGTACCGTCGGTGAATATCTTGACGCTGCGGACATTCAGTCTTCCATCCACGCCGTAATCATGTAATTGTTCGGAAGTGACTTTGTCGTCTGATAGACGAGGGGATGCCATTGCGTATACTCTAATCTGGTGGCAATTACAATGAGCATCCCGCTGCAAACGGGTGAGTTTGAGACCGAGTAAACATACCGGCATCCGACCATCATCTGCAAGACTACATCCACAAAGCTACGTCAATACTCACAAACGGCTTGAAGACATAAACTTACTTCTTGTACACCTCAATGACATTGGGAGGCATAGAAGATGCATCGTGCACATTCGTCAACCCTACCTCGGCGGCTTTCTGCATCGCGAAATACGCATAGGACTCTAGTCGTTCAGGCGTTGGAGGAGGGATGGGTACGAGACCCATCGCATTGTCAATGAATATACCTGCGTGATACAAATTAACGATAATGTCCTGGCCGAAGCGAGGGTATGTACCATTCGGAAGACCCCTCTCATCCCTCTTAATCTCGCCGCCAACGACATCTTCATCGCGAGGCCACCGTCCTCCAGGCAAACTATCCTTTGTGACATCAAGCACTCTTGGGGAGACCCAAAGTGCATGCCCGTCGACGCGGGTGAGCGCAATAAGACGATGAGCAAGACTATCACGAGATACCAAGTCCGCCTAGTTACCCCAAACTGTCAATGTATGACCAAACGGATGAGGCGAGGAACATACTGCAGTGGGAAACCCGCCTTTCCATCCTTTCCACTTCGTTTGGTCCCATCCTGTCCCAAGGATCCAAGTATCGTCGTCGTCCGCATTGGGGTTTCGCTGAAGGTATGACTCGATCTTGTCGAGTAGATCTAATCCAAACAAGGAATTATACGAGTTAAGGGTAAGAGAGGGTCGTCAGTATCGCACGCCACATACTAGTCGCGAATGCTTACAACGCACCATCGAGTGAAGTGGAGTCCTCAAGAGGAAGCTCTTGTGACTTTGCATACTCAATAAGATGCGCATGAGAATCTGTTGGGATGTATACTCGTCACAGTTGATCTCAAGCATCATTTCAGTCATCCCTACCAGTCAATCCGGGAACAACTATGCTGCCAGGTTTGGTGTAGAAGATCTCAAGTGGCTTCTTCGCTTTTGGCTCATTTCCATAGAATTTGCGGATCATCTCGTTCTGATACTCATCCCACGATGCAGATACGTCCTCTGTCATTTTGTTGAGTTGGTGTTGCCCACCAGACGTCAGTGAGTAGACAGGGAGGGACAAACAATACAGAGCATGACGTCTTACCAAAAGAACCAGAAACTTCAATTATGCCTTTCTTGACGAGGAGACAGTCCACGGTACTTGGGACATCTTCTTTATCGCTCACAGTATATATCTTTCCCGACTCTTTCGTACACAACGCGTACACATCCGGCAATTTCGAGAGTACACTCTCTGTCGGCGTGTGAACACTGAGTTTGTTGGCACCTAGATGGAGTAGGTTAAACGGAATGCCGTAGAAGTATGCAATCACAGAAGCGATCAGAGTAAAGATTGCAAGGTGGGTGAATGTATGGGAAGGAGGGGATTCGAAGTCATCCCGAGGTGCGTCCGTGCTTGACGTGTCATAATCAGTGTGTTTCTCTGAGTTATTCATCTTCCGTCTACGAGGGGACATCGCAATGAAGCAGTGTTCTCCCTGTGAAAATCAGAGTACTGACGACGGACGAAGACAGTAGTGTGGAAGATGGTTTGTAACTGCAGTGGCACTTCACAACTTGAAGGTGAACATTTCGAACGCTGAAGTGATACCTTGTGGGTGTCTGTTGGCGTCATGTCGGCACGAGGCTACCAAACACTTTCAGAAGCGCCCGTTATCTGAAATCTGAGATCTTGTCCATGGCAGCTGAAGCGCATCTATTTGCTTTACTTACCTTCTGTTTTACCTGGGCAATAACAGAGCACCAATGTTTGTATTTCTGTGTCGCAAATCTTATTAATTCAAGAATGCACGCTCGAGCTGCACATGGTGCGAATCTGAAGCAGAGCTCATGGAACTCCTGATTCGAATTATTTACGAGTTATCAGTATACAACCGAGATGATTAGATGACCCCATATTGCGCGGAATACAACTTGGAAATGTTCACGAAGCTGATGGAAGATCTCGCCATCGATAAGCTACTGAGTTCTGGGCGAGATTGAAAGTTATCGAACTTCCAATGTCAAGTTCAGAGGGGAAAGCCTGAGCGCTGAGCGTTGCCTGAGCGTATCTAAAATTTATCGGTAGCAAGTCGTCCTGAACCCTGATGTTTACAACTCGACGAAGGCAAATGTTGTTCTCTCTATTCGTTGCGAAGGCTTTCTGCCAAGACGATGGTGGAGAGATACGCGACGCACGTGCATGACATCAACGAAGCGAAGATAACCGCCCAGGTTTTCCGCCATAGACGCCGAATGGTGTAGCTTGGCGTCTGCGGCGAGTGCTTGCATGCAAGAGGTTGCAAACGTCGGTCATACTCAACGCTTGCTCGACGATCTTGACTAGAACTGGTATTCACGATGGACGCAGCTCGCCAGAGGCAGTCTCACTCCAACCACTCCAAGCGGCCTTTCCCCCAGCCTTCGAAACATCTGCACAGCACATTTGCTGCTCATGGACATAGACCCTCCCTTGATTCCCCTGCGTACGACGCCTCGGAAGAGGACAACGATCCGCTTACAGACGATGGAGCTTCCGCAGTATCCGTCTCTTCCTCCACAAACCAGTCTCGGTCTCGTCTGGCCAACGCCAAACAAGGCACTGCGGTGAGTAGAGGACGGCACGCACTTGCAAGTACCATGTTGGGCGGGGGATTGATCTCCAGCGACGAGGGCGTCGACAGTCCGACGTACGATGGCGATATAGAGAGCAGCACGACCGCTGGTCCCGACGGAGACCCCATCTCACGTACCACTTCCGGTTCATCTTATCAGTCCGCCCCTTCCATCGCCAGCACGCTTTCGCCAGAGAGCCCTTCTGTCGTTCTCCCGACGACATCAACCCAAGCTCGCCCATCATCCGTTCCACGTCCCACTGCCTCCCATCCATCCATCCCGATCGAACCTCCCCCAGTCATGCCTATCCCTCTCTCTGCCTCCGGTACCTCTTCCCCTATTCCTACATATCCCTTGGACCCCCTCCCTACCTTGTTCTCCCCGGATTCAACCAGTGCCAGCCCATCCACATTCAATCCTGCCACCCTCACCCCTGAAGATATACAGGCTCATTTTAGGAGTGCGATCGACAGTGAAGGTATCGCCGTCGGAACAGGTGAAGACAAGAAGGTATACAAGATCAATGAACCGCCTAAGAACAGACCCGTGAGAATCTATGCTGACGGTGAGTTCGATGCCTCGTATTCGACCCATCTTTTGGCGATGTTTCTGCTGTTTCTCGGTGCAGCAGCACTGTAAAGGTGCTATTCAGTTGTCTCGGATTGACGTCATCGATCATCCATATCGAGACGCACCGTCTGTCCCGCCCTCTGCATCGATCTGTTCGTGTATGGATGATGGTCTATGATGCTGAACCGCTCTCACTTGACAGGCGTGTATGATTTATTCCACTTTGGGTATGTTTTGCGTTCATTTCGATCATTTCAGAGATGAATTGAGCATGTATGTTAAGCCATGCCCTACAATTGCGTCAAGCAAAACTCGCTTTCCCCAATATTGTAAAGCAGCTGCCTCTATCTTCCGTCTCACCAGTTACTTCGCCCCCGTCATCCGCTGAGCCGTCATCCTCTACCGATTCCCCTTCTACGCCATCCTTAACTTCAGCAAGCATCCCTACTTTAACGACCCTAGGGACATCCACTTCACCGGCCACCTCCGTCAAAGTGACACAAACACCTTCTGGACCTGTCCAAACTCAGATTATACCTGGTGTTTATCTACTGGTTGGGGTCAATTCAGATCTGCAGTGCGCGGAACACAAGTCAAGAACTGTGATGACCCATGCTGAACGGTGTGAGAGCGTGAGGCATTGTCGGTGGGTTGACGAGGTTGTTCCCGATGCGCCGTGGATCATCGATGAGGAGTTTTTGCAAAAGGTACAGCGTCAATTCGCCACACTCCTGATCGCTGTTTTGCTAACATTTGTGCCAATGTTGATAGTACAAGATCGACTATGTCGCTCACGACCAGGATCCCTATGGAAGCGCAGGACACGATGATGTGTACGCATACTGCAAATCTCAAGGTACGCTCATCTTGAAGCCTATAATATGCTCCTCATCTCAATTTTCCCACCATCTCACTTTCTCATTTAGGCAAATTCCTTCCTACGCTTCGCACTCCAGGCATCTCCACCTCAGACCTTCTTGCTCGTCTCGTCTCGGGCTACCGTCACCGAGTCTGGGACAAGAAGCTCGAGAAGATGGGGTTGCGAGACCTGATGGCAGAAGGCAGCGACTGGGACGAGAGTCGTGGGGTCAGTCGCGAAGGAAGTCCTCCGCCCTCTGCTGGAGCTTCTGTCAGTTCACCCATGAACACTTCGCCCAAGTAAGTTGTCGCGTAGGATGTGGGATGCAGCTTTGCCAGTGGTCTCGTCGTATTTGGGTCGAAGAGACGAGATAATGTGAGGTTGTTGGTGCACGTATGTAATCTTCCTTATTCTCAGTGCTGTTTCATCCCCTGTATTGAAAGTAGTGTAATGAATCACGTGACTCTCCTCCACAGAGAAGACAATCGTTCTCTGTAGTAAAGTAATCAAGAGTAAAATCTGTGTGCTTGCTATATTGTATGGTCTCGATGTAACGCCTCCTTGTTGCTATTTCGCCCTATAAAGGAGTACAAGACATGTAGGCTAATTTGAGGTACGAGGAAAATTAACCTCTCTGTCTACGTACGTCTGCCGCTGGGAGACTCAGACTATCATCGGCGGCAGGCGTTTACTCCAGTGTCTCTCAGACTTCAGTCTCTACTGGTAACATTTGTCGTCGTCGTCTACACCTGGCTAACAGTGTCTCCCAACCGCTGCTGCTCACTGTTACAACCCCGGGCCACATAGATATGGTTGCCAGGCTGATTAGTGTGTCGCCTAAACGATCTTCGATAGAAATACCACAACCCCACACAGACCAGATATCCGAACGAGATACGCGAATTAAGACGTATGCATAACTCACAGCCCTCCATAATGAACCTCAGTGACACCGTTTACATAGGCTGGTCGATCTCAATGACGACTTGCATCAGGAAATGTTCAATTTTGTCTGGCCGGCTTAGATGGTCTGAAGCTTCTTAGCCTCTCTTAATTGCCTTACAGGCTCTTCTTGGCGGTCTGAGTGCACTTGAACATTCTTACAGAGTCCTGGAATTTATATGAGCATCGAGACAGGTTTTAAGTACTCTAAGCTTAAGAAGACACTTTGCTACTATGTACTACATGATCAAAATGCAAGCGAATATGCATGATAATCAACAAATTTATTAACATAATATGCTTGAAATGAGTCCAATGACTGCGAGAAATGGAAGTCGGATGGGAGGAACTCCTTGCCATACACAGGAATAAGGTGCGCTCCACGTACGACGGCATCCAAATTGATGACTCCCCGAGTGCGGGTGCCATCTCCATTAAAGTCCGGGGTCACAATCCACATACCGGTGAGGTCATCAGGACCATTACCATAGCGAGAGAACCAATCCACCAATGCGCAATTGTGTGTTTGTCCCTCAACAACAAACGCGAAGAATAGTCGGACACGCGCGACCATGAGACCCCGGAATCCTTCCTCAACTGAGTCACTCGAAACAAAGACACAGTCATATCGAGCGGGTCCTCTTCTCCATGAAGGAGCCGCACGAATGTGCTCACGCTTCATCCCACCACGGCCAGAAGGGTCACTAGGCGCATAGAATATGGCCGACGCGGAGTGGAAGACATGAACGCGTCGGTCAATTATAGGGGAAGGAGGGAACAGATCATTATCTGTGAGGGGCGCATCAGGGTGTTCTTGGTCCCACATATAGAGCGACACAAGATCGGGGAGCTCAGGGACACCTATTGTATGCCCGATACCATCAAGCGTAGGAGGGTATGAGCGATCTGAGCAACAGTGGGTCAGATGCAAATTCTAACAAACTGAAGCGAAGACGAGATTGACATACCGGGAACTACGGCAAGCTTGACAGACGCAGTCACATGGCTTTCTTCGACGATCTCAGAATCGCCAGATGCACCTTGGTCACAGGTTTCATCTCTGTAGCTGGAGGAGGCTGCTAAAGCCACGGGGTCATCGGCATTCAGATTGTCTTGTATGCGCGACCCTTCCGAGCCACCACATGCTTCAGCAATTTCGTTCTGCGCCTCATCATCTACGAGATGGCGTAAGTCCTCAAATACGGACTGTATAATATCCTTGTCAAGCATTCCGCGTGCTTTGAAGTCGACAGCAGCTGCGGCGAGCTTATCGAGACGTTGGTTAATGACAAGCATTTGACCGAGGGCTTCCCAACGGCTTGAACGCCGCCAAGGTTCTTTGATGGCCTTGATATGCTTTGACTCCGTGATGGATGTTGATAGGCCATTGAGCGCACCAAAATTGCGAATATGATCGACATAATGTTTCAATGCATGTTGGCGCGGGAGTGAGTCAAATTCTGTGCGAACGCCAGTGTCAAGGAAAACCTTGCGATGCTGATGGTATTCCTGCAAATGACGGTCCATCTCGTCAAGCGTTGCTTCGGTATGAAAGTCCATGCGTGCGAGGTAGGCGAACTCAAGGAATGACTTGATTGCCTTCACCATTTCGTCTGGTACAAGGCCAACGAGAGCGGGAAGATAAACCTGTTCCAAGTCACACGTCAGACTCGGAGATGTGGTCTTTGCATCTGGAAAAACCTCCCATGCTAATTTACACTATGTTAATACTTACTTCTTTAATGTCATTAATATCGACTAAATGTCAAGCTATTTTTGTTAA
>MU275198.1:0-57328 GCA_022160315.1 Panus rudis PR-1116 ss-1
GAGATGGGGAGGGGGATCTCGCGTTGTCTGCCGAGCGCTGAGTCTTCACGTCCAAAACCGTTCATATTCGCCAAAGGTCAGGCCTTCGCAGAGACTCTCTCGCCTGAAATCGCTTTACCACCTTTACTTTTCCTCGCACTTCGCACAGAGCCCACACGCCTGACCTTTACCCTCACCCTCCACCCTTCACCCTTCACCCTTTACTTTCATTTCTACCTCCTGCCGAGCAAGGGATTATGCGAGAGGACTCGCGCATAACTCGCATATGCCACGGTCGAAGCTTTCGTCAATTCTTTCAATTCGTGCGTTCGAGTCATGGGCTCGAGTCATGGGTTCGAGTTATGGGTTGGTCTCTCGCGGTCGAGTCACGAGTTACTGTTGGGTCCAGTCCCTCGGCTTCATGGACGCAGTCGTGACGACTCTTCAGGATTAGGAGTCTCCTGCTGCATGTTTCATTCCGTCACTAGCTCATTGAGGCTGTCGGTATCAAGGCATAAGTTTGTTATATGCTCGCTGCCTTGCTCGACACTTTCGCTGACAAGATGTCCGCTCTCTGCACGGCAGCCAACATCGCTAGTTTCAAAATCCGGAACACAGCAATGGTTCTCCTCTGCTTCCGTTCACGGAATCGAGCATGCCAACTCAAGCCCAGTTCACTCACCATTCTGTCGCGGCTTATTGTTCTGCTCCTGCATACTATTGGTAATTATATTTTTGTAATAATCATCATAGTACGTAGCTTTGAGTTATCACAATTGATATAATGATGCTATTATTAGACATAATCTTCATAATGGTCGCTTAATATTGGTATGATTTACACACATTTCTGAATATTCAGACTAATTATGTAGGTTATGCCAATTATACCCGGAGTATAAAGTGATTATACCACAATCATACCAATCATGCCAGGAGGTTTTTCCAGATGCTATAACCAAATGATTGCCACTGTTCCTCCACCTCACGACGCGTTCGCGCTAACTGCCGCATGGCTGACCATCGCACCCGGTCGCAAGTTGTGGGGTGTTCCTAATGAGAAACGGTATAACGCACCGGATTACTCGATGATATTCATCCGTAATCTCATTCACCAGTATGCACCGCGCCACTATAACCTCAACAACCTCACACTCAAGAAGAGTCATGCTTTCATTCGTTCGATGTGCAACATACTCGTTGCCGAAGGTGACAACCCGTATCGTATGCGATGCGAAGAGCTCAAACTCACCATTGCACCGGATAACCTTCCCCGACCCATGACCCTCTCGAGTGCCAGCAAGCTCAATGAGGAAGAGGTTATCGTTCACTTGGCCGCTACTGGCTTCAACCCCTCGCCCGAGCTCCTTGCCGATTACAGGAGGTTCGCACGCCATTGGCTTGAGGACTCCGTAACATACTCGGGCGAAGGACATGATGTCCAGGAACTCTCCCTTGCGGCCGCGGCGGAAATACCGGTCGTCAAGGAGATTGGTAACGCACCAGTTGCTCGTGCAATCACCGTAGATGCTGAAGTGGAGATGAAGGAAAAGGAACAGGGGAAGGATACTAGTTCTGGTAAAGGAGAAGGAAACTGATTGTCGTGGGTATCTCGGACCCCTTGGCCGTTATTCTGCGGGGGGAGGGTGTAACGGGGACGTTCTTAGTTCCCATATTCGGACTTGCACTTGATTACATAACGGGTCCGACCTTAGTTACGACGCACTGTAGGTAGAAGGACCAAGTCTTTTACCTGTCGTCACTCTGTCTACCCTTCGTGTGTTCTCAATATAACGGGATCCAACACAGTTTAGGTGTGAACTGAGTGATACAGTAAAGGTACTAACCTATTTCCATTACACTTTGTGCGCTCAAGAATAACGTTGTGCTTGAACGGGCTTGGATTGAAATCTAACGGCTGATCTGAGCCATTAAGCTCACGATCCTCTCCCGACATTCGTTATTCACGCACTTCTGGTAATGTGGTTAGCTTCTTAAAATTCAAATGGTCCAAGTTTACTCCCTTTTGTATCTCAGGCTTTACATGTGTTCCCCATTTCTTAAACTTTCTTCCCTCGTGTTTTCTTGATATATAGGCAGTGGAACATGCACTAACTTCCACCTCCCATCGCACTTGTACTCCCTACTACTCCCCTTCTTCCATCCCTCTTCTCGTCCATTGCTTCACAGATGAGCTCCACTTCCTATTCCTACATCACGGAATATGCTCAGCTGCCGGGCGTTGTGCAACTGATGCAGCAGTCACCATACCTGATCGTTGACTGCGAGGGGCAGTCTATTGGAACGGTTGTCGGTCGACTATCTCTCCTCGCTGTCGGCACTGCGAAAGCGAGGGACGTCTTTGTTATTGATGTATTGGCCCTGAACGACCGTGACAATCCTTCTCTATCCGCATTCCTCTCCCTCCTCGAGGATGAACATCTCCCCAAAGTCATGTTCGATGGGCGTATGGACTTTGTGGAGATATTCCACACGTATGGCACGCAGTTGAGAGGTGTACGAGACTTACAGGTTGCCGAGATTCTGACCCGTCCTTCGCGTGGAGAAGGAGAAGCGAAGCGTTTGTGGAGGTTGCGTGGGGAAGTTGCGTTGGGCAGCCAGGTTGTCAATAGCAATCCTGGATTGCTCGCAGGCATACATCGGGTTGCCGGGATGGACGGCACCATGCAAGACTTTGGGCTTGCACAGAATATGCAGAAGGACTGTGAGTGTCTAATTCGTTGCTTCGACTTCTGAAACCTTTGTTGATCTCAAATCGCGCATTGTCAGCTTACGTGGTCCAAATGCATCGTTCGAACCAAAGTGTCCTGTGGATGAACCGTCCATTGAACCCACGCCTGCTCCAATACTGCGCAAACGACATCAATGCCATCGCCACTCTCTACGAATACTTCCTCGCCAAAGGATGGATACATCCCGAGCTCACCTCTCAATCTGCTCGACACATCTCGCTCCTCAAATCTCGCGAAGAAATCTCGCGAGACCGTGAGCTAGGCTTGATGAGGTTCCTCGCGCTGGATGTCCTCGTTGATCCTCAGACTGTAGAAGGGGAGAAGTACGACTGTCGTCAGTGTAGGAAATCTCTACCTCGGTCGGCGTATCAGGTTAGGTCGGTGCAAGGACAACGTAGGTCTTGCTGTCGTCTGTGTGTGGCATGTTCGCAGAAAAGCAGCTTTGCTATTGACCAATCCTGGGTCAATGTCTGAGAACTTATCAATGTTGAAGGAGGTCGTTGTGCGATTGGGCGTATACGTTTTTGGGTATCGAGGGTTATGTTTTCATTCGTGTACATTAGTTTAGGGTGATCGAGTGAATCGTAGGATGAGCTCAGGCTGGTGGAAGGAGATTCAATAACTACGTTACGGTCTACTTCGTGCTTAGCTGCAAAGTCGGCGCGGTCGATACTGAGCTCGACTCGGAAGTGGAACGTGGAACGCTGACTCGCGAACTACAAGTTCATATGATCATGTCGTTTGTAATGCGACGCATTCCAATAACATTCAATTTCTGGTTGAAATTCTCTGCAGTGCATATGTATTGACCACGTCAACTTGAAGGACATCAAAGAGAACGGGTGGCCATCAAGGAGCCCTGCCAGTGAGCTTTAACTTCGTCAACTGCTTGCCTTGTCATTAATAAATATTCGAGCGCGTAAACAGGGACACACAAGCCGTGTATGGAAGTCATCTACGTTTGCCGGCCGTACCTATCCTTCCTTCATGCGCATACAGTCAACGCACAACACAACTGCTGTCTCCCACCAGTATTTCCTCTTGATATCCGCACCCGCACGTCCCAGCCATGAGTGCCCGTCAACCGTTTGTACCGCAACGCGTCAGTCGACCCGTTGCTCAGGCCGAGCAGAATCCTGCAGACAACAATTCTACCGACGACGATCAATTTCGGCCCAATGGATTACTAGGGGAGCCAGAGAGTAAGGCGACGGAAAAGCCCACCAGCCGCACCCGGACACAGTCGGGAAACGAGGGTGCTGTTAAACCGCTCAACATATCCACCCTCATAACGAAGCAAAACGAGCATCCGAACGGGAGACCTTCGAGGAAGTCAAGCATTGACAACAACGGTGGGAAGGCTACAGGAAACCGCGCTGCGATGAAAGGCCCATTCGCGAATGCTCAGGCAATGCGTGCAGCTCAAATTGCAGAAGGTCGGGCGACTTCTCCCTTCGTTGCTGGAACGCCTCCGTTTCTGGGAGCGGGCGCGGACGTAAGGGCCGCGAAACTGCAGTCCACGAACTCCGCCGACGATCTAAGCTCGAACCAAGCGCATATACCTAACAATAGAGTTGCTCCTGGAGGTCTCTCGACTGGTGGTGACGGCCATACATTCGTGCCCAACAAGGGACCCGGCTTCCGACCCATGTACGCTAGATCCTCTTTAGAAAGCATCGAAGAAGGTGAAGAAGACGGGCGCGAAGCACATGGACGAGAGCGAACCGGTGATCCATCCTTGAACAATTTCGAATTATACCATGGCGAGCAACACCAAGAGGAAAACCCGCAAAACCACGCTGAGGGCCCAGTCGACAAACACTATCAGCAGCTTAGCGTGGGACGGAAGAGGGTATATCACATTGAGGAAGAGGAAGTCGAGTACGGACCCGCTGGCAAGAGATACAAATCAGATCTTGGTCTTGAAGACAAAGCTATGGTGAGCCATCCCTGTTTGCGATCTAGACCGACATGCCGATCGCATATCCCAGTTGCAGTACCCCGAGTATAACAGGCATTCAACTCCTATGCCCCCGATCCCACAGCATTGTCCTCAACCGATGCGTCCCATCATGCCGATGGTGGAAGAGAATGCCTTGCACCGCCTGCTTGGACAAGACTTGGATGCGTGCACCGAAAAGCACTATGCAAAGTATATGGCAGCAAAGAAGAGATGGGCTGACTGTGATGAGTCTGAGTGGAAAGCTGGCGGTGACGGTATGAAGCTTGGTAGACGACAGGATTCGCATCTGAACACTGACCTGACTCTGACAGAGCTTGCAAATAAATTCAGCAAGCTCATCGACTTCGTACGTGTTCCTGAAAGTCTCGTAGTCCTGCCTCGGGCCTTACCATTCTCATTCAATAGGTCAAAGATCATATGACGTGCGTGGATAAAATTGAAGCGCTACCCAAGCATACTAATGACAATACAGGACAAAACTCACCCTCTATACATCTTTGCATTCTGCGGTAGCTGCTCATCGTAAAACTCTCACAGAACGCGAACAAAGCCTGAAAGAAGCCCGGGAGGGTCTGGTGAGGGATGGGGCAAATGTTGTGGGCAGTGTTGGAGGAACAGTCGCACACGGTGATGAATGAAAATCAACGAGCCGTTAGCACATTTCTTGAACTGGGATGCGCTCCCGAAGAGCTTGCACGTTTGTTGTCTCTGTACGATAAACTGCATGATTGCATGAATTCCACGAGAAGCAGCCGCGTTATGCATGGGAAATCAGATTATATTACACTGCGGGATTCTCTGTAAATACTGACAATTGGACGACGGGGCGGACTTACGAATGCAAACAGCACGAACAGCGATGGATTACAACTCAACTTCCCGTACTCCGTCCTTATCAACCACCTTGACTTTGTACTTGCCGGGTGACACTACCAGACGCTTTGCAACCTCGTCAATGCACCTGCGAAGGGTGGCAAGGCCTTCCTCGAGCGGTGCCTCCGGGTCATGGTATCTGAGATAGCCATATGAGAAGACAATTAAAGCGCAGGCTGTCAGAACAAACCTATCCAACAAACTCAGAGCAAAGTAGCTTCCATAGCCATGAGCCGCAAATGGCACACTCGCAAGGGTGCCGAGATAGTCCAACCAGTATAGATGGGGGGTATGTGTGCTGGTGTCATATCCTCCGAGCAGTAGATTGACGGAATACGGCTTGCGCGACCTTAACGAGTCAGCTAAAGAACGTCGAATCCAAGACGCGGCGGCGGGTGGACGGAGAGGGTATGTGTTTCGGATTTGATAGAGACGGATGTTACGTTCGATGTATTCTGCAAACTGCACAGTATCACCTGAGATTTGTAGTAGTGTGAGTGCCTTGTTTGTATTGCAAGCAAACAGTGATAGCTTGCCTGGCTCCCCAGAGTACGCCATAAGGAGATGTGGACTCAGAGTCTTGATCTTGTCTTCGTCATGCTTGACCTTGATGATAGAGTGCGCTGCTGTGGTATCCGCTGCGAGGATAACGTATCCTTTTCCAGTGATAGCAAACGAAACGTCCATGTCTGCTAATCGTTGAGATGGTTCGTTTGCAGCGAGTCAAGAGACTTGTGAGGGACAGTATGTATGAGACGAGACGCGTCCCCTCTACGGCGTACGCGTCGCTTTCGGCAACTTCCGAGATGATCTTGTGACGACATGCTTCCTCAGAAATGATTGAACTGTAATGATCCTCTGCAGCTCTGCTTTCACCTTTCATGCATTGAAGCTTGTGGCCTGCATTCGACTACAGCAGGGCCAACCACAGGCCCTCTATCGTCCTAAACATCTCGTGATAATATGCCAGAGCATAGGCGCAAGGAGCATTGCCGCTCAAACTATACCTACTTTGTCACTTATCGGACGCGATGGTCAGCACGTTCACTTCCCCTTTCTCGTCCCTAATGACCCTCTGGTTGAAGGAGTGATAACGATCAATATGCCCATCTGAACAACTCAATTTACTACCATCTATTCGATTCCGTCATCAACAGCTATCTCATCGCCCATTGCGGTCTGACACCTCCCGATTCCCCTCTGATAGGGCTAGTGGTTTCGTCCCATTGTCAATTCTTTGCTCCCCTGTCCTTCCCTGATGTGCTTGATCTTGGCTTAAGAGTGGTATCGCTGGGGAAGAGCTCAGTGACGTACGAAGTTGGGGTCTTTAAGGCAGGAGAGGATGCTCCGAGTGCTGTTGGAGGATATACCCATGTGTTCGTGGATAGCAAGAGTAGGAAAAGCTCTGCCTTGGATGAACATTTAAGAACTGGTCTGCTGAAGATAATGGGGAAAGCGTCAGTGCCTGGCGCGAAGCTGTAGGGACCTTAGTTGGCGTGGTATATTTTGCAATTCGTCTAAACGAATCTGATATTGTTTTTGGGCTCAATTTGGAGCTTTGGGGCGAAAGAGATACGATTAAGCTCGACCCCCGACAAGTAGACACTGTACACTCAGCGAAGGGACAACTTGGAAGACGCAAGTTGCGCCGAGTTCAATGCGCGCGGAGAGATCGACGCGATCCTTCCTGTTCTAGCCGCGATCACGTGCAAATATGTTCGACTCGCTTAAAAGTCACAACACGCGTCTTTGTCGTGTTTTCTTGCTTTCTCTGTGCCACCTCCACCTCTTCTTCTCGAAACACTATTAATCTTTTCCGTACTCTATAGCATACAATGTCGTATCAACCCAAGACACCTTCGCGACACCACCGTTCGCGGTCGGAAACTAAAACCCCACTGACACCTTCTCTCGCGACAGGAATCAACTCCATAAGCTTCAATCCATCCCCAACAAAATCACTCTATCACAAGGCATCCGCAGCTGACCTGACCAACCCTTTCTTAGCCAGTCAGCCATCCTCACCAGTCAAGCGGTCTGCTAGCCCCATCAAGCGGGTGACAGGCTCAGCTGCAGGACCCAGTGCATCTGGGAGTGGCTTTGTTACTGCGAAGTTGCAGAGGCAAGCGAGCAGTGGGTTGATCAGGAAAGGCGGCGTAGAGAGTAGGTTGGATGTCATAACGAGGGACTATGTTCCGCCCGCCAGTTCGAAGAATGAAACTAGGGAACCCAGAAGATCCAAGTCTCAACCTGCCGTATGTATTTTTGTATCGTACATTGTTACAAACTAATCGTTCTCGCGCAGAGAGACACTCGAGATAGATTCATAACTACACGCGATACCGCGGATGATGTGGCCGCTGCATTGGATTCTATGACTCTCAACTCGGAATCCGCGTCACCAGGACACACCGCCCGACTGGCAGCAGCTACGGGCGTGCCTCTCAATCGGCGGGTCTTGGCGTACCACGAGCCTCCTCCGGCATCGACGTCCGAAACACTCCTAGGCCAACAGCGCGAGCTCGTTAGACCGCTATACGCGCGCCCTGGCGCTCTGCCTACGTCTACTTCCTCGACGACAAACAAGTCGAGGAGGATTTCATCGCAACCAGAACGTGTTCTGGACGCCCCCGGAATTCTGGACGATTTCTACCTCAATCTCTTGTGCTGGAGTAGCTTGAATACGCTTGCGGTGGCCCTCGGAGAAAATACGTATGTTTGGAAAGCTGACAGTGGAGAGGTTGTCCACCTAGGCGAGGCACCGGAAGGGTCATACGTCTCCTCGGTTGATTTCTCCAATGATGGTCAATTCCTTGGTGTTGGTATTGGATCGGGAGAAGTTGAACTGTGGGATGTGGAAACGCAAACGAAGCTGCGGACGATGGTGGGGCATTCTAGTCAAGTTGCCTGCCTGTCCTGGAACAAGCACATTCTCAGCTCGGGCTGTGGGGATGGAAGCATCTGGCATCATGACGTCCGTGTTGCGAGACACAAAGTGGGCGAATTGACCGGTCACCAAGGCGAGGTGTGTGGACTAAAGTGGAGAAGCGACGGGGAATTGCTAGCCAGTGGCGGAAATGACAATGTCGTCAATGTTTGGGATGGCCGTGTGGGAGACGTTGCAACCGGCAGCCGCGGACAAGCTCGATGGACGAAACGGAATCACACTGCAGCTGTGAAGGTAAGAGGGATTATTGGCAATGAGAAGCTCGCTGACATTGAGTTATTAAACAGGCCATCGCATGGTGCCCTTGGCAGCCATCGCTGCTGGCATCTGGAGGGGGAACGTCGGACGCAACGGTGCATGTGTGGAATACAACGACGGGTGCACGGCTTCACTCGCTGGCTACGCCATCGCAGATAACCTCGATCCAGTGGTCGCCGCACAGGAAGGAATTCCTGACGACGCACGGGTATCCGACGAACGCGCTGATGATCCACAGCTACCCGTCGATGGAACGTGTGATTGAGATTCGGGATGCGCACGATTCGCGGGTGCTTTGGAGTTGCATTGGGCCTGCGGGGGATGTGGTGTGCACGGGAGCGGGGGATGAGAATCTGAAGTTCTGGAGGGTGTGGGAAGTGCCGAAGGAGAAGAAGACGAAGGAGCGGAAGGAGGGCGCGCGGTCGAGCACGAATGCGAACATTCTCAGCATTCGGTGAGCGTCGCGGGAGGGTGTTATTATTGGATGATAGCAAGTGCCTGTGAGTAGCAGCACCGAAGTCCGGTAGACATGTGCGACAGTGCACAGCGTGCATTCAGTACTAGACCGGGATTAGATATGTTTTTTTGATGCAAGTGTGATGAATTCGCAAGTGATGATGGAAATGGCCGAAAGCGGAAAGTGTATTCAGTCTTCGCGTGGTTCGGGCAGTTTTGCTTTAGCCTCGCTCGACGGCCATGATCTCTTTCCCCTCCACCCCGTCCTAGACAGTGCGCTCGCTGTGCGCAGACCTGCCTCTCGTCGTCACCGCGCGCTGTGGCCGCTGTGCACGACGCCCGACGCCTGCCTCGCGCGCATCCCGGCCGTCGAGCGGTCGAGCAAGCGAGTTTACGTGACCGACCCTCTGATCTGCCGCTGGCGACGATAATTACTGTACCTGTCCTTCCTTCCTTCCAGCCATCCCAAAGTCATCCTGGACTCTTCTGCGACGCCCCGAGTCTCGCGACTCTTGCCTCTGACGACCCTCTTGGTCTCTGCCGTCCTCTCCCTACAACATGGCCAGCCCTCCGACTTCTCCGTCCCGTCTCTCTCAGCGGCGCAACGCCGTCCCCCTCCTTTTGTCTGCCTTTCCTGTCCCTCCCTCCCACATTCCCCAAAGCCCTCTGGCCCTCACCCCCAATTCCGCAAACCCAGCGACCCCCAATTCTGCAAGTCCTGCACCCTCCAACCCCCAAAACCCGCCCCCGTCCCTACCTCCCGCGAGCCCCTTGCCGCCTCTTCCCGGACCCTCGCCCATTTCTGAACATGATACGCTCAGGTTCATCACTGCTGCGCGGTCACGCCGTGCCTCCAAACTGTCTCTGGCGTCATCGAGCAGCCACTCTATCCGTGATTCGACCGCGTCGAGCGTGTTCAGTCTGTCCAACTATCACAGTCGCCCGTCTTCTCCGCCCGAGTCGTCCAGTCGCTCCATACGCTCGCTTTCCTCGAATGGCTCACTGTCGTATTCACACCGGCACGCTGTCGACAAACTGTCTCTCACTGAACCTCGGATATGCGAAGAGGACCCTGCGGACCTGACGCGCATGTCCCTTGATGAAATTGCACCCGCGGCTGTTAGCGATGCCGAGGCAGAAGTCGAGGATCTGCTCGAGTTTGGCCTCCGACCGTCTCTCTCCAAGAAACCGACCTCAAGCAGACATCGCGGACATGGGCTCAACGACTCGATCTCGTCTATTGACATGCGCGACCTGCCTGCACTGCAGGAGGACGAGCTGGAGAATATCGTGCCGCCGCCGCCGCCTACACGGGTAAGACAGCTGCAGTCGTCGGCGTCGACATCGCTCAGCCGGCAGATCTCGCGGTCGAAGCTGAACAAGGAGCTACCGCCGTTGCCAGGGCCGTCGCAGGAGGCGGGCTCGCGTCGGGCAGACAGCCCAGACATTGGCGCCATCCTCGCGTCGACGCCGAAGCCGCGCCGAAAATCATCGCCGTCGCTCGCCTCGACGTCCCGATCAGTGTCGCGCACTCGATCGAGTCGTTCGGGCCCCAAGCGGCGGGTCTCTGCGCCCCTGACCGCCAACGGCAGCAGCATTTCCATTTCCGTCGAGTCGTTCGACGGATTGGTCGCCAGTCCGTCAGAGTTGCCGTACATCCGCCAGCCAGCCGAGGACATCCCCGACGACGCCTCCTTTGTCTCGGACTATGGCGTCTGCGTCGACAAGACCGGGACGGCCATCGAGATCTTTGACAAGGAGACTGAGGACCGCCTCGAAAGGGAGCTCGAGGGCGCCGGCAGCGACTCGGACTCGAGCATCGACCTCCACACACCTCTCCCGTGCGTCCCCCATTTTTTGTTGTGCGATATACAAACTGACTTGTGCCGTAGCAACCTGATGCTGCGTGAGGGCATGCTGTCGCCCAACTCGAAGCTACTGTCCCAGCGATCCGGGGCGCCGTCGCCAGTGAGCGGGAGGCCCGGGAGCATGTTCAGCGTGGCGTCAAGCAGTGCGTCGCCCGAGTTTGTTTTCTTGCCGGACTGGACTGACATGCCCGCAGTGATGACCAAGTCCGGGATCTACAAGGACGAACGTGACACCGTCCACCGTCGAACCAGGCACCGTGATGGCCGGCTCCTCAGGGGCGGCATCGGGCTCACCACCGGCCTGGGCTGGAGTGACAGGTGCGCGCCCTCCTCTTTCCCCTTCTGGCCCACTTCTGACTCTGTGCAGCGAAGACGAAGACGCGCCCTCGGCGCTCACCCGCCGCGTCTCCTCCCTCGTCCTCTCCCGCAAGGCGTCCTCCACCTCCCTCCAGTCCCCGCTCCCCCTCTCCCGCTCCGTCAGCGACACCCTCGCCTCGGCCTCGTCGGCCTTGGCCCGCGAGCGCACCACCGGCCGATCGTCCCTACCGCCCACGTCATGGCACCGCACGACCCGGACGAGCACCGGCAGCAGCGTCTCCGGCGACTCCCTCGGCGGGCCCTATTCGGCGCGCACGTCGGCGGCCTCGGGCTTCTCCTCTGCTCCGCCCAGCCGCCGGACATCCGAGTCCACCGCCCTCAGCGGTCTCGTGACGCGTGACGAGCAATCCCAGGACACGTCCTCCACCGCGTCGACGTCCAGTCTCGTCACCCCCGTCACGGCAGAGGACCCCCAGCTGTCCACCGCCCGTCCCGCCATCAAGTCCAAGTCCTCCCTCTCGTCCCTCAGGGCTCCCCGCAGAATCCCGTCCGGTCTCCCCTCCCGCGCAGCCGCCGTCGCCCACGAGGACCTCGCCATGCGCAAGCGGACCGTCTCTGGGTCCTCCGCCTCGTCCATCGCTGCGTCCGTGGGTTCACACCGCCCCGTCCCCCCTCGGCCGCTCCGCCTGCCCCAGTCGTCCGCCGTCCACTCGGACCCGGCGCGGTCGGACCCTCCCCGGCCGGTCTCCAAATTGCAGACTCCCCGCGCCCGGACGGTGTCGGCGACCTCCAAGCTGGCCCGGCCGCCGCAGACCGTCCCCCTCGCCGACGAACGGCCGAAGCCGAGGACTGGGACGGGCATGGCCTACCGCACCTCCTCCCGCTCAGCCGTCCGCCCGCCCGCATCCAGTCTCCTCCGTCCCTCCCACAGCACCAGCTCCGATAGGAAACTCGGCATCGTAGTCTAGATTAATGTGTTCTTTTATCTTCATTCTCACACCACTACCTCTCTTCTCGTCCGTGTCTTTCGTTCCTTGTTTGTTCTTCAAACTGTATACCCTAGTGTGCTAGGAGGCATTTCACATGAGCGCATTGTAATCAGGTTCATCTTCAAGAGGTTATATAGTCTTATTCAGGAAAAGGTTGTAACACTGTTGCTAGGATTCACTTGGTTATTTCACATGCAATGATAGTACTTCTCGATGCGCTCCCCCTCAGTGAACATACCCCGATGCGACCAAGCTCTGCAAGAACGGGCTTTCCTTTTGCACCGCAGCCAGCAATGCCTGCGCGGCAGGAGTCCTCTTTTGCAGCTCCGAGAGCTGTTGTCCAAGGTACTCCCTTGGGTCCCGAACGTAGCCCACAGGATCGACATAGGTTGACTCTGATGCCGCCAGACGTGAATAGGCCGCTTGGTATCCTGCCGTCTGCTCCTCGTAGTCGATCACGGTGAGCCCAACGTCGTTTTCATCCGACTCTTTGGACTGCAGATGCTGAGGCTCGGAGAAGAGCTTCACGAGGGATTCGAACGCGTTGGGCCTGTATGCACGAGTTTCAGCAACCAGTCGATACCATGCACTTGCACCACTCACCAGAACTTGACAGTAGGTTCGCGCAGCATGTGCTCGCTCTGTGTCAGCATGCGAATCAATCCTACCGCTGCCACCTTCCGGTCCTTCGGCGTCAGCTTCGGGGTTTGCGGAATGACAAAGTTGGTCAAGATTTGGCCCCACAATCTAGCAACCCTCTGGTGAGTATCTGCATGAACGTCGCAGACAAGGCACTCACTGTGGTTGAATCTCTTCCACCGCGCCAATGACATAGTCCGGGTTCAGTCCTTCCACGTTGATCGCCATGGTGTACAGCAAAAAGTACACAAAGTGATAGACATAACTGTCCGTTTTGCTCGTCTGCAGACGCGTGAGAAGCGTCACAATGGTTGGGCGGAAGTATTGCTTCAGATGAGCCCTGGACCAAAGTTAGGAAATGCTTTGTCGAATGCGCATAGGAGATACACCTACGGAGGAATATGCTCTACCACTGATTGTAAGAGCTGGAAGCCCCACACGTCGTTGAGCTTCGAAGGAATTAAACGTTGTTGCACAACGGCGAGCACGGCGGTGAATTGCCCAGTCGAAACCATGTGACCAGAGTCGCGCGACAGGAACGCCTTGAGGAGCTTGACCAAGCCCGGGATGCTGCCCTTTTGTTGCCAGCTTGCAGGCGTCAGGAGGAAAGGAAGAAGCTCTCGATACGCCACTGGGACATCGGTAGTATGCAGCTCCAACATCTGCGCGAGAATCTGGAAGACATATGGTATATACTCTGTTCAAGGCCCGTCAGCAGGGGGTATTATCATTGGCATCCGTAACGTACGGTCAATGTCTTGCTGCAATATGATCGTCGCAGGTCCGAACAGGGCTTGCTCAAATACAGGTAGCGTGGACGGGTTTGCAGTGACAACGAACCTAAAGTGGTGACAATGTTCATGTCTTGATGACAGCAATATGCGAAACATTCGTACCTCATGAATGCCGAAATGCTCTCGAAGATGTACTGATCAAAATTGGGGTTGCTTGGGTTCTGAGATATGATGCCCAGTATACGGACAAGACGCTGCAACATTTGCTCAAAGTTCGGCGCGAGGGCCGCTTTCGCCGTCAGAATGACCCTCATGACACCTACGACGCCAACAAAGTTAGAGTAGTCGGCGACGTGTATAAGTCTGATCCAACCCACATTTCATCAAGTAGTCATTTTCCGCCACCTTGGCTGGGACTTGAGCCTGTTCGATTTTAGCCAGGATGACGTTGATGATCTCGGGGGCTACATCTTGTATGTCCACTTGTGAGAACCTACACGTTGATGAGCGACTGAACGGTTGAGACAAGCGTACGCTTCTTACAGGAGTTGCTTCCCTTGTCGGATGAACAATATCCGTTCGATAGTAATGGCAGCGTAGGTGTAACAGACGTAGTTGTCAGACCCCAAGTGGCGTACGAGTAGCGGCAATACGGATAGCAGTTGGGGCTTAGTGAGCTGTTCACAACGTCCATCAGCTCGTGGGAGGGCGAAAAGATTATACCATATTCTTACCTGCGTGCGGAACGTGTATAGGTAGCGGATTGCATCTACTTGGAGCACAGGATGAACCTGAGTCGGTTCGGCGGCAAGGTCTTGGTATATATGCTCCGAGAAGAATTCAACAACGTCGACCAGCGCATTTGTAGAAGTCACGCCGTGCTGCAACGCAAAGTGAGTTTCAACATCGCGCGGAGACCCAGCAAGATGCTTACCTGCGTTGTACTGCCTCGTGTGGCGACCGCAGTCAACAGATAGATTGCCGTGTCCTTGGCCTTCCAGCCGTCATCTTTGTTTTTGTTATTGGAGTACTGCGCGAGTCCTTCACGAATCCAAGAACCAGCAATCTCTGTCGTCTCGGCTTCCAGGCCAGAGGCCACCAACGCACGCAGAACATCTGCGGCGGCTTGACGCCGCGTAACCGCATCATGCGCACCAGGGGCCAGGCCGGAAGCAGAGGCAGGAAGAGAAAGATCGAGCCGGATATACTCTAGAGGATCATCCTCGAACTGCTCAATTTCATGCTCTGTGCATACAAGATCAGAAAACGTGATCTTTCATTTGCATGCGAACTGGTCTTACCCCGGATGGTCACGTTGGGTATGACCACACCCTGCACGAGACTGGCGATAGTATCTCGCGATCCGAAGAGTTCCTTGTAATGACCCGAACGAATTGCTGTCGAAATGAACCGCAGCGCCTGCGAGACAAGCTATGGAAAAGACTGTCTGTCAGTCTCTGCATTCCAAATTCTACAATGGACATACCCCATCGTCGGCTTGCCCGGGCAGCTTTCCACCCTCGATGAGAGCCCAAATCTTCTGCACTAATGCTTCGACGGTGCCGCTCCCTTGCAATGTTTCCGGATAAAGCTTGACGTACAGCTGTCATAGATTACATCACTATAGGTTGTAGAATCATTTGACAAAGTAAGAAACTCCTACCTCTGCGATCTCAAAAATGTGTGTTTTGAGCCTTGAAGGAAGCGAAGGTGTAGTATCATCTGGCTTGAATACATATATCAATGCATAGTGGAAAAGTCAGCAGAATTTGTATGTACATCACCGCGCAATTGAGGGGGATTCCAGTCCAACAATTGAAGAAATAGGCCAGATGAAGGCCCAAAGAAGTGAGCATGAGAATCCTCAAAGTCCGGTGGCAAATCCTGGCAAGTCAAATCATAGAAGATTTCAACAAGGAGGATTTGAGCTTGGGCAGTGATCGCGAGGTCTTGTACAGGGGCGCCGGATAGGACGAGGTTTGCGGTATGTTCAAACAATTGAAGGAAGGGCTTGCTGAATCGAGAGAGAACGTAATTAATCACGGAAAATAGAGCATCAGAACGGGTAGCAGCCCGCCACGGTTGGAATATGGAGTGTGCAGTCTGAAGTACTCCGACATTGACAGAGTAGTTTGAGTCGGATAGGGAGGCGACCAAATTCTACGGAAAGCACAAATCGTGAGTACTCGCAAGTGGCATAACTCCGTATTCAAGCGTACGTCAATGAGGTCGGGCCATCGTTCGGGAAAGTCGATTGAGGCAATGATAGATATGGCCTCTGCGACTTGGACGCGAATGGCTTTGTCGGATGGGTTAGATAGGGCTATCATAGCAGGAATCAGGTCCTGTCTGAGCGATGCCTTGTCATTGTCATTGATAGGAGACTCTTCCTGGTGGAACTGATGAGTACCGGCGTGGAAACCGCTCAGAAAGCAACCTACATCGTCCCATCTGGACTTCACAAGATTCTTTAAATATACACTGCCTGCGAGCCGCACAGATCGATCCGAGGATGTGTCTAGGACGAGGCGGAGGAGGTGAGTGGCAAAAGCTGGCTGGAGACTGAGAGCTTGGAGGTTTTGTTCTGCCTGCTTCCGAGTCGCGGGAGCAAGCGAAGCCAGTAGCAGCGACGGAATATCAGCCATCAAAGCTCAAACTCGAGAATGAAAGACTCAAGACTCCTCAAAAGAGGAACTTGGAACTTATTTCAGACGCGTCCAGTAACGATCGATCAAGTGTGCACGTGGCACGCGTCATGCACAACGGTTACGTTGCCGTGAGTTCTCTTCAAGTTCTCTTTGCGGGACAATATTGATGTATCATGTAGCTATGCAAGTATCTATGGACCAGGACAATGTCTATGGGCGGCAGGCCTACTGTGTACCACTTTCAACTCTGAGAAGTCATGAGCAGTCTCGTAAGAGCAGGCATATACGCCTCACAAATCGAAGAGAAGTAGAACTCGTGCTCCGAGTTGTGAGGCTGAACTAGATTGTGCGCAATCTCGTGCGCCAACGTAAAGTACCTGCGACGCGAATGATCAACGTGTCGCCGAAAACTTGTGAAACGTCGACCTACCAAGACACATAGGCTTTGAATAAGTCTCCGTTACTGACTTCAGCGTCATCTAATGCAAGAATTAGGCCGAGAATGAAATGAACAAAGAGAGAGCCACGGACGCCATGTTTCGAAGAACCGCAGATTCAGGAATAGACTCGCATTCCGATTGAACGCAATGAGATCACCGGTGACGTCCAGGAAAATATGGACACTAGACGAAGGAAGTCCATAGACCTGTACGAGATTCCGCGAAATATGTATGAAGCGTGCCAATGCATCCCGCTTTTTCTGAAGAACAGACGATGGGTCGGGGACATCTGCACAGTACTATTGAGCTCAGTGACATTTCTTCAAGTTTCTTGTGGCGCACCACGAACCTTGAGTTAGGTACACCTTGACACCACCCATCTCGCCTAATATCGGGTCAGTTACCAGTAATACACCCCGAATGACACATATTCACCTATCAGAGTCAAATCGCCAGCCCTACCGGATATGTCGCAATAACCTTCATTCAATGCCTCTTTCACCATCTGCATCTGAGCACGGTTCTGTAACATTTCTCCTTTTTCTTCTTTACAAGCCCGAATAGCCGTATCGATGTTGGCAGCTATATCAAAGTCCATGCAATGAGATTGTTCCAACATATCGTAGTCAGAGTCACTCACCAATGGCTGACCACGGTGTAACCGCCGATAGGGGAGATCTTGGGCGAGATGCAGACGGTATATTTGGTCGTAGATCCTGATTTGCCGAAGGCAAGCTAGCATGGCCTTCTGATTGATGTCTTTGCCCCGTCAACTTTTGCCTCCAACTGTCCATGAACGATCGAGAAATGGGTTTGTCTATGAGGCCTTGATTCGCGGGTAGTGTAGGTTGTATCGCAGTAGAGATGGGTGGCAAAGTGTCCTTGGAAGACGACTCGGGTAGCTGTCCAATTTCTGGGTTTGTCACTGGCATTGTTGGCTCAACTACTTGAGGGGCCTTTTGATGAGAAACCAAAGCGGTTTGCTTCGCCTTCTCCCTAGCTGTGGCTTCAGCAGCCTCACGCTCTGCCTTCTGTTTGCGTAAGATACGATCCACTACAGTGAATTCGCCTGAGCCACGGCGTACTACCCCGCATGAGTACAACTGACTTACCATTGTAGCCTCTCCGGCGAAGGGATTTGAGGTCAGTCGAAAGAATAGTCATGAAAAGTAAAGCATCGCTAGGCTTTGGCGAATGGAACAATAATCGGCACATAGAGGTCGATACCTCGTACAAATCAATAGTATCGTTCCCTGCTAACCATAGCTGTATAGGTCCACGGCCTTCTTGAGTGGCGACGGCAGAAGCGTCGTGGTTCTTGGACGCATTGATTTGTCCGAACGAAAGGGTCTTGATAACGGTGATTTTTCCGTACGTCTTAACGACGAAATTGCTGTCATTGTTCAGCCAGCTGAAGGGCACCTTGGTTCGTGCGTGAGGGTGTTCGTGCAGGAATAAGGGAAGACGCTCAAGAATAAGGGAGCGGATTTCCTTGGCTCTCCTATCTCCACGAGCTTCTGTACTTGTCCTGTATTTCTCCTTGACAAGGCTGCTGAGCCGCACAGATCCCAGTTCCAGGTAAAACTCTGCGTCATACTGTTTTAATATTGGTCTTCTATAGAAAATTTTGAGGGTATACCTTCGAGCCTATCCTCTTGAGGGGCAGAGAAAATGACTTCGCCGAAAAGCTGATACGCATTCGTATCGTCAACAACTGCGACTGAGCTCGGTCGCATGAGATCATATTCGAGGTCCCAGTCATCCTCTTCATCAAACTCGTCCAAAGAGCCTTTCTTCTCCGTACGAGACCTCTTGATCCGCCTGGAAGCTAGAAGGATCGGGGCACGCTTCATGCGTGTGATGGTACCGGGAGAGATAAGTCGGCGGTTGACGGCAATATTGAGGAGTTCGCTGAGATAGCTTCAGAGTAGTATAGTCAGCATAGAGTAATCAGAAGTACACTGTATACGAAGGGCGTACTTGTCTCTTCCGTTGGCAAGTTCAAAAAAGCGTCGCGGATCGTCGAGCAGTATCTTTGCGATCTCCTCTACAGATGGCTCATGCTTCGTTCCACAGGCACCGAGGAACAAGTTACCCGGGCCGAAGTCAACAAATGTGAAGAGTTTCGAATGCACCTGGGCACTCGATTGATTCTTAAAGTAGCACTGCGTAGGCTGAAGCAGTCGGACGGAGGGATTGTCACCGTGACCGACTGAAGTGATAGGAACAAATGGCGTCCCGGATAGGAGCTTCAACTCAACAGCGGAAAATTCTAAAATTGGGCCCAAATTAGTGAAGACACCATAGATAAAGGCGAGATCCTACCGGATACTCTCCCAGCAAGCGCCTCAAACCATGTTTGTGCGGTCTTCTCGTCAGTGGGAGGCGAAGTTTGCAAGAGTCTGACGAACATTTGGCTAGGAGGGTGCTCTCTAATTTGCAGTTTTGTCATCGCATCGCGCGGAACCTTCGATGTATCGATTATGCCAAACCCGAGGGATGCCCATACTGGATTGAGGAAGATCTGACGAATTCATAATTAGTCTGGCATATGGTTGACAATAGAGCACACGTACTTCGTTCGGTTTGCCCAGATATGACTGCCCTCCTTTGATGGAAGGGATAAAAGCAATATGAGCAAACTTCGTAGGCGAGTAATCAATGTATTTGGTCGAGAGGTTGTCCAAGAAGTATGCTAATGCCAAGGGTCGAACAGCTTCATCCACTCCAGATGCAAGCGACAAGATTTTATCCAGATCTGGATATCGTCGTAGACCTAGTTTATACAGGAACCTGGCTAATAGCTCGGTGAGTCTTAGCCGGGATATTATGCTTAGCGACTGACCTTCGTCTGAATTGCCTCGCCACTTCGTGCGAATACCCCAGTCCAATACGGGTAGTCCCAACTTCCTCATGCTGTCCACAGGCTCATAGAGATCACTGGCTTTGTATCTGGTAATTTTTCCGTTATCTTTCACGTCGCTCTGCCCCTCTTTGGGAAATGCAGCGGTCAAACTAAGTCGTTGTAATTCCTCTGATGATAATGTGGACTGTACGCCAACCAGGTACTTGACCAATTCCGATGTTGACCAGTCTCCGGTTTTGATCATCCTACGAGTTGCCAATAAGTGGCGTGCGTATACAATACGTATGAGACATCATACCTGTTGAAGATTATTTGCAGGTCGACGTGTCTACGAACACCAAGCGCTTGAAGCACTTTTTCGAGCTGACCCTTGACTGGGGCACCAGAGGGAAGAAGAACTAGTGGCAAGTCGGAGAATACATGAGCAGTCTCAAAATATGCCTGTTCGGCTTGTTTCATGCCCTTGGACGTAGGTACACACTCTTTGGGGCGAAGGAGGCCCACAATGCGCTCTTGAGCGTCCTTGGAGAGAGATGGCCAAGCCCGGGAAAGGATGGTGAGCAATCGTTCTGCAAAGGGTGCAGATTTCGTAGGGTCGAAATCCGCGTGGGTCGAAGCTACTTCGTCCGACAATAAATGTTCTAGCCATTCTAGGATGGATAACTCCTTCCACAACATTGCAGATGCCAAGTTATGCGGATCGAATTGTTGGCTGACAGAGATAGGCAGGAGGTGCGGTGGTAGTGGGCCATCCGCAAGGATTAAAGCTCCCAGACCACGAGTGTTGATAAACGTTCGGATGGTGCTTAAAGGTATGGCCTTCTCCTCTGCTACTCCTCCTCCAGTTATAAGGATGGCCGCATCGATCAGCTCTGCTCGTACGCCATGTAACTGAGCTGCCCCCGAACCGTCCTTCCATACACCGATCCACCATTTCAAACAAGCGACGAGCTATGTACAGAAAGAAATAAGACCGAGCCCATCTTTGTTCTTTAATGCGCTGCACTTACCTCCGACTCTGTCAGTGGTCTTGATTTCAATTCATTGATGACGTCGCTCCATACTATATCCTGAATCATACCCCTACTTCGAAGCTCTGCAATCATCTTCTGAGCACCAATGGCAAGTTCATCGGGCACGACAGGTAGTCGTCTAAGAAATGCCGTGAAAGTCTCGTTTGGCATCCGCACTTCGTGTGCATCCTTGACTCCAGAGGTGGAAATAATGGGGAATGGTGCTGGCGTTGAGGCTCCCAGAAATGCGAATCCCCTAGTGGAAGTACCCGCACACAAGAAAAACGATTCCTCAAGTCTCTCGGACACTCGTGGCGACGGTGTTGAAGTATAGAACGTGAAGAACTTCATGGCATGGAGGGCGCGGGCACGCAAGGACAAGCGCGTATCCTTGTCTTCATCTGAAGTTGTGTTCCATGCAGATCGGATGTTCTCCATTTCCACCTCGTAAGCGCTTCGGGCTAAGTAACCTCCCATGGACAATAATTCTTCGTTCCATACTACGAGCCAAGTTCAATCACACCTTGTGCGCACCATTAGACTAAGACTAACCTTTAACACTAGGATCTCTGTGACAAGTATAATGTCAGCCGAAATTAAAGATGCGTAGCATGGATGTGAGATACAGACACAAGGTCCACGGATTCACGTTCAACAGTAGGAATGAAGCGACCTGACAAATGGCCACCCAAACCAGTCGTTTGGCCCGTTGTGTGCCCCTAAATATCGTATACTGATTCATGCTGACTACCAAGAATCGGTTGCCCACTTACAATGAAGATACGAGCCTGTCCCACACTAAGTTCGACGAGATCAATATCTAGGAGTTCGGGAATACGATTGAAATTGACCATACCCCTCTATGTCTGCTCTCAGCCCTTGAAATATACTACCAGTGCGGTCCAACTCCTGTTCGTCTTCCTTCATACTAGCATCATATTGTTCCTTGCCAGTCTACCAAACGAATGAATGACCGTGTAAGATACCATTACAGACATTGCTTACGAAGATCAATTCGAGTCTGGTTTTATTTGGGGGGCTTTTCTTCGTGGCTCTAAGTAATTCTTTGCGCATACGATCGTCCAGACTGACATCAATATCAATGGAGAAAACCGCGAGTGCGACATTTCTTTCAGTCATCTGTGAGAGCTTCTTGTGTTCCTCCTCCCGTTTTGCTATCTCCAGTCGCTGGGCCTCTGCAGTGTCAATCTGGGGTTGAGGCGTAGGTGATCGAGCTTGGCCTGCTAAGGATGAGAACAACGATGAAAAGAACCCAGATGATGTTGATGGTTTGGTGATAGTCTTCTCAATGCTCTTTCGTCGCTGCTTGGTGGTATTGGTCGCATAGACACCGCGCATCACCTCGGCCTTGATGAAGAGAGCTACTCATATAGACGTGTTAGGTGAGAGATTGTCAGATGTCTCAGCTTGAAAGGGCACACTCACGCGTAATTTCCATTGACCGCGCTCGCATCGAGCGGTGAGGACTCTCTGCTTTCAGCGCGGGACGCAAAGGCAGTATCTTGGGCGTTCCATGTTCCCTGCGAATCTTAGCAAGCAAATGTCCATCCAATAAGACACTGACTTGAGTCAGGTGGGCAACAAAGGTTATAGATGATGTAAGAAAGCGGACGAATTCGAATGGGGGAGGCATCGTCATCGGTTCACGCAAAGGCATGGCGAACGTAGTCCACCCATCCATTCGAGCACCTTCAGGAAGGTTACCTCGCCGTGCAAACAGCTATGACAACTTAGCGTTTAAGCGAATAGCTTCAACGAAGAACGTACCTACCTGGTCTTTCTTGTCTTTCCAATAAAATCCCATCCAACGACCTACGCGAACCAAGGTTACACGTGCGATTGGGTTATGAGTGCGAGTTGCACGTACCACCAGAAGTGACAAAAGGCTCCTCCGTGACCGAGAATAGACTATAGAAACCTAGTGGTAGCTTGATGAACCTTTGACACGGGTCAAATAGCCAAGGACACATACCAACACCGAAAGCCCCTATCTTTTCTTCATCAGGATTGCCCTCCGCTGGAGTTTGATGAGCGACTATTAGCCTCACGACCATGAAAGCAGGAAGGTGGGTACACTGACCGATCTTCTTTAACCGACTCCAATCCTCCTCACGAAAAATATTACCATCGTTTCTGAACGTCCATTGATGTACCTGAAGCATAGGCTTAGCTGCGTCGGCGAGGAGGTTTGGACTGATCAGTAACAACGTACGTGGGTGTTCTTCAAATTAGGAAGTCTCCATTCAGCAGAAGCGTCATCTTGAGCTTTATGATCAAGGTAATCCTTGGTTTCAAAGTGTATCTCCACATTTCTGGAAGCCGCGTCTGCTGAATTTTGAAGCAGCTCCCGGAATACTGAAAGCTGCTTGTCAGTGTCCGCTGCGATGACATGATTCTGAGGACGTTATGCACCTGTAAATTCACCAGAGTAGCGAGCAAGAACTTTGTCAATCAAAGCTCGCTGATTCACTTCAACTGATTCGTCATGACCACTCTCCCACTGTACATGGAGCAATCAGCGACGTCGGCGGCGGGCTTGGAGAAGAGACACAGACCAGTGCATCTCGTGCATAAGACATAGCGAGGGGTATATAGACTCAATAGACTAAGATAGATATATTTCGATTCACCACGCTGCAGATATCCAAAGGGTATAGCTATGGTCGAGGAGGTCAAAGGTGACTATGAGCGAAGCTTTCAAGTGTCGCAACCAGAACGTCGAAACCACGCAGAATTATGATAGTATCGAATTAGCAGACTCTCAAAGTGTCAGCCGCTCGTTGACATTATGATACTTTCTGAGCGCCTACTTGTAAAATTGCAAAAATCCCCCATTGCCGAGACCTTCCAAAGTATCATGCCATTTTCGGGGTCTCTGGGCACAGTTTGAGTTGTCCTCGCTGACCGTCCCCCCTCAGTGTCTCGTCATCGTCGTGAACGATGAAGGACGGGCGCCTATGGCGCCTTAAGCTCTTCGTCGCCGTTGAGCACAACGCTCCTCTGGGAACGAGACCAGCACAACGCGGAAGATGCTTGAGCACTCACCTTAGGGTTAGGGTTAGCGCCCAGGCGGACCGTGAACTAGGCCTCCGCAAAAATTTTTAAAACATAAAAAAAGAAATATATTAAAACCTATCTACGGAACCCTACATGACAAATTTAAATAAACTAAAATGCCATCCCCCGCCCCCGCCCTCCGAGGCTTGCCGCCGCCGCACACCTTGGGCGGCAGCACGGCCGCCCGGGAATGCCGCCGACAGCATCCACGACGTACCCAAGCATAGCGAGGGGCAGGGGAGGGGGGATCAAGTTTAATGCTCAGAAGGAGAGCGGTATTTATGTTGCCCTCGGTAAACCAAAGACTAAGTAGCAAAGTAGCAAAGTATCAAACTATCGTTTTTGCTTTTGCCGAGAATTTCAAATTTGGGCGCCTGCTACTTTGATATGATAAAATGATATGATACTTTGATACTATCATATTTTTGACATCTTTGGACGTTCCCGTCGCAACCGAGCCGCAACGTTACGAAACCACAAATCGCATGCTGTGTTGCTTTCGGTCCCATAGCTGTGCTTGCCATTTCTGTCCACGCCTGACCTAATCAGGCAAGCGTCTAGCCAAATTGGTGGGTGGCCTGCGACCTTCAGTTTGAGCGGTCAGCGAAGCCATAGTCAACTGGATCCCTGACGACTATTCCTCACTAATGAGTAGGGAATCCTGAATCACTCATTGGACCTTACATACTCAGAGTGGTAAAGTCAAACGTAAGCGTTGAAGCAGCCACAATGCCGTGACGAAATCGAAACGACAAGATAATCTACGCCCAGATCCAAAGTGTCTAATTAAGAAAATCATACAACATTATGAAGAGAGGAATACAAGAAGTTTCAAGAAACCCCAAATACAACCACCGGATATGATCGGTAGCGTCATATTGTCATCTAAAGAGCCCAAATCTGTCATACAAGCGGTTAGGGAGTCATTGTGACAAGAACAGGCTGACTGACCTAAGGCTTCAGCAAGACCGGAGAATATCCCACCCACAACACTAATCAATCCGACACCAGACCAGCCACGCAACAAACTGGGTGCCTCCTGCGTGGTGATGGAAAGAGGACCATTAGCCAAAGTCCATGTAGGCGCGACTTCACCCATGGGAGCAAGCCAGCCCCAAAAGCCGGCGATGACGGCCGCACCGGTAACAGAGCCAGCAATGAAGCCAGCGAGAGATTTTCGCGGTGCCAGGGGAATGCCCAGGAACCGAGGTGGGAGTCGAGGAGTGAGGGGGCCCCACAAACGGCCAATGGTGGAGGCAGCGGTGTCAACCCACGAAAGGCTAATAACCAGTCAGAGTGAATGATGGCATCATAAGGAAAGGCAGAAGGAGCTCTCACATCAGAATGGAGAGTACAGCAAGGTCGGTTGGGTATACGGATAACACGAATATTACGCCCAATATGTACCATATAACGCCGTTGGTAGTTTTCTTGAGGACAGCGTGAGTGCGTGAGTATCTTCTGGATGAGAGAGTGACGCACCTTTTCACTTTCACGCATAAGGAAACCTAGGCATCGTTCATAAATGCGTGCAAATCCAGGGGAATTCAGACGGAGAAGGTCGGCGGGGACAATGACCGCAAGAGCTGAACTGAGCACAGTGACTATCTGGCGCGGCGAGTGGTGTCTAATATAGAGATAAAGGGTGACAAAGCCTGTCAAGGATATGCTGGGTGAGTGCAGGCTAGCGAGGGAGCTGAACTGGACATTACCAATGGATGAATGTAGAATCTTGCGGGGTATCTCCCAATCTATGGGTACCGCTATGGGAGGGGAAACGGCTGCATTGGACCTACTTGGTCCATGGAGGTCTTTCTTCGACGAAGGAGCTAGCGTCGCATGACCATTACCGTTCGCAAGGTGGTCAAAGTCATGGTGCGAGTCAGACAGTTCTTTGATGCCATTAACACCGGACATGGACCTGCGTGGCGACTGACGCGATCTCCGGGGAGAACCAGCGGAGTGCTGCGCGGGCGACTTGGGGGAAACAAAAGGAATCTTGGGCGATGTGGATCGAAGAGACACTCGGGGATAGTTTGAACGGGGAGAATTGTGGTTGCCGGTGAGGCCTAGGGTGAGTGCATCGTTAGCAGGCAGGGTCATCAGAGTGTATCGTAGGTCGTGTCTAGAATGAGCTGCGCGAGGGCATGTGCAGGACGTGGACGAGAGTAAGGAGAGCGGGGGCACCACTGCAGCAGCCGACGTGATTGCGGCCGCGCCTCGCAACATCCCTCTTTCGGCAGCCGCGGGTCACGTGATCAGCTCTCAGCTGCGTTCCAAACTTCCGATGAATCAATTTGAATCCCTCAGTGATTCACGTCATGAGTAGCATGGATATGCCATAATCATTTTGGTTGCCCTACAGGCGCATAGCGTAGAAAAAGCAATGATATACAGAACGCCTAGTACACATATCCAAGGAGCTTGCCTCCAACGTTCTTGCGACGAGCCTCCTCATGATCCAAAATACCTGATGAGGTGGTCTGTAAAATAGGAAGGTGAGCTTGGGCACATGTGAGGACACCATGGGTGGCTTACCAGGATAATGATACCGAAGCCACGGGCAGGAAGCAACAAGTTGACCCAGTTCTCGATTTGAGAAACCTGCACGTTGTAGCGAGGAGAGATGACACCAGTCTTGTTCAGGCGACCATTGAGCTGGACAACAATCTTGTTCGAACGATGGTCATCGACAATCTCGAATTCGCCAATGTAGCCTAGCAGAGACATCATCAGTAACTTGCTTTCAGAATGTAAATTCTTTCAGAGACGAGTGTAATCTCCACGGTGAACCCAATTCCGTGGTATAGAGGGAATTATGTTGTAAATGGTTTTGGGAGATCGATCTATCTTTCGGAGCCTTAAAGCCAACGGCACGTAGAGACATAATCGCGTCGCTGGTAGTTATAACTCCGAAGGCAAAACGCTACCAAGAGCGGCGAGCAGTCAATCAAAGTACATGTACTCACCGTGCCTCTGCATCACAGAGAGAAACTTGACAATGACCTTCGAGGAAGGGCGGATGAGGACCTGACGCTTCCCCCTACGCTCGGCATTGACGATGTTGTTCTGCCAGAAATTGAGCGACAAATCACCAGGATTTTGAGTTCAAGGCTTACGAGGCAATCGTTCTGCACATCGTGGTCAGATTTGCGAAGGATATAGGATTGGGTAAGAACTCACCAGAACAGAGACGCGAACCATGGTATCAAGTGGGTGGACAGAGGAGGGACCGAAGAACTATGAATGGAGGAAGAACCTGATATGAGTACCTAGAGCTCGTCCGAGTGTCGTGCTACGGAAAGCGCGAGTCAAGACGAGCTGTGAGCCGAGACATATTCCGGCCAACAGGTGTACTTTCGTCAAGTGCCTTCTTCCGCAAGCACGCAGTAAGAGAAAGAGGGCATTATTCACCTTATGCCTTAAACGGGGGGCGACGTCGTCGAGGGGTGTCTTGAGGATTGTCGGGAACAGCGGTGAAGCATCCAACCCGAAGTGTGAGTTGCGGACTTTGCCGGTGGCTGAGAATATGCTGTATAGTACCACTCAGCCACCCGGCACGTGCCGAGTTTCGCATCGCGACTTACCAGGTAACCGCCCGACAAGCAGGTCGTCCTCAAGCTCAAGTCCTCCCCGCCGCCGCCGTCCCCGACAAGACATCATGGCAAGTCGCCTAGGCATTCACGCTCTTCCATAGAGGCTCACGTCGTCGGTTCTTTCCAGGGTCGTGTTCGTACCAAAACCACCAAGAGGGCCTCTCGAGTTCTCATTGAAAAATAGTGAGTATCAACTTGCCTTTGGGCTTCATCGGGGGAAAGAAAGTGGGGAAATGACAGCCGTCGAGTAGAGACTGACATCGTTGAATAGCTACCCTCGCCTCACCCTCGACTTCCACACCAACAAGCGTGTCATCGATGAAGTCGCCACCGTTCCCTCCAAACGCCTGCGCAACAAGATTGCAGGCTTCACGACCCATTTGATGAAGCGTATCCAGAAGGGACCTGTTCGTGGCATCTCGTTCAAGCTCCAGGAGGAGGAGCGTGAGAGGAAGGACAACTATGTGCCCGAAGTCTCTGCCCTTGACACTAGTGTCAACGGTCTCGAGGTTGATCCTGACACCAAGGTGCGTCTCCTAGGAATCTATGCGCACCCCGTGTAGTCGCTCAGCTATCTATTTACAGGAACTCCTCAATGCTCTCAACTTCGAGTCCGTTCCTGTCCAGGTTGTTGCGCCCGTAACGGCGCAGATCGAGCGTCCTCGGGGGCCACGAAGGAATGTCCCTGGTGCTGGCCGTTCGTAATCCATGACATCTTGATATGATATGTTACCACACCATGTATTCCTGTACTGCCATCACTGCGTTTCTTTCGATTTACTGCAAGGCATGTCCCACATATGGCACGAAATGCATGCTTCGTTCGCTTGAGTCTCTGACCGCCGGACTGCGACTACTGGGCACCTTGGCTATGTGATGCGACGTTCGACTTGGTCTAAGGTATGCAGCTCATTATTCGACTAGTATGTATTCAATCCTATGGCTCCACTTCCGTTCCTCTCACGATACGCAGCCTCGGAGCCTCCTTCCAATGTATTCTTGTTTAGCAACAAATGCAGGGTATGGGAATAATGTAGCAAATGCTGCCGTCCTAGGTGTAAGACGTCAATTGCATGCCGGCAGGAAACCTATATTTGAAGGATGGATTGGGGCTCGACGCTTACTGGGCAGGGTATACAACCTCCTCTAAGTCGCTCAGCTTTCCCTGCGTCCCCTGCATTCCGGTGCAAGAACATCCCCGGTGCTGATTGGGGTTGTGCAGAGATTACAGGCTTGCGGTCGCTCGTGGTATGAGCGGAGGGTGGGTATGAGACAGCGTCGGTCGTAGAAGGCATATCGTCGTGAAGGTAGTTAATGGCATGAGGGAGCCTTGAGGAGGGTTACTTATATAACACAACCCACCATTCCAGTCGCTCCCAGCCTGCATGCCACTTATGACGTATCACACACAACTAGTCGCTGCCTTGCGTCGTACAAATATCTATAAATACAATCCGACTGTACACTGACACATTGTGCACTACAGACTGTGTACAATGCGCAAAGTATTGATTGGCACTACTGTACGAGTCTCTTGCGGGAATAAGTACTCAGGCCTCTTCCGACTTGTATAACTTGATGATAAGAGGCATTTGATTTCCTTTCTCTGGCTCGGTCGTAATCAACGGTCGCTGAGTGGTTTCGCTCTTCTTGACAACATGCTCGGGAGAGACAGCGAGCTCAAACTCAAATGATCGCACAAGGGCAAAGATAATAGCCTTCATTCTGTCGGAAGAGTCAGACCAAGGCGCCGCAACGAAGAATGTTACCTACTCTAGAAGAGAGAACCTGTACCCGATGCATGCCCGAGGACCACCCAAGAACGTCATCAAATGGCCCCATACCCCAGGGATCTCAGCAATCTCTGCTGGGGGGTCTTCCCATCGTTCAGGCCTAGGACGTGACGCGAGGTGAGCGATGTTACATGAGGATTATGATTCATATACGTACCTGAACTCACGAGAGTCATCTCCCCAAAACTTCTTCAAGCGATTCACTAAGAGGATGGGAATCCAGATGATATCCCCTTTCGCGACTCTGGCCAACCTCGAGATAAATACGATCCTTTGACCAGCACGAACTTATGCTCACCGGATCTCGTCTCGGACTACACCGCTTCTATCAATGTACGGTTCGCTGACGGGGATGACCGTATCGCTCACTGCTTGTCGAACGGTCATAGGCACGGGTGCATGAATACGAAGTGTCTCTTTCACAACCATATCTAGATATGGCAAACCTGCCAGTTCGTCCATTGTCGGGCTATCCGTTGAGACACTGAGGAGTTCGTCCCGTAATTTCCGTTGGACACCGGGTGCCTGGGTGAGTGCAAACAGGCACCATGTTACGGATGAGCTTGTGGTTTCGTGCCCGGCGAAGAGGAAACTGCAACGTCTTGAGGGCTCAGGGTAAGAACAGATGTAACTAAATTTCCTCACGTCGGTATCTCTACAGAACATGATGCGGGTAAGTAAGAGGGAATGATCACAAGTGATCAGCAAGACTACTCACGAGCTAGAACGTCTTCATCACTCAACCTTTGACTTTCAGGGATGTCCATAGCCGGCTTTTATGAGCAGAGTGAGCACATCCCGTTCCGTCAGATCACTCTTCGTTATACCCTGCTTCTGCGCAAGTATTGCTGCCTTCTTCTGTGTGATCATGTCTATTCCCACTCGTCTCATGACGTTTTGGGCGTTGTCCATGTCTCTTAAGCGTTGACTCCGCTGTAGGGAACAATAGGCAGCAGTCAATGTGAGGATCGCACAGAGACTCACGAAAATGTATCGTAGACCGGGAATCATGTTGACAACGATGGTCAATAATTGGAGACGCTTATTCGGCTGGAGCATGACTCTGAATGCCTCGCTGACTTCATCCGGTTCCCCATCCTGTCTCAATGTGTTGAAGTCATAGTTGAAACCGGCAAGACCGATGATATCTAACGTGGCACGGCTTAGCCATTGCAGAGCGTCGATGCGCTTGGGGCCGTTCGCGACTTGCTCCATCCAGATGTCACGAAGCTACGGAGAAACTTAGGGGGGATGCGCAGGAAAGACAGCAGAAACCACACCTGCATAGCTTTTCGACTGAATATAGGGGCCAGTTCCCGGATTTGTGCAGGACCAAATGCAGGGTTCTGTAACGTCTTTGAGAATGCCAGTCAATGTTCTTGTCAAGTCGCTCACCAAAACACGCCGCTTGATGCGGCGAGGGATCAGAGAAACAGTGTATGCCAATCAGGTACATATGCCTACCTGCTGTCTATGCTGTTCTCCTGGGTACTAACTTCAGTCACTGGCAGGTCTATCCCCAGGACACTTGATCCGATGCTTACCTTCAGTGACGAGTACACCTTCGGCGGAATCGTCATTACGCGATGGCGTGGGTTACTCATAGTAATTCACCTGCTCCCAATAACCTGGTCAGAAAATTCCGAACCTCTTGTGGTTTCCGGAAATCGAAGGAGTGGGTGAGGATATGGTTCAATGCTCGAGCATCCACGGTGAAGAGGCGGTTTATCTATGATGTAGTCAATCTCGACCTCAGTTGCTTCTTCGCATTGAGCATTACTCACATTGAATAGCCCCGTATAAGTGATGCTATGCCCGTACTTCTCGACCCATTCCTCTTGTAAGACCGAGTTCTCTGCTGCGATAATCTGCTTCATTTGCCCGTACAACCAGCTAGGGTTGGGAGGGCCAGGGAGAGACCGCACGGGAGAGACATAGGGGGAGATGAGGAAGGGGACCACCTTTCTAGCTATCAGTGTGAATACTACTGCTGCAATCACCCAAAGGATGACACCCATGGTGGGTGGGACGAAAAAGCTATGTGGCTGGGAAGGTACAACTTGAAGCTCCAAGCATACGTATGTCAGTGGTCGAATAGGAATTGTGCGCAATATTTGGGCAGGTCCTGGACACAATTATTCGTACAGGAACAGGATAAATTGAACCGACTCCGTTACATAAGTAACTCAGGTAAACAATAGTAAACACTAATATCTACCTCGCCGATCCGTAGACAAATCCAAAAGAGAAGTGAAAGAAAAAGGAATTCGCGGGAGCAAGAGAAGGAGGGATAGCGGGATGAAAGAAGATAGATATATGGCACCGGGTTAGCCAGACCATATCTTCAGACATATCATGTCCAAAGATATGGTGAAGAGCAACAAAAAATCTCTTACCACATCTATCTCATAGGTGTAATTGTAGAATTTTTGGAAATATACAATAGAATCTTGGTCAATGATTTTGGTTAGATGTTCAGCAAGTCTGCAATATAGAATGTGTTGTAGAAGTTTTGTACTAGGCATAGATTGTTTGAAATCTGAAGAGATTCAATTTTTCTCTACTAAATCGTCTGTGTAGAATTCCTTTGAGTCGTCACAAATTCTCGGACCAAGAACACACATCAAGACTTTATGAATATAATCACAAATTCAACGAAGTAGATACGAGCCAAGATTTTTTGCAGTTCTTCACCATATCTATTGCCATATCTGTGCTCTAGAGATGGTCTGATTCACCCGGTGTGGTGACAAAGGATGAATGAAGCAAAACAACCAAACGAGCACTGTACAGTCTAATATCCTTGACAAGCGCTGGACGGCATGGTACTGGTAAAGGTGAATCCGCTCAGGTGTCCTTGCGAGAATGCATGGACGGGGAGGGGGGAAGGGTACGGCTGCTCTCCATGTAGCCCCTATGCCGAAATGTGTCCTGCAACCCATAGTATGTCTTCCAGCAACGCGGAGGATCGAGAGTGATGTGCACGCTTGGTGCTGTGATCAAGATCCAGGCTAAGGGGAAAGGGAATGGATAAGATGCGGGTAAGGATGATAGACGAGGATTATGCGGGATCATCATGTTCGTCTGGGATGGGGGGAACATGAGATGAAGGCCGCCGACTGACTGTCCGTGAGCGCGAGGAGCAATCAGTGTCGCAAAAAGGCAGAAGGCCGACGCGATGTCAATCCTCGACAAACATCCATTTGGGATAGGGGTAAGATGCAATTTGGTGTATTTGTGTGGTTTTATCTGCGAACAATTGGCTATTGATCGTAAAGAGTGGAAGACATGTCACAGTAGCATTCTGGTGGCAGTCTGGTGGTGGTGGTGGTGGTGGTGGTGGTGGTGGTGGTGGTGGTGGTTCAAGAAAGTACGACAGATAGCGAATTTCTAACCGGACGTGAAGGCCATCTGGCATCTGCCACAGTGCCAGTGACCAGAGTACAGGCGTGACTCGTGATCCGTACTACTACCGCTTGCGGGGGTGGTTGAAGGGTTAACCTATACAGGCAGGACGCCTTCTGCTCTGGACATCAACTTGAAGCCGCCCTTCTGAAATGAAATGTTGGATCTCGCGTTTGTTTGCGAAGGTTTATGTACTACAATGAACGCCATCGGAGTCTTGATCATGTAGTTCGAAACGAGTTCGAAAGCTTGGCTTTGAGCTTGCAAGCTCAAAGCCAAGCTTGTAGTCAGTAGTGAACAAGCTTGTTCACTACTGACTACTAATTAGGTGCACAACGATCGACGTCCGAGTCCGACCAATGTGGTGCTTTATATGGTTGAACAAGAACTTGGTATAAGTTAATTCGTAGCCGATACCAAAGCGTATCTACGTATCAGCACGCTGGTCTATACAACTTGACAATCAACGGGAGTTGATTACCAGCCTCCGGCTCAGACTTGACATAGGGACGCGTGACAATCCCAAACTTCCTCCCAATGTCTTCCGGCTGACAGGCCAGTGCAAATTCGAACGATCGAAGCAGCGCAAACAACAAGGCCTTCATTCTATATCGTGTCGTGCATTAGCCAACAGAACTATCTTTCGGGATTGTCAGTGAGAGCGAAGACGTACTCAACAAGCGAAAACCGATATCCTATGCAAGCGCGTGGGCCACCAAGGAAACTAAGCAAGTGGCCCCATACGCCAGGAATCGCTTCAATGCCCTTGGGCGGGGTTTCCCATCTTTCCGGCCTGGAGAACACATGAGCAAAGCATCAGCGGTGAGGGTGTACCACATACTTGAACTCTGTCGCGTCCTCTCCCCAAAGCTCCTTCAGTTGATTCAGAGCAGCGACTGGCACAAAGACCCCATCGCCTTCCGCGATCCTACAGCCTGACTTAGTACCATCTATTGATCTCGTTATTGCAGTCCTGCGCACCGTATCTCGTTCCTGACCACTCCATATTTGTCCGTGTATGGCGTCCCAACAGGGATGACACTGTCCTCTACGGCCTGCCGGATGGTTAGGGGTACGGGGGGATTGACTCGCAGATTCTCGCGAACTACCATATCGAGATACGGGAGAGACATGAGCTCGTCCATGGTAGGCGCATCTGATTGAACACTGAGAAGTTCTTCCCGCAACTTTCGTTGAACATGAGGTGCTTTACACAAAGAGAGAAGACACCAAGTGACAGCGGTACTTGTAGTTTCATGTCCAGCGATGAGGAACCTATGCACCAAGAGTCAATCTACTTTGAAGTTGAAGAGGCATGTAAGTGAGATGACAAACGTTGGAACTTCTGCGAAACGGGAAAGGGAAAGGTCAGGCGTCGAGTAACGATGAGATGACATAGCAACTTACGAGCCAGAACTTCCTCATCGCTCATTCGCTGATCCTCAGGGATATCGACGGCCATGTTCGCCTTGATCAGTAAAGTCAACAAATCTCTGTCCTTGATGTCCCTCTTTGTAACACCACTCTTCTCAGCGAGAAGTGCGGCCTTCTTCTCCGCAATGAGTTCCATGCCAATTCGTCTCATAACGCCCTGAGCGTGGTCCATTCTCTTACCACGCAACGTAGGCTATAGTGCGCGGTCACGGGCGGCAATTGAGTATGTGTAGCTACGAACACCAATAAGCACACCACTCACAATATAGGACAATATAGGGAATCTGCCTTGAAAGAGCGAGAATAACCGCTCAGTCCTACTCATGAAGAAGATCGTCTTGAAGGCCTTGTTGAGCTCATTTGGCTCACCGGACTCGTTCAGCGCATTGAATTCATAGTTGAATCCTGCGAGTCCAATGATATCTAGCGTAGCGCGACTCAGCCAAGATAGAACATCCATGCGTTTCTGGCCCCCAGCCCTTTCGAGCTCGCCAATCCAGATGTCACGAAGCTGCAGGAGAGTGTGAGGAAGTGCAACGGTCAAGTTGAGTCTGGGCTCTACCTGGATGGATTTATCGTTGAAGACAGAAGTCAGCTCCCGTATTTGCGAAGGACCGAAGGCAGGATTCTGGGTCACGAGTCGGCGACATGAACGAGGAAATGATACACAATGCTTACCAGCACGCGTCTCTGTTGGAAGATGTACCGATGAGTAGAGGTCATCATTAACGAGAAACGGTGAGGCATACCTGTTGCCGGTGCTTTTCACCTTCGGTTACCAGCACACCGTCACCAAGAAGCCTGGTTAATGTATAACGGGTCGTTGGGGGTTTTTGAAACTCGGTGGAATGAGTAAGCACGTGATTGATTGCCCGGGTGTCGACAGTAAACAGTCGGTTGGACTGAACGGCGAGGTTAAGACATCTCAGCATGCAAAGCGGCGGAAGACGTACATTCAGCAGCCCCGTAAACATGAAAGTAGGCCCATACTTTTCAGTCCAACCTTCGTCTGATGCCCTGGTGGCCGGCCCAGCATCGCTGGTAAGAAGCTGTCCGAAGATCAAGTTGGAGGAGGGGGGGCCTCGGAGAGACCGGAGAGGGGAAAAGAAGGGACGAATGAGCAATACAAGTGCTTTACACAGCAAGAAGGCGAGTGCGGCGGCGACGAGATACCACGGAAGGACAGCCATAGGGACGGTTTGTGGACGAACAACAGAATGTCGCACTATATATATGTGATCGAGAGGGCCGGACACGTAAAACGCTTCACGAACGGCCGCAGCGTCCTGGAGAAGGCAGTCAACATACTTACTCGACCGCAGCCCCGAACTGTCGACCGTCCGTACCGCTTGTCAATGAAGTAGTAGTGGTTTGCACACAGCCGAGGTATAAATAGCCTCCTTGATATTTCCCGGCCCGTGTCGGGACCCGCGTGTCAGACTCTTGCGGTCATCCAGTCGCTGCGGTCACGAGGCCAGATGCTGAACGACGACGGTTGCCAATCCGGGCTGAGCACAGATGATCGAGCGGAGGCCACGGTGGTGACGCAGGGCACTCAAGTAAAGTACTTTAGACTTTAGCTCTTGCTTAAGCTTCAAGTACTCTTGCTTCTGCAGTCTGCAGTCCACCATCGCCGCGAGGACGACGGCGACAACGACCACGACCCGTGCGCTCACCCATTACATGCCACCTCGTCAGTCATCGTACCCGACAAAAGGCGCATTCTACCCTCCAAACGACACCGCAACCCACCGCGACCTCGTATTATTTGAGGAACGTCTCAAGACTGTCGCCGCCTCCCTCACCCGCAGGAAACATCGCTACCAGTGTGCGTTCACTTCACCTGGGTTCTCCTCACCGGTTCACTCATTGCTTCTGTATCCCTTGTGCCGCAATCTCCACCTACAGTCTTTCTCGCCCAACTTGTCATCGCAATCATCTTCCTCCTATGTGAGGTGGTGCTCCACACAGACTTTTTGGTTCCCCCTTGCCATTGGGCAATCAGCTTAATACTCCCCGAAGACGCAAGGCAGGATGCCGAACTTACCTTCCATCACTACTTGACCCTCGGCCTGCTCTGCATATCCGTCACAACCCTTGTGCTATTCTTCGTCAGTGGAATGTATTCTGAAAAGATTGCCTACGCAAACCGGTGAGTACTGGCAGCATTCTCTCGGGGAGTCCTCACCAATATGTGGTCATACAGATATGTTCCACATGCAAATCGGGCACTACGGAATTTCAACATGCGGCTCAACGTCCGCCAACCATCGTTGTGGTCCAGGCTACCGTTCAGTGTATTCGCTTTCCTCTTTCCACGAACATACCCTTCTCAAGCCACCTCTCCTACGTCCCGCCGACGTTCCCCATCACCCGCTCCTCGAGCAAAGCGCTCATCTTCGGTCCCCATACCCCCCATGCCACCATCCTCGAATCCGCGAGGCGAGCTCATATTCTCGTCACGTGTCGACCGCGCTTTCCGAGAAGCGTACGAGAGACACCGCGCTATCTTTGAGCGAATGAAGGAAGAACGTGCACAGGCGGCCTATCAGAAAACCTGGATAGGATGGTTGCACATGAAGCTGCTCAGGATACCACCTGCCAATATCGGAGGATCTTCCAGTCAAAGCGGAACTGCCACACCAAGCAACAGCTCGCAGCCCCTCGCACGGTCCAGCAGTGGTACAGGAAAGGGGAAAGGAAGCGGTTCCAGGACCCCTTCTGGCTCGCGCAGATCGAGTCCTGTTCCCGGGAAAACGCCGAAAGTAAGCTCTCGAGGGAACACACCAAGTCCCCTGTCCACTGGTGAGAGCAGCCGTGAGGATACCCTGAGCTAGTATTGTTCCTCATGTTCCATCATCCACTTGTTGCATCATGTAAAGTATAATTTCCACAACCCACTGACAGCAATCGGCGTCCACTCAAGCACAAACCTGGGTGATAATTGTTGAATTGTCCGTTCCACAGAGTCGAAAAAGGTAGCAAGTATTGTCAAGACGCAACGATTATGAACAAGTACTTGAAGTGTGAAATGATTGTAAGTATGTATCCATCCATGCTACGTTGTCGTGATGTGGGGTATGTAATACAATCCCGATTGTTTGTGAGAGGAAGGAACAAAGATTAAAACCCTGCGGTACAGACTGTGGTTCGCCCTGAGATGAGTATATATCAGAGCATCCGGAGACAGACAAAGAGCTTGGGTACGCTCAGGCAACAACTCTCCGTTCGGTTCTTCCGCCATTGCCAATCAAGATGGTCATCCAACCAAACATTGCCATGAGGAACCTAACTAGCCAGGCAGGATCCGCCCCAATGCCCAACCCTGGACGCAATTGCAAAGCAAAGGCAATGTCCAATTCGGGTACCGGTGCACGATACGCACGACGTGCTGGCCTCTCCGAGAGCTCCTCCCCATCGGAGGCGTCCAGATGTAGAGCGCCGGGTATGGATAGGGATTCGGTGGAGGACGAAGGAGAAAGCATCTTCGCGGGTGGCCACAGTTGGGGAGTAGATGACCGCGAAGACGAGTTCGTCATGCCAAGAAGCGGTGCATCCGCCGCCCGAAGTGACCAAGCAGGCTTGGAGACTGGAGAAAGAGCTGGACTCGATTCCCGCATTTGCAGCGGTCGGTGCTGGGGTGTTCGAGGCGGGGTGGGAGGGGGTGTAGAGTACGGTGTAGGAGACGGCAAGGGGATCAAACCGGGGTCAGGATGGTCATGGATTACAATGCTGGGCAACTCTTCAAGCTTCGGACCAAGCACGGGTGACAGAGGTTCGTCCAAGTCGAAATTTTCCGCATCGACGTATCTCTCCTCCTCAAACAAGTCAACAGAGAAAGACGGGCGGAGTACCGAGTGCGCCCTTTTCTCATCTGCCATATCGATCAGCTGAGGTTGAATTGTAGGAACGACGTCTGGTGCGAGGCACGGCTTCTCCAGCCAAGTCTCACTGCCATTGTCGTGAGGGTTGTCCCTGACCTGACGATGCCGCGCCAATCGAGGCAATATATCCCAAGCATTTCGTGATTCCGAAATATACTCCCGGATAAACTTGTGGGCGTAGATTGCCACCGCGATGCAACCCATGGTGACAAAAGCAGCGAGGCAGGATAATGTAAGTATGAAGAGACGATGCGAAGTGACCATCTCAGAGACGGGATGATCATTTGCGCTGGATGCTAATGTCTCGGCATTTTTGGCCATCTGCTCGTCCTGAATCCGGATTTCTTCAGGAATACGTTCTCCACCTTCTAGTTCGTTCAAGCTGCCGCGTGAACTGGAGCTAATCAAAATGTCGTAGAGTTTCTTCTCGTCCTCCGATAGAACACCATCTAAGCCGATTGGCACAACCGCTTTGATGGTGTCAAGCTCGTCGAGACTGGACAGCACGGCGCTTTGCTCTTCCGCAGAGGTGAAGTGAATGTCAACTTCGTCTTCATCGTGGCAGGGAAGACAATTCGGAGGGCTCCTGAGCAGACAGTAGGATAAGTGGGCTTATGTTCACATGATAGGAAGAATAACATACTGGGTGCGCAATTGAAAGATAGCCTGGACGACGTCTTGAATGACGGGAGTAGGTAATGTTTCTCTATTTTCGTCGTCTCAATGCTTTGTGAACAATATCGTTGTTTCATTGAACTCACGGCTGCGCGTTGTCACGAGGGAGAATGGGGCGAGCAGTCACGACCAGCGCGAGGACAGAAAAGGACATTAGGATAGTGAGAGTCATGACGAAATCAAAAAAAGACAAATATTCCGCACGAGCGAGTTTTACAACTCTGTGCAGAAGGGCCTGGAAGACGACAATAAGAGGTATCTTGACGTTGCCCTTGGGACGGTGTCGACGATGCGCTCAGGTAGGACACCTCTGACCCCAAACCTCGAGGGGAACACGATGCAAGACTGCACACACAGTACAGCGGCGCGCCACGGGACCGCGACGTGGCTACTTGCCATATATGGTTTCTCAGGCTTGTGGCACAAGAACTTCACTAACTTCCCGCGGCCCACGGGCGTAGCAGGGGCTGCAGCTACTTACCCCATAACCGTGCATCCTAGCTATTAAATCTTTCATATCATTGGGTTCGATAGCAAAACTACAAGTCGAGAGTACGGGGACTAAACTAATTACAACCACCACGAAGCGGATGCGAAGAGGGTCACACAGTGATTTAAATTGATAGTTTGGGTGTGGATGTGTCGCAAATACCACAATGTCTGTGGTCCAGGTAGACTCGCTGTTCGGACCACAACTATAGATAGCGTCCTGGTGGATAAGACTTCATGGTAGGCAGCGCTTCCTCGAGAATAGGATCTAGACGGCAGGCAGCTTCCCACAGTCCGATTAGAGGTGTGAATCCTGCCTGAGTAATTTCTGCTATGTCCTCGCTTTCCTCTGGGATAACACACAACGGACCACCAGGCAGACGAATTCGAACTCCTAAGGCTTCAGGATCCTGGCTTGCTTCCCAATCAGTCTGAGGTTTACTCGACGCCAAAGCAGGTGATGCATTGTGGGTCCTGACTGATGGGGCAAGACATAGGACATCGTTAACTGCATCAAGGTCCAGCTGTCCATCCTTCAGCAAGTCATCAAGCACCCATGAGTCAGGAATAGTTTCCAGAGAGTCGATGCAGAGCACAGAGCCGACGTGAACCCGCGTGCAATCGGTGACTTGCCGCTTTTCTGTGGTAGTCCGTTCACGGGGCTTGTTTGTCTTGAGGACTGTCGATGGTGGATTGGCGAGTGTCTCCGGTACAAATGATCTATCGATCGAAGCATCGACGACAAGCGGACCAGGGACAATAGGATATTCTTTGTCGTCCAATGACCGGGGTAGCGTGCCACTAGTAGTGTCAGGTGGGAGGACAATGATACGATCGGGAAACACCGAGTTGGCCATAGTGCATTCCGAGCGCATTGAAGACATGGTGCCCGATGATTCATCCGACAGATTTGCGTGTTTGAATGACGGGGCTACGACGATGTAACACATCATGAGGTCAAAAAATGGTAACTTGAAGGAGCTCCACACTCACTTCTACTATAAGGTAAGATTCCTTCATAGTTCGCACAAAGGGGCTCATCGAAGACAGAGATCCGTGTTTGCTCAATATGCACAGTTACAGGAGACAGATTAGGACTGCATTTCCCTTTGAATTTAGTAGCTCTCTTAGGTTCCGTTAGAAGGGGGACGCCATTGAAGTTGTCGTCGCATGGAGGAGAGGAGGGATGTACATTGCCGCAGATAGTGATGTCCAGCTGAGGAGATTGCATCTCCAAGAAAGATACAGATGCCGCCTTGGAACTGATGGTAGAGTACTGTCGGGATTGAGCAATGGCGGTGGGTCTTCTAGCAGGACGAGAAGTGTATGTAGCCGGAGGGGCCGTGATATTCCTCCCGGTCCTACCGGAAAAAAGGCTAATGGTTTGTCTTGTACACTTGCCTGCTCGAGATACAATTCTTGTTTCCCAATGCGGCGAACCGAAGCAACCAACAAGATAACCGCTATCACTACATTCCTGAGAGGAGCAATCTCGTTGCAGGGAGCTCCGAGATATACTAGCAATTATACCGAGTCCAGACCAAGGGTCCTGAGACTCCTTGCAGTCGTTACTGGCAGAAGCGACAACGGTATCGTATGAATGGATGGTTCGAGCACGCCGATACTTGAGGTAGACGAGCTTTGCAGACGCCAAAAGGAGGAAGGGTACGCATAGTGCAAGCACTACATAAGGAGAAGATGGCGGGTTCGAATTCGTTGGCTTATCGAGGGGCGCAGCTAGAGAGAGGGTCGCTAAGGCAAGTGTCTGGACAGGTAGAGATGTCCAGAGCATTTTGTGACAATGACCCTGATATCTGGAAGGAATTGTTCGTCACACAGGATAGCGCTATACAGGCAAGATATAAGACCAGTTGTCGCAAAGGGCGGTGAGGATAGTCCGTGTGTTGCAAGTTGGAAGTTCAAGCTCAAGTTCAAACGTCCAAGACCGAATGATCAACTGAAATTACCTTGAATGGCATGGCACTGATGACTAAGCAGAGTACGTATGTACCCGGGTTCCCTAGTCCCAAATCCAAACTTGCAGAATTAGCAAGACTCTGTAGTCTACTTTCGGTCGTGCGCGTGAAGCTTGGAAAGATCCACTTGCTTTTGTACACAAATCATAGCTTCTAGTCATAGGCATACATAGCATCGAATCATCCATCACTCCCTCTCGACCAACATCTTCACGATCTCAATCGCCCTCTTGAACTTTGCCTTATCATCCTCAGAAGCTTTCACACTGCTCTCTCCATGGCCACATCCCTGTGGACCACCGTTCATCCACATGAAATCGCCAGATCCGAATGCAATACTAGTATCCAAACCGTAGATGTCCTCGCTTCCGGGGGGAGATTCGGTTGGGATTGATCGAAGTATGGAGTATAGTTCCTCGATCAATGCTTCATTGTCGGAGTTTAGGGTCAACTCTTTCGACTCTCCATCTTGCAGAGACGGTGTCCCAGAGGGACGAATGGCAGATGTCACATGAAGGGCGGATTTGTTTTCACTCCGCTTAACAGTGAAGATGGCGTTAGGTGTCGGAGGAGCAAAACCACCCGTGATGCCTGTGCTTTTGTCAGGAATTGCCAGTTGCTCGCAAAAAGCGTTTCGACCTACCATGTTGCAGACGCAATGAGAATTCTTTGGGAGCCATGCTATGACTGATTCAAATTGAAAGGATATCCTTAAGCGAGGTGGGTGTCAAGATGAGAGATCGATGAGCTAGGAGAGTCACCCACTGCACTTTATAGCGCACACTTTGCAAGTGATAGGGTTAGGTTAAGTACACAGTAATGGTATAAGTACTTCAAATGGGCACCAGAGCGCCAGCTGACATGGCATTGTCTCGCGGCAGCGACAGGCGCAGCACCTTGTTCAATACTAGCAGATAAGGCAGTCTTCTTTGAAACTGAGGTTATACATGGTCTTATCCACCGTCTTCTCGATCTTTTTCCAATCTGACCGTCGTTGAATAAACTCGTATATGTCCTGGCGCAGTCATGAGTATACACATGACTCGACAATATACACAATGAGTCGAGCGTACCTCCGGCCTGTAGGCCCCCCCATAACGTGTCACATCCCGAACAATCTGAGCAAGATCTTTGGCGTCCTCGACGACGTAAACATGCCCCAACATTTTCAAATAGGAGAACTCGGCTGTGATACTTGGAACCTGCGATGTGATGAGCATGCGGAAGGTGTTGTCATGACAGCGAGGACTCGCCTTCAAAGAAGCTATGAAGGAGTAATAGGCGTTCAGGTCAGCAATGACCTGAAAGCCCCCGCTAAGGGAGATGATTTGTCGCTTTATATGTTTCTGGAGAATGCTGCACATGTATCGGGGTGCTCGGGTCAGCTACCTTTCATAATATGCATTTGTAATGACGTACGCAATTAAGCGGATGCCTATCTCTTGATAGAATACCTCCAATACCTCCTTGCTCGTGCTTCCTTTCAGCAAACGACAGTGCATCTCTAAACATTTGATGGCTGCTTTACATCCTTCAGTTGGTCCAAGATCAAGATGCGCATCATCTGGAGGATAGTACTCGCGAGGTTTCGTCAATCTCATGATGATATGATCGACCTGAGTTGGACATTAGCACAATTCGGATATACAGAACTAACGACACGCAGTCGTACGTACCTGATTCATCAGGGCGTCGGTTCCTGCATTTAGTCCGGCGGCAACACAGTCATCCAAAGTATCCTCAAAACGCTTTTTTTCTCGCACTACCGTATTCAAAAAATCTGTACGATCAATGCGAGCAGACTGCACAGCAATCAATCGCCATCACTAGTCCATATTGATGATTACCCACCAATTCCTTGTCAAAATATACTTGAATCATGGACTGCATTGTGTCGCCAACATGAACTAACTCGAAGAACTGCAAAAGTGGTGCCACACTTTCCTCGTCTTCATGCTCTTCTGGATGGTAAGCACGCATTTGTTCAGTTGCTCTGTTTGTTACACTAGTCAGCGGCCGACGCGCTAAAGCACAATGTACGGTCACCTTTCAAACCCTGGCTTTATGTGCCTTTCACCAAGAGCTTGCAGTACAAGGACAAAAACTTCTTCCATTGTATCTCTCACACGATGTCCATAGTGCCCGGGATATCCTGTAAAGGTTTCAACTCGTTTCAAGGACTCACGATCGGCATGAATGAGTTCTAGGGCTATATCCAGCGATAGTAATAAGTCAAGTTTCTCGAAAGTTGCGGTAGAGGCGGAAACCGAAGGTGTTGGTGTCGTAATCTGAGTCGAGGTTCTTGAATGTACAGGCGTAATGCTCCGAACCGAAGCATCGTTAAGAGATACTGATGATTCGGTCTTAGAATGTAAAGAAGCTAGTATCGATGTGCGAGTCAGGCTTACAATCGTTTCATCATGAATCGACATACGGATAATACCTAAACCCTTTGTCTTGTCCTCATCTTCCTCGTCTTCATCTACACCAATCTCAAATAACGTTCCATCACCACCTTTATCGAAGTCTCGGACGTAACCATCTCGCGGATTCCCCGCCCCCCAACGCTGGGGGTTGAGCATAGAAATTCCCTGTACTGCCGCGGAGCTTCCTGTAGTGAACGCCGCGCCCACAGCCTTGCCGACGGTGCGAGGAACGATCGTTACAGGCAACAGGAGCACGTCGGTGAAAGATGCAAGTACATTCCTTTTGACTTGAGCCGGGTTGTGCGAGCTGAGGAAGCGGGCATGGTCCTGGGCGGGCAGAGGCATTGCGGGACGTTCGGAAAGCTTTGGGTGTAGCGAGTGAGAAAGCTACTTTTCAGTAAACCCATAGAAATTACCTGCTTTATCCATTGATGACAAATTGCATCAAATGTGTGATTAAGGACATCGATTTCTTCATCCAAGTACTCATCCATGTTTGGTTCAAACATCCGATACCTATGTTGATGTGAGCGGAAGTCAATAATCGAATCGGGATGTAACACACACTATATCTTCTGCCAGTGTACGAGACACCCCGGCATCGGGTCTGAGCTCTGCAACCTTCAAAGTAGCATCCACCATCCTCCATGCTTCTTTGAAACTACCAGCAGTCGCCTTCAGAAACACTTCTGACGAAATTTCTCGCGCTCGGTCCAGCAACGAAGTGACATATTCGGAGACCTGAACAGACATGAGGATTGGCAAAGCGTGGAGAGTTCTAAGACATACCACTTCGTGTGCGATACGGTCTGTAAAGGACAGCAAAACATTCGCTTCCGGCGGGAATACCCGAACAGCACGAGCACCGTGTTCATCAACCGTTCGAAGAACATGAGTCATGAAGGCATCCATGGCATCGAAGTCAAGTAGCCCATCTTTCCTGCGTAAATTATCCAGATTGGGATTGGCATGATTTTTGCAGGATCACATACGTTACATTTTCTAAAGCGTTCCATTTCCCTTGTTCGTAAAATATTGATCGTTTGTCTGCCCACGCTCGGGCAAGCTCCCATTTGTCCGCAGGGCCGTCCCATATGTCCCAACTTGCTTGAGCAATCTCAATCATAACCTTCTCGTCGCCACTGCTATCACCGGAATCAAACGCGGTCATAAGCCCGTCGTCAAAGCGATCTTTGGCTGCACGGAGAGTTGAGGCAAGGTTCTCCCATTCTCTGACTGGCCTCACATGGCACGACAGAAAGGAAGACAGTGAACGCAGTATATGCGCCTGCTGGCTCAAAGAGGGAGAAGGTGCAGGAAAGAGAGTGGCAAGGACAACATGAGGTGCAGAAGATAGGGCGGACAAGAGAGGCCTGAGCAGTGAATGGGCGCGAATGTACTGTGATCGGAAGCTGGGACTGGAAAGCACGGGTGAATGGATGGTATGTGGTGGGAATGTACCGACGAATTCACCCATTTCATCCTTTGGGGCGGACACCGAGGTGAAATCGCCGAAGTCGTCTTCAGCATCCACTGGGAGAGTGGCTGGACGCCCTTCATTTTGACTGCTAGCGCGGGTAGTGGATTGGTTTTCCAACTGATCAAGAACAGAAGGCAAGTAAGGGTTTCCTTGAACCAATCGTTTCCACCGGGCTTCCCAGACGCGTTCGTCACGGGCAAGGTGCGCAAATGCCCTGGAAACCCGTGAATACGTCGGAATAGAGTAGACTGGTAGGTTCATCAATATCAAAATATGGATATCGACGGGCAGACGACCGATGAGCTGGAATGGGGCGGGTGCCCTGGCTGTTGACAATCGAGAATCCGTAGTCCGCACTGACGACGAAGAATGTAGTTTGACCGGCTCGAGGGTAACAAATTTGTCCATCGTAGCTGTGGTGCTAGAAAGAACTTGACGCGTTGACGTGAGAGATGAGGACACTTCTAAGACTGCGACACTGCAGGGCAAGTCATTGCTATAGATGAGTGAATTTGCCGCGGAATCTTTCTTTCTCCTATGGCACGAGCGCTACGGTTTCACGATCGGGATCACGTGATGTGATGCATTCTTTATGAGGGGATGGGGAATAGGCATGGCTCATCCGGGCAGACCTGGACACCATGTGGGGGGGGGGGGGGGGGGAGGGTTTTGCAAGTTTGGCTCTCAACTTGGCTTGGCTCTCGATTGTTCCTCAATTCTTCATTCATCATACACCTTCAACTGAGCACAACATTATATAATACAAGAAAACAGATTCCAGAGATTGAACCTGGCATGCGGCAAATATTTGCCCCATGCCCTGAGCTTCATACTAAGCAGCTGGCAAATATAGCATTAGGACTGCAATACTAACATGGTAATTGTAAGCAAGATTATCATCTAAATAATGATTAGACAGATTGGGAGAACAAAAGGCTCAAAGAGCACAACAACATTCACATCATGATGCAGAGTCATTCCAAAACAACAGTGATATTATGCTTGCCTCAGGGTCGATGGGTGATAAGAGGTATCTAAGGACCAATCTGATCTCCCTTGAACCTTGAATTGTTCAACTAAGTCTCTAATACTACCTGTTCAGAGACTTTAGAATTAGCAATGCATAAATGAGCTGTGTATGCAAGGGATGACAGTTAGGAAAAGACAAGAGTGCAGGGGAAATGGTGGAGCAGAAAATGGCAGGGAGAGAGAAGTGGGGAAGAGAAGCTGGAGCAGCCTTGCTCTTTGACAGAATAGCACAATCTTCATCAGAAAATCGGACATGCACTGGCTGCACTGAAGACCTGAGCAGCACTTACCGACACTAAGTGCCTATGAGAACATTAGAAACAACTTAATACCTCTCCAAAGCAGCCATGAATCAGGGTATTTTTTGTGTCAGAAATCAAGGATAGGGTCTCAGGAGTATAGTGCAAAGTTTTGGAGGCACCCCATTAAGATTTGAAGCTATGGTGGTAGATGCACATCAGGAAAAACCTCATTTTTCAAATCTTGCCAATTGTAGACAATTTAGATATGATGAGATATAATTGGCATTTTTGTCTTAGTTTTCTTCAAAAAGCTCTAATTATCCAGACTATCCTTATTCTGGACTTCATTTCTCTAATTTAGTAGAAATTTTTATCTCCAAATTAAAGAGAATCATCTACAAATAACTGCAATTTTCCTCTAATACTTTCCATTGATTAATTTCAATATAGCTTTGACTTTGATTATTAAGCATGATAATACAATGTACTAATGTTCAAATCAATAATGAGCACCATTACAATTCAATTTAATATTTAAAAGCAATCATAAAATAAAATGAAATATATAGCTGACACCATCGAGGATTGAACCCAGTGTCTCGTGAATGCACTATCAAGCAGAGCTCTAACCACTAAGCCACCAGGCCATATAGTATCTCTGAAGCAATTATACCATTTCTGCTGACACATCTCATAAACAGCTGAAACTTATGCATTTTTTTGATGGCTCTCTATCACCCACAGACCAGATATTTTTTATAAGCATTAGCACTAGGTTATATAGATAGTACTATTAATTAGATATTTTTAGCATCATTAGAGGTCAGTTAGTGTCAACACCAATGAGCATAAAGTACATCAAAAATATTCAAATCATGTTAGAGTTAGATTGGAGTTAGATTGGCATTGCATTTCTATTGAGCTAGACTTCAACTAAAATTTGTCAAAAGTTAGTGCAATTGGAGCTGGCCTAGTCAGACCTCATCAGATTCATCAATGTTCATAAACATTTGTATACTGTTATCTGAAAATTAGACAGACATTTGATCAATAGACATTTTTAACTTAGATTGGCTGTCAGTTGGATTAGATTATTAAAAAGAGGTTTTCCTGATGTCACCTGTCTCTAAACTAGATTAGGAGACTGTACACTGGGCTAAGCTGAGAGGACCTGGATCCACAGCTTTCTCAGAGTTGCTCAATATTCAAGGAGTAATGTAACCCCGTTGGTTACATCCTGGCGCTTATCCGGTCACATGTTCGTGTCGCATCCATACTTGTAGCGCGTTTCCGGGCCCTTTGTTGCGACTTTAGTTCTTACACTCGCAACAAAGGTACGCATATTGTTATATTTGTATTTCTAGTTCTTACACTCGCAACAAAGACATTTTGTGCCCGTTATATAGCGTACGCGCTAACGAGTGAAGGCAGCCGCCTTACACTTTTTTTTTAACGTCCCACAAAGTCTTTGTCCCACTATCTGAGGCTCCTCGCAGCCCGCCGTCTACACTGTACCAACTACGTGGTAACTGACATCCTTCGGGGTGTAGCCACAGTCAAACTGCCCCCCTCATCGAACCGTTCCTCGCCGCCGAAGACTCGAAGTCTCTCCAGTTACCAAGAGACTTTACCGTATACCGCCCTACACGATCACTCGTTCGACAACAACAAATTCGAACCCGCCGACTTTCTTGACGACTTGGACCCTGGCTTATCAACGACATCTTCAATTATCTCCCCCCTTTCGCCACTGACAATCTCAGACTTCGAGGACAACGGGGATAACCCACACGAAGGTATGGCGTCTATTGTCGTGACCCCCCCCCAGCCCTCCACAACGTCCCCCGTCTACCCGCCCACCTTTGCAACTGCACCACGCGACAGCTGGGGGAACATCCGTTGCCCCTGCCTATCGTTCGCCGACCCCCCATCCTCATCGTCGTCCAGCTCTTCTTCGGATTCAGGCGCATATACCCCGCTTCGGCTCTCACCAAACATGTCCACCGCAACTAAAGACGCAACGGTTCAAAAGGCCCAGGGAAGCAAACATCCCCCCGTCCTCACTGCCGGCTCGCTCACCCCCGCGGTGATCAACCAATGGAACATGACGGAGCTGTTGTACTTTGATCGCAAAACGGTCCCGATCGATAAACAAGTCTCCTCCGTAGCGGGAGAAATCGAAGACGAACGTGTGCTCTCTTGGTACCTGTCCGATGCCGCATTCTTCAAAGCCATGGCCTGGGCAGATTTTGTTACGGCCTTCCGCGCTCGTTGGTTACCTACGGGGTGGGAGAGCGAGATCGTCACCAGGTTGCTCCGTTTCCGCCAGGCGGAATCCACCTCGTTCGAGGAGTGGGTGACGGCTGTGGAAACACAGAACGCCCTCCTCCGGACTACCTCCTTCTATAAGGATGAGGATGCGGTACGTGAACTCCTCTCTGCCAATTGCATTGAGGAATTGCGCGTCGCCGCTGGGAGGAAAGCCTTCAAGGACATCACCGTGTACAAAGAATGGAAGGAAGCGATGGCCGAGGTCGACCGTACGCGCATTCGTGAGCAGTCCCGTCATCTCAAAACGATTGAAAACTTCTTCAACACACGCATGCGCTCCGTGCCGAACACTCGCAACGGCAACAATACCCCGAACAACCCCTCTACTGCCGGTTCTCGCTCGACCAACATCTCCACTCGCTGCCCTCCCCTCACGGTGGAAGAGAAGAAGCTCCTTTCAGACCACAAGGGCTGCTACCACTGCCGCCGCTTCTATGCGGGTCACGTCTCTCAAAACTGTCCTGTCGGCTTCCCTGACCCGAAAACATATCGCACTCTCACCGCTGCTGATGCTGACGCCGCTAAGGCCAAGATAATCGTCAGGTCTGCGGTTGCGGCCATCGACGTCGACGATCCCCCCGCTGTCGTCTCCGTTGGCGCCGTCCGGGCAAATTTGCCTTTTGCCGTTGCCTCCTCAGTGTTAAGCAGCGGCGATGACACCGACTCTGAGTACGTGCTTTCCTCTCCACACCTTACAGTCTTTACGCGGTCAATGAGACACCGAAATGGATTTGATGAAATATCTCCTCACACAGGACACATACTGTGGTTCTAATTCAACATTCAAACATTGCAGTGGTAAATCTATATTCATACGACATGGCAATTTTTTCTCTTTGTGACTGTCCGAGTTATACCATGAACGAGTTGAATCTCGTTATCAGACCTCGCACAGTCGTTGAGACGGGGTCACATCACGCTGCCACCTTCCTAATTTGGTAAGGATTTGGGGTAGATAAGACCAGATGGTCCAATCAGCGACGTCGTATCAAATGTGATGTGACCCGACGAGAGCTGATGACAGTGTCTCGTTTGACGACCCATGACTCTCATTCAATTTCCTGGCTCAAACTGGGCTTCCTCATAGTAGAAAATGGTCTATCGTTACAAGGGCATTCATAGGAACATAACGATATCCATAGCGCCCATATATATTGTACCGATGAGTTTTAATCTGACATAGATGGGTCCTCCCAATTTCAGTTTGGGCCAATCCACCCATGTTACCTATTTATTATACACCTCATCCATGCCCGATTATTCTACAATCTTGTGTATAGCATAGAGGGTATAAGAGTATCTTATATCAAATATTTCAAGTGAGAGGGACTAGCACTCTATATGTCAGGACTGTTTTGGCTCATTGACCCGAGGTGTCTCAGTGACCGCGTAAAGACTGTACCTGGTCTGCGTCCATCGTCGGACCAGACAACACCCACTCCAACCTTGTACCCATGCTGATCGACTGTGGATCACCGGCAGTTTTGATTGACGACGCCATGGTCACCAAACTTGGCCTGCGTCGTCGAAAGCTGGCGTCCGTCTTTCGAATGGGTGGTGCGTTTGGTGATGGAGTGTTCAAATCGCATGAATTCTGCAAACTTTGCTTGTACCTTCCGTCGTCCAATTGGACTTCTCTCGCTGTGTCCGCTGTGATTGTGCCTTCCCTATGTTACCCTGTAATTCTAGGACTCCCCCAAGTATGGTTAAGCACAAAAGATCTCAATATCGCTAGACCATCACGAAAGCTTGCAGAAAAACAAATCGGTCCATATCATATCACAAAGATTATCTCCCCAAAGCAATCAACTCCTCGTCGACCCTTTCGCAAACAGTGTGCGTGATCGAAACTCCAACGTCGACATCAACCAACCCCCAAACCCCTCACCTGCTGCGGATTCGCGATCACCCAAGGAGAAGAAGCGAGAGAGGGACAAACTTACCGCGCTCCATATACAACTCACTCATGCTCAAAAACGCGACGTACTGAGGGAATTGCAGCAACGCTTTAACGAAACGCCGTTCGACGTCCCGAAACCCCTGACTCCAATTGCCGAAACTATCTGCGCGGTTAAAGGACACATCGAACACCTTGCCTTGCTCGACAAGCTACGCCGGGAAAATGACAAGATGCGTGCCAGGTTTCGAGACCGTTTCCCGGACGACATTCCCCCGGTTCACGAGTTGCCTACAGACGTCTACCACCGCTTTCGCCTCAAGGACCCCAACATGGTCATAGCTAGGCGAACTTATGATTGCCCGAAGAAATATAGGGAGGTATGGAAGGAATTATTACAAGAACATCTCGCCGCCGGACGCTTGAGACCATCCGATAGCCCACATGCATCGCCTGCCTTCCTCATCCCCAAGTCTGACCCCTCAGCGAAACCTCGGTGGGTGAATGACTACCGTAAACTCAACAGCAACACCATATCGGATGTGCACCCACTGCCGAGCATCGCGGAAATCTTGTCGGACTGCGGTAAAGGAAAAATATGGGCAAAAATTGACATGACCAACTCCTTCTTTCAGACTCGTGTTCACCCGGACGACATTCCTTACACTGCCGTCACAACACCCTTCGGGCTATACGAATGGCTGGTAATGCCGCAGGGATGTCGTAATGCACCGTCCACCCACCAACGTCGCATGTTCCGCGCGCTGCGCCCGTGGATAGGTAAAATCTGCCATGTATACTTGGACGACATCGTCATCTGGTCCCAATCGTTGGAGGAACACCGGGCGAATGTGGCGACGATCCTCACCGCTCTTCGCGAAAACTCCCTGTACTGCTCGCCGAAGAAGACCGACCTTTTCTGCCTGGAGTTGACGTTCCTTGGACATTGCATCTCTCAGGCGGGAATTGAGGCGGATGGGTCGAAGGTTCAACGCGTGCTCGACTGGGTGGTCCCTCGCTCTGCTTCAGACGTCCGGTCCTTCTTAGGTCTGGTACGCTACATGTCGTCATTTTTGCCGTCGCTGGCCGCGCATACCACTGTGCTCAACGAATTGACGACAAAGGAAGTGGAGGCCAACTTTGTTTGGCGACCAGAGCACTTTGTGGCGTTTGAAGCAATCAAACAACTGGTAGTCAGTCGTGAGTGTCTCACAGTTATTGATCACCAGAACATGGGGGACAATCGCATTTTCGTGTCTTGTGATGCGAGCGATTGGTGTACGGGTGCGGTGCTCTCTTATGGAGAGACTCTGGAGACTGCTCGCCCTGTGGCGTTCGAGTCTCAACAGCTAAAGGGGGCTGAGCTGAACTATCCCATTCATGAAAAGGAGTTATTGGCGATCGTTCGTGCACTTAAGAAGTGGCGCGTCGATCTCCTCGGTGTACCGTTTACGGTTTACACCGACCACCGCACCCTAGAGAACTTCGAGAATCAGAAACACTTGTCACGCAGACAGGCTCGATGGCAAGAGTTCCTGGGTCAATATGACTTCACGATCGAGTATATCCCTGGCGAGGATAATACTCCTGCTGACTCGATGTCTCGGATCGTTGATTCTCCGACCCCTGTGGCCGCTTTGTTCCAATGTGCAAGGGAGCTGGCCTACCGCAGGGACGCGACACCTGTTGTGTCGGTCGCTCCCGTTCATTTGCGCATCAGCTCCGACCCTGAATGGCTTGACAACGTACGAGCGGGGTATTGCTCGGACGCTTGGTCTAACAGGTTGCTGAATGGAACATGGGACGAAGTGGCTCGCGCTCGAGTGAGGCGTAAACTCGGCGCGGATACTGATGTCTCCTGCATGACCTCTGAGGCCCTGCAACGCGGTTGGCTTGACGGTATTGATCGTATGGGGACGATGGTCAAGAACGGCTTACTGTACGTTGGCGACCGCCTGGTCATTCCGCGTGTCATCGCCTTGCGCGAAGCGATTTTTCGTGTCGCCCACGACAGTCTTGGACATTATGGTGCCGAAAAGTCTTACTCCGCTCTGCGCTCATCCTACTATTGGCCCAACATGCGCAAAGAAATCGAAGAACTGTATGTGCCTTCCTGCGAACAATGTCAACGTAACAAGTCACTTTCCCGTAAACCTTCCGGCCCTCTCCACCCCTTGCCTGTGCCGGATGGAAGAGGACATAGCGTTGCTATCGACTTCGTAGGGCCACTACCCGAGGACGAGGGATACAACTCGATTGTCACCATGACTGATCGCCTTGGTGCCGACTTCCGCGTCGTCCCGTGCCATACCGATATCTCTGCGGAGGAATTTGCCGGTGTTTTCTTCAAACATTGGTATTGCGAGAATGGTCTTCCCTGTGACATTGTCTCCGATAGGGACAAGCTTTTCGTTTCCCGCTTCTGGACCGCGTTGCATAAACTGACTGGAGTCAAACTCAAATTGTCCTCGTCCTTCCACCCGGAAACCGATGGTTCCAGCGAATGCACTAATAAAACGATCATACAGGCCCTCCGCTTCCATGTCGAACGCAATCAGAAGGGGTGGGTCACCGCCCTTCCTCTCATTCGTTTCAACTACATGAACACTACCAACGCTTCCACCGGCTTCACGAGATTTCAACTACATCTTGGTCGCCACCCAAGGATTCTTCCCCCCTTCATCAGGAAAAACCTCATTTTCCAAATCTTGCCAATTGTAGACAATTTAGATATGATGAGATATAATTGGCATTTTTGTCTTAGTTTTCTCCAAAAAGCTCCAATTATCCAGACTATCCTTATTCTGGACTTCATTTCTCTAATTTGGCAGAAATTTTCATCTCCAATTTAGCAAGGATTGTCTATAAATAACTACAATTTTCCTCTAACACTTCTCATTGATCAATTTCAATATATCATTGACTTTGGTTATAAAGCATGATAATATGATTTACTAGTATTCAAATCAATAATGAGCACCATTACAATTCAATTTAATATGCAAAAGCAATCATAAAATAAAATGAAATATATAGCTGACACCATTAAGGATTGAACCCAGTGTCTCCTGAATCCACTGTCAAGCAGAGCTCTAGCCACTAGGCCACCAGGCCATATAGTATCTCTGAAGCAATAGGCCATATATACCATTTCTGCTGACACATCTCATAAATAGCTGAGACTTATGCATTTTTTTGACGGCTCTCTATCATCCACAGACCAGATATCCTTTATAAGCATTAGCACTAGGTTATATAGATAGTGATATCAATTAGATATTTTTGGCATCATTGGAGGTCAGTTAGTGTCAACACCAATGAGTATACAGTACATCAAAAATATTCAAATCATGTTAGAGTTAGATTGGAGTTAGATTGACATTGCATTTCTATCGAGCTACACTTTAACTAAAATTTGTGAAAAGTTAGTGCAATTGGAGCTGGCCTAGTCAGACCTCATCAGACTCTTACTGTTCATAAACATTTGCATACTGTTATCTGAAAATTAGATAGACATTTGATCAATAGGCATTTTTAACTTAGATTGGCTATCGGTTGCATTAGATTGGATATATTAGGAAAAAGAGGTTTTTCCTGATGTTTACCACAAACGACGTCGACACCCTGATACCCCAAGCGGGCGACGAAGGCACTGCTGCCGCCAACATCATCAATACCCTCGAGACTGATGTTATGGAAGCCCAGGATAACCTCTTGATGGCTAAGGTCGACCAAGCTCACTATGCCGATCGCTCATGCGGACCCGAACATGTATATGAAGTCGGCGACCGTGTCTTACTCTCGACGTTCCATCGTAGAAGGGAGTACATGCAGAAGGGAAGTAACCGTGTCGCCAAATTCATGGTTCGCTTCGATGGCCCCTACCGCGTCGCCAAAGCACACCCGGAAACTAGCTCATACACTCTCGACCTTCCCCCTCACTCGGAGATCTTCCCCACCTTCCACAGTTCCTTACTGCGTCCTTTCATCGAAAATGACCCTGCCCTCTTTCCTACTCGACAACGAGAGCAACCGGGTCCTGTTTCGGTCGATGGACATGACAAGTGGTTCGTCGAAAAGATACTCGATCAACGTCGTCACGGCGTTGGTTATCAATACCTGGTTAGATGGAGAGGATATGGTCCCGAGCATGACCAATGGTTGCCCGGCTCAGCTTTGAAGGATGTGGACGCTTTACATGATTTCTTACAAGGACGCAACGATACTTAACTTTGATTTTTTAGTTCTTTCTTTCTTTATTTCTTTCTTTATCTTACGTTTTTCATTCTCTCTTCTCTGTCCCTTTTTCCTCCTGCTCTATTTCTTTCCGATGGGGAAGAGTGTAACCCCGTTGGTTACATCCTGGCGCTTATCCGATCACGTGTTCATGTCGCGTCCGTACTTGTAGCGCGTTTCCCCCTTTGTTGCGACTTTAGTTCTTACACTCGCAACAAAGGTACGCATATTGTTATATTTGTATTTCTAGTTCTTACACTTGCAACAAAGACATTTTGTGCCCGTTATATAGCGTACGCGCTAACGAGTGAAGGCAGCCGCCTTACAAGTAAGTCTATATACTAAAGTATTTCCGTCATGTGACCTTGATTAATCACATGACCGCGTTTATTCCTTTTATCTTTGATTTCCTTTTCCGAACTTCGATTCCTTTCGATATCTTCCGAGTACATTTCCGATATCTTATCTATCACCCGTCACATCTCTCTTGACTATGATTGTATGACTCATCTCTCCACATGATCTTCATTCTTATCGATACACGAGTTACTTTCTTATTGTCTTTACTATCTTTGATTCTTCAATTTCCCAAAACACATTGTATTTTCACATGGACACATACGACTCATGTTTTACATGAGTATCCTTGTAGAACAGTATTTAAGTGTAGTTACTTTGTACTTCGTTCTTCAGTCAAATTATCGACTTAGTCTCCAGACTCTCTCCGTCTGAACATCCAAGCTCGTCTTCAAGTTCTTCCGAATCAGACTTGTCGTTAGACTCGTCTTGAGACTTTGACTCTGCAGGTACTAATTGACTTAGTACTTCGCGCATCCTCGTTCTCCGACATCTTCGAGTACCTCAGTACTTCAGAGACTCTAACTCTTCCGACTCTTTCGTGCGAGACACGGTCAACTCAAATAGGGCCCCAAATTTGAACAGGGCACAGCACATAAGCTGAGGCCTTAGCCCACACTATACGACAGAGTCTGTATCCTCCAAGGTCTTATCGAGATCTCCGAGACTTCCGGAAGATATGTACTTAACAGTATAATTTGACTCTCACTGCTCAACTTCACCATATCTCAAACTCACACCATAACCACTCAAACTTCTCGCATTCCTATCAATCATAACACTAGAATTGGAGTTTTTAGGAAAAAGAGGTTTTTCCTGATGCACTCACACTGGTCAATTGACCACTCCAGCTTGTAGTTCATCTCCATCATCACCTGAGCAAATCGCCAATCAGCTACAGCCCCCAGTCACTTATCAAATTCCCCAGTTCATCATAGACGATCTGGAAAATCCATTCGATGATTCGAACAGCCATAGTCCAGCAAGCTCGCTTCGGTCATTCAGTCTCTTATTTGGCTCACCCTTGACTCCACTATCTGAGTTAGACTGGTCGCTACCGTTCAACACCCCATCATTCCTGTCATCAGTATCAAGTTTAGTCAAGGAACCCATTAAGCTTCCCCTTCCAGGCACAGAGACCTTATCATTGCGTCCAGTCACCCCGTCGTCATCAGACGTGTCATCGTCCCCAACCCACTCACTATCCGACCAAGTCACACCTTGTCAGTCAACGGTTGCTAACAGATGATCGCTAACAAAACATCAAAGGAAGACCCAGATACTATGTCTAACCCAGTACCACCCCAAGGAGGAGGACCAGTAGGAGAAGGACCAGGAGGAGGAGAACCAGGAGGACCAGGAGGACCAGGAGGCCGGGAAGTCAAGGAGGGCCGCTCGGAGGCCCAGTTGAAGGTAACCCAGGTGGAGGAGGAGGCAGAGGACCGCCAGGCCAAGGACCACCAGTAATCGGAGGCCAGCCATGACCCATGCCAGCTTGTACCCATTCCTTAGCTCCAAGGTTCAACGGCGACGGCAGGCAGCTCAAGAGGTACTTTGAGGATGTAGAAGAGTTGCTTCGAGGTCCCCAGATCTTTGACATTCCCACCTATGTCTACCACGCCAAAAGGTACACTGATTCATTGGACACTGAGTCCTGGATCAGAGCCAACATCGCTGCTACAACCACTTGGGACCAGTGGAAGAAAGCCGACGTTGCTCTGTATCCGGAAGCGTTCAAGGATCAGAAGTATTCATATGGCGATCTTGACCATCTCACCCAGGAGTTCAGGGAGAAGGGCATCTTCATTAAGACAGAGCTCGGTAACTACCATCTTTGCTTTAAGGTGATCAGCGACTTCCTCCTCAGTAAAGGACGTATCCCCCAGACTTAGATCAACCTCGAGTTCCCCAAAGGCTTCCATGACTCACTCCAAACAGAGGTAGAGGCCAGACTCAAGCAGCAGTTCCCAGACGTCCACAAGGAGGATAGTTATCCCTTGGCAGCGACCTCATCAGGAAAAACCTCTTTTTCCTAATATATCCAATCTGGTGCAACTGATAGCCAATCTAAGTTAAAAATGCCTATTGATCAAATAGCTATCTAATCTTCAGATAACAATACCTAAATGTTTATGAACCTTGATGTGTCAGATGAAGTCTGACTAGGCCAGCTCCAATTGGGCTAACTTTTGATAATTTTGAGTTCAACTCTAGCTCAATAGAAATGCAATGCTAATCTAACTCCAATCTAACTCC
>MU275198.1:71767-82392 GCA_022160315.1 Panus rudis PR-1116 ss-1
ATGTAGCACCTGAGTCTATAAGCCATTCATCAGAAACATGATTTGAGGGAGAAGAGGAGTAAGCACTTGCATTGCCAGCTGATTCTGTTGCTGCAGCCTGCGCTTTCTTCTGCTCTTGCTGCTGCTTCTTGTAGAATGCCAGGCCTCAACAGACTGAGACATCGTGACCCTTTTTGTCACAGAAGGCGCACTTCAGGACTGTGGGGTTTGACTTTGAAGCAGGAGCAGCAGCTTTGAGAGCAGAGTCCGATGCAGAGGAAGGAGCCTCTGAGCCTCGAGGTTTCTTTGCAGTCTCCCAGTTCGTGAAGTCCTTGTGTACTTGTGCCTTTGTCAAGTCTTTCTGGAGCAGCAGAGACATTACAAAGCCTTCATAGGTCTCTAGAGGTAGGGTCCTGATAAGGGCCATGATTGCGAGTTCATCATCCATCTTGGTCAAGTCAAAATCAGAGGGTCGAAGGCCCTTGATTCTGAGCATGACATCATCCACTTTGGTGATGAGTGCAGACAGAGACTCTGTATCTCGAAGGCGGATTGAGAACAGGTCATCATAGGCATTGAATCGAGTGCCTGCACCTTGGCCATGTGGATCTCCTCGAGTTTGGCCCAGATCTTCACTGGATCGTCCTCTATGCCTGCAAGATGCACCCTCTGGTCTTTGTCCACTGTCAAGGACAGGATACCAGCTGCTCTATCTGCTTTGTCCAAGTAGGCTTCGAGTTTCTCAGCCTCCTTGTCATCTGGTTTGGATATAGAGCCAGAGACAATGCGCCAGAGACCCTTGGAGCAAAGGGCAGCCTGTACATCGGACTTCCAGGTGCTGTAGTTGTGGGCAGAGAGCAGGGGAAAGGTGATGGTGGTGGAGGACGAGTTGGTGTTGTCTGACATTGTGATGGGTGTAGGAGAGGCAATTTGGTGAATTTCATTGTGGTGAGGTGTTGGATGGGGTATGGAGATGGTGATGAATGCGCTGTGTGGGTATGAAATGTGTGGGGTGTGTGTGGTTCGCTAGCCAGCCTGTTCTTTGGCAGAGATACAAGTATGCTAAAATTTAGAAGCTAGCCTATCTTACTTAATTCTAGCCTATCCTACCTATCTACTCTTTCAACTTTTTCTACTTGGCTAAACTATGAAGTTCACAGCCCAGATTTGCAGTTGCCCTGAGGAAATACCAACTCTGTTTTAAAGCAAGGGCCTTTCCAGATTGTCCAGGGGGAAGATTCGACTTCCAGATGTGGCCCACTGAAGTGCACGCAATCAAAGAGTTTGTCTTTGAGCTAGTAAACTTCTACCTAACTCTCAAGGATCATGAGCCCAAAAGAGAAGTGTAAGACAAAGGGTCTGTCACTGAGAGACAATAAGATTGAGAACAATAAGATCTGATATGAGTCATCTTGATGACTGACCCTAATGATATCAAGTGGTTAACCACAGCAGTGGCTCACTGCATGAGCTACTGATTAACCTTGATGATGTCAAGCGGTTAATCTTAGCAGTGGCTCAGTGACATGCTGTTCATCACACACACACTTTAACACTCTCACTAAAGGAGAGATAGAAATGAAAAGTTATCTATTGCAAAGAATTTAAGGCATTTTGTATATCAAAAGATGTTGTATTAATCAATTACTTAAAAGGGTAAAGGATCATTTAAAATTGTTAGATAGCGATGTTAAATCTGATGATTAAAAAAGATTAAATTTGTCACAATGAAGTCCTCTCAGAGTGAAGGCATTGACTTTTATCAAATTTTCTCATCTATTGTTTGCTTATTTGCAGTACTGAAAAATTAACATATTAAAAATATTATTATCAAAAATACCTATCAATAATTATGTAGAAATAAATACCACAGAGATATTTTAATTTTCTAATAATGTGCCATAAACTGGAGAGACTGTCATTCTCTCATGACATGTCAATGACAAGCCCTTGACATATCATAAATGACAAGAAATTAAACAACAGATGTGATTTATTGACGATGTTTAATTAGTATATGAAAAAAGATACTGATACTATTTTGAAGAAGAATTAATACAATTCTTTATGGTAGAGCCTGCAATATATATAGAGAGCATGCATATTTATAACAGCAAGGCACAACATAACATGTAAGCACTTTTTCAAACAGCATCTGCAGTTGCATAAGATCATATGTATCTGAAGCAAAATGATGCGATAAATCATTCTGTGTTCAGTGGATAAATGTTGAGACATCTACAGTGAAGAGCATTATGAGTTGCAATAATCAGCTTTTCAAATTTGCGTCATTCATATGTAATATTCTTTTGCAATTAGTCAACTCAATTAAAGTCAAAGTGCTTGCTCTATAAAAAACAAGCACTTCAGCCTTGTCTGCAGTAGTCATATTTTGATAGATTAATGTTTAATATTTAATTTATATTTTATTGATTCTGTAAATGTTTTCTTATTACATATATTTTTTCAATTTTACTTTATACTTTTTCACAAACTGCTTGTGAAGTCTGTATTAAAGTGTGCATGTAATGAACAGTATATCACTCAGCTACTGCTGTGATCAGTCATTTGACATCAATAGGATTAGTCACTCACAAAGTGACCTTTATTATAATAACTCATATTTAATTTTATTGTTTTCAATTTAATTGTCTTCCAATAATAAGTAGCCACTACTCTGTGTTTTTAAAAACCTTGTACTAATAGTGATAATATATTTTGCTTTTTCTCTTTTTAAGTCAAGTTTTTGTGAGTTTAATAGTTTGACAATCTTCTGTTTCAAGTGAAGCTTACATCATTATATTGCTTTAGCATTTACTTAATTTATAATATTCAGTTGAGCTTGCTGAAGCATTTATTATGGCTGCAATTCACTTCAGATTATAACTATTCAATAATTATTATTACTATAAACTTCGACAGTAAAACTATAGTTGTAGCTTATCAATACTGTAGCATTTTCTCTATAAGCCTAGCTTTATATACCCCCTTGAAAGATATAGGTTCTTTGATTCAAGATATACATTTAAGACTGCAACAGAATCTCTATTATAAATATAATGATATGATATTGTCTAATTCTATTATAACATTTGAACTCCAAAAGTTATATGCAGATGCTAAATTGATATACTTTAATTCTATATTGAAGTGTTTCATGCCTATAGTATCAGTAACTCTTCTAGGAGGTAGTGATCATACAGCAATGAAAAAAGACAGAAAATGGACAAATGCTGATCTATTTTTATATCTATCATATTCTCTTTCTGATGACTCCACTTATATATTTTATGAATATGTCTCTGAAATAACAGTACAAGAAACCTATTTAATCTATGCAAATATATCACTGCATATAATATGTTATAAACTGACTAGACTTTAATTTAAATCTGTATTGCAACATCATGACTCAGTATCAAAAAGAAATCTTTCTGCAAATCAACTATATGATATTGCTAAAGCCCATAAATGTTCATATTGCCAAAAATATATTTCAGTATTCAAAGTATACTCTAAAGGCAGATTAGAATATAATAAAAACTATATGAAAAGTTATATGCAAAAATATAGAAGTAAGGATCAGAATATCAAAGTTTCAGTCTTTCCACCTGAACCTGTAACAAAAGCTAGCATATATAGTACTATTAAGCAATTTTGTGATGATATAGCTTTTGATCAGATTGAAGAATATGGTTGTATGATATGTGGACAGTTGAAATTAAGAAAAGATCTTGAAGTGCTTTCAACAGCTGAAATAGATCTATCTATTCTAAATATCTCAGATAAAATAAAATTAGAAAGACAGCAAAAATCAGATTCTATACAGAGTATACTAGGTTCAGTAGTAATTCTAAATTGTGATTCTATATGTATATCTTGTAGTAGCTCTTTGAGAAAGAAAGAGATACCACATCATGCGTTGGCAAATAGACTATGGATTGGTAAAGTTCCAAAAGAATTAAAAGATCTTTCATGAACAGAACAATTACTAGTAGCAAGAGTTATGCATAACTATTGCATAGTGATAGTAGAATCATCTGATATGCATAAACTGAAAGCTAATGCAGTTTGTTTTGCAATACCTCAACCAAAAGTATATAGTGTTCTACCTCTTTCTAGAGAAGATCTTGATAAAGTTTTAGCCTTTATATATCTTGGTCCAACTAAACCTACTTCAGAAGACTTCAAAAGAACACCTTTCCTTGTTAGAAGAAATAAAGTAGCAGCTGCATTAGATTGGTTAAAGTTGAACTATATAGACTATGCTGATTTAAAAATATTTGAGGACAATATAAATACATATAGTGAAGATACTCCACCAGTAAAAGTTAATTTTCAGTTCTCACAGATCAATACAAATTCTGAATCCACTGCAGTTCATGATTCTGAGGATAATGAAGGTACCACCAAGGGACAATGTTCTTTTGTAGTTCATGATCTTACAGGTGGGAAGCTGGATTATTTGATGAAAGAAAATCCTAAGAAAGTAAGAGCTATAGCTATTCAACATTTCAAAAAGGATGGTAAAGTTCTAGGAATTGGCCATACTAAGAAACCTGAAAGTTTATATAATAATCCTCAACTATATCCCCAAATGTTTCCATGGCTGTTTTCATATAGACTTGGTGTAATAGAAAATAAAAGATGTCAAAGACAATGTAGTCTATTTGATACTGAACACAAAAAGATTCTGCTTATGTATCATGATAAACATTTTCAAATAGATCAAATGTTTTCTTTGATTGCCTTTAATCATGAGCAAATCAAGAGAAGTACTACTGAAGGATTTTTACTAACAGAAAAGCAAAACTTTAATAATATAGCAGAGAGACTATTTAATATTAGAGAAGATACTTTGTCACATATTATTGAGAAACTTCAAAGTGAAGGTAATTTCAAGCCAGAGACTGAAGCAAAAAAAGAATATTATTGTGTTCTCAATGATATTGATCATGTTGATGCTCATATTGATAGCTCAGTGACTAATAGAAAGAGTATGAGAAATGAAATTTGATCACTTACTTTATATGTAGAAATACCATCATAGTTTATTACATTCTCACCTGCAGATATTAAACATCCTATTGCATTATACTTTGCAGATACTAATCAAGCATGCTTTCCTAAAATTCAAGAATATGATGATAGAGTACATCTAATTGCTCAAAATTCAGTGGCTGGTGCTAGTCTTTTCAAAGTGATGGTAGAACTATTTCTAAAACATGTGTTGAAGCGAAAGCAGAATAGTTCAGGTATATATGAAGAAACAGCTGGCTACTATGAAATTGTAGAGCAACAAGAGTGTCTTACATTACATATGCATATGCTTGTTTGGATAAAGCACTCACTGACACCACAAGAAATTTGAGATAGGATTCTAGATACTGAGTCTAACTTTCAGAAAAGAATGGTGGAATACTTAGAAAGTACACATCAAGAACAATTCATTACTGAAATAATGTCAGAAGTACAGCTTAATATTGATAAAAAACTAAAGATAATCCACAAAGAGAAATACCTATACAAACTTTGCTAGATCCACCTATTAAATTTTGTTCTAATCAGTGTCATAAATGTATACAGGTCAAACTGCTAATAAATGGAAAATAAACTATGAAGGTACTGTTGATAAACTATTATATAGATCAAATAGATATACTTATAATAAGAGTTATCTAAATAATAACTATGGAACTTGTAAAGCACGTTTCCCTAGAGCAACATATTCAGATACAATCTTAGACTCAACATCTGGTGCATTAATTATGAAAAAGGGTGAAGCTTGGTTGAATACATTTACTCCAGTCTTAACATATTTATTACGATGTAATACAAATATTACAAGTTTACTTTATAGAACAGCTATCAAATCAGTAGTAGCCTATATGACTGATTATATCACAAAATCTCCTTTGAAAACACATACAATCTTTGAAGCTATATGATCAGTATTCAAGAACAATGCAAATATGATCAATAGTGATAGCAATAAGAGCCATAAAGTTCGAAGTGTCATTACTAAAGTTGTAAATGCATTGACTGCAATGAGTGAGATTAGCACACCTATAGCATCTATGTATCTTCTAAAACATTCTGATCATTATACTAGTTATAACTTTAAATTATTTTATTAAAGAGGATATGTAAGAGAAGTCAAAAAAGTTTGGGGTATAATTAATGGTCAGTTACAGAATAAGTCTTTATGTAAAAAAGTAGTTCTTGGCAAGAGCAAAGATGATTTTATTGGAGTATTTAAAAGTCTAGATTATATATACAGATCAAAGAAATTTCAAGAAATTAACCTATAGGACTAGATTAAACAAGCTGAAAAGTGTAAAATACCTATAAAGAAAGCAAGTAAATTAAATGAATATAATGTAAAAGGAATAGTTGAACATCGATGATATAGTAGATAAGTCCATTTTAAAGTATTATGGATACATGATCAGAATATAACTTGGAAGGCATATTCTATATATAAGAAACTTATTGGTTTAGATAATTGTTTAGATTCTATGAATATTCAGCATTAGAAACAATTGCCTAAAAGTAAGTTAAATTAGATCTAGATCAAGTACATCATATTTCAAGTGAGATTTGGCAAAGATTCTCTGATGATCATTCTTAAAAAAATTCACATGAAGTGTGACTTCTATTTGAGAAGAAATCATTTGTTTCAAACTTTATAGCAGGTGTATTACCAAGACCAGATACTGGTGTTAGGGAGGATTATTGCCTTACAATGTTGACTTTATTCAAACCATGGAGATCTGGTAAAGAACTAAAGGCACAAGATGAGAGCTGGAATGAAGCTTTTGATAATATGACCTTTACTCAACAACAAAAAGATCTAATGAAGTTCTTTAATATAAGATATGAATGTAATGATGTCAGAGATGACTTTGCTGCTCAGAGAAAAGCAGGTTTTAATAAAATGTTACTAAAACATATAGAAACCTCTGAATTTGAGTTTGCTGATGAAAATATGAGTTGACCTGGTATTCTAGATTCTAATCATATTGAAAAGGAGCAGTATAATGTACCCTCAAGGTCCTTTCTTAAAATTATTACAGATATGTTAAAGGCTGAGCACATGCTGATAATCGCAGTGGACATGCTTGGAAAAGTTTAATTGCTCTCAAAAAAGGATGTCGTGTTAACTCAAAAAGTAATGGAAGCTATAGACTATCAAAATCAGAAAGAACACATAAAATTGACTAACTCTATAGATGCAATAAAAAATTGATCAGTCTTATTTATCAAAGTCATTTAAAGCTATTAACTGTAATAATCAATTGTTTATTGAATCACTTGTAAAACAATTCAATCTGAATGCAAAACAAGACAGAGCATTTAGAATTATTGCTAATCATTCAATTCAATCTAGTGGTGAGCAACTTAAGATGTACTTAAGAGGTATGGCTGGCACTGGAAAGTCACAAGGAATTAAAACTCTTATTCAGTTTTTTGATAAAAGAGAGGAAGGTTATCACTTTATGTGTATGGCTCCAACTGATACTGCAGCTGCTTTGATTTCTGGATCTACTTATCACTCAATATGAAATCTAGGACAATACTCTGGTAACTCTATGAAAAGTCTTAGTGAAGTATACTCTCAACTGAGAAATGTAGATTATATCTTTATAGATGAAGTTTCTATGGTTGATTGTTAAGCTTTATACTCAATTTGTGCAAAAATGTGTCAAAATAAAGTCTATGAACTTGATATAGAAAGATTTGTAAAAAGAATGTGGTCAAAAACTTTACACATGCTATTCAACTGATAAATGAAAATCTGATCATACTGTAGCACAAAAATTAAAAGACAAAACAAACATAAGTAATTAACTTGTTACGTACCGTTTCCGTCATGTGACCTTGACTAATCACATGACCGCGTTTATTCCTTTTATCTTTGATTTCCTTCTCCGATCTCCAATTCCTTTCGATATCTTCCGAGTACATTTCCGATATCTTATCTGTCACCCGTCACACCTCTCTTGGCTATGATTGTATGACTCATCTCTCCACATGATCTTCATTCTTATCGATACATGAATTACTTTCTTATTGTCTTTACTATCTCCGATTCTCCGATTTCCCGGAACACATTGTATTTCCACATGGACACACATGACTCATGTTTTACACGAGTATCCTTGTAGAACAGTATTTAAGTGTAGTTACTTTGTACTTCATTCTTCAGTCAAATTATCAACTTAGTCTCTAGACTCTCTCTGTCCGAACCTCTGAGCTTGTCTTCAAGTTCTTCCGAATCAGACTTGTTGTTAAACTCGTCTTGAGACTTTGACTCTGCAGGTACTAATTGACTTAGTACTTCGCGCATCCCCATTCTCCGACATCTTCGAGTACCTTGGTACTTTGGAGACTCCGATTCTTCCGACCCTTTCGTGCGAGACATGGTCAACTCAAATAGGGCCCCGAACTCGAGCAGGGCACAGCACATAAGCTGAGGCCATAGCCCACTATACAACCGAGTCCGTATCCTCTGAGGTCTCCGAGACTTCCAGAAGATACGTACTTAACAGTATAATTTGACTTTCACTGCTTGACTTCACTATGTCTCAAACTCACACCGTAACCACTCAAACCTCTCGCATTCCTATCAATCGAAACACTAGAAATTCTCGAGCTGCAGCTGCAGGTGCTCCTCGCAGTGCTACCCTTGAAACAATCAAAGAAACTGCCGAGCGTCGCGAGCAAGTTTGAACACCACCTTGTAATCGTTCCGACCCTTCTAACATTCCTCTTCCGACCACTCCGATGACTCCAAATCTCAAACAAATTCAACATTGTTTCTATCAAGAACCTTCTGCTTCTAACCCTGGTCGAACCCAACCAGCTCGCCTCAACATACCGTCTTACCGAAGGGCTACATCCCCTCCTGGAGATGAACCTGGTAATGGTGGTTTGAATCAGTTCGAAGAAGATTGGGACAACAACCCATTCTTCGGAGGTAACGGAGGTAATCGTCGTGGTGGTGGTGGTGATCCCGGAGATGATGATAACGATGGTAGTGACCCCGGAGATGGTGATGGCGATGGCGGAAACAATCCTGAAAGTGATGATGAAGATGACGATAGGATTCTCAACACCCTTAACGCCATTACTACTGCCATCGGAACCCAAAATTGTTGTCTGAAAATCAAGCCTCATGAACCCAATACTTTCGATGGATCTGATCCTCGAAAACTCAATTCATTCATCCTTCAATATGCACTCTTCTTCTGATCTGTCTCCGGTTTTACCAATGACATCGATCGCATCAACTTCGCTCTCAACTACCTTCGTGGTACTGCTCTCGAGTTCTTCGAGCCTCCCTTAGTCAATGGTGAGGATTATGACTGGATGTTCAATTGGGACGATTTCGTCCGAGAACTCTGGAAGAACTTTGGGACTATCAACCCGGAGGGCAAAGCTGAGGACAAACTTGAACACCTCACGATGCAAGAGAATCAGCGTATTCTCAAGTACAACGTCGAATTCAACCAATACGCTGCTAAAGTCCATTGGGATGATAGAGCTCTCCGACACGCATACTACAAAGGTCTTGCCGAACACATCAAGGATGAGATGTCTCACTCCGGAAAACCCGGTACTCTTGCAGCCCTCCGAGACCGAGCCCAAGTTATCGACGCCCGCTACTGGGAATGTCAACGTGAGAAACAGTCTCATTCTCACAGCTCGAAGTCCTCCGGTGGTTCATCCGGTAACAAGTCCCAATCCTCATCATCCTCGAAGAATACATCTAGCAACACCAATACATCCCATTCCAGTTCTACTTCCTCTTTGTCCAACAATTGCTCCAACTCTTCGTCTTCTACTCCGAGATCCTCTTTGAATGCTCCAGATTTATTGAAAATCCTCAATAAAAACGGCAAACTCCTTCCAGCCGAACGAAAGCGTCGCCTTGATAATAACCTCTGCCTCTTCTGTGGCAAAGGTGGTCATCAGGCTAAGGATTGCCGTAGGTCTACGTCCTCTGCCGCGAAGGCTCGAGCTGCATCAAAGAATGAGTCTGCTGCCTCTCCTTCAGGCAACAACTCCGGCACTGCCTCCGGTTCTTCCGCGAAGCCTTCTACTTCGAGTTCCGACTCGAAAAAATAGAGGGCAGTCCTCAGAACTCCTCACGGCCTGAGGACTGCGTTGGACTCGACCGTGACATCATGGAGTTAAGACTCAACGTGTCCGCTCTCTCAGATCTGAATTCCACATCTGTTATTCTCGAACATATGCTCTCCGACTCACCTTCCGAACCCTTCCGAGCCTTGATCGACTCAGGCTCTACTCATTGTTTTATCAACTCGAAATTCGCAGAACCATTCCCGAAAAAATCCATAACGCCTATTCCTCTTCGTTTGTTTGATGGGACTTCTAACAACTACATAACACAATTGGTCGAACTCCCTGTACGTTTTCCGGCTGGCGAATCTATGACTTTGACATTTTACGTCACTCCGCTCGATTCCGAATACTCTGCAGTTCTTGGACACAGCTGGCTCACCCGCTACAATCCGTTGATTGACTGGGTATTGGGCCGCATCACTTTCCGTTCTGCCTTGTTGAACGAATCGATATCGTCGACATCTGCCAGGGCAGCTTCACTCCCTTCGCAGAACTCC
>MU275198.1:94432-164809 GCA_022160315.1 Panus rudis PR-1116 ss-1
ACTTATATTTGCTTTCAGTTGCATCGGATTAGCTATATTGGGAAAAAGAGGTTTCTCCTGATGAGGCCCAGTTTGGAAACTCACGTTTGAGGCTCTCTCGCATTTGCAGGATCGTGCACACCGTAACAAAATTTACAAGAAATACACACATACGTGTTCTTGTGAGGTTCAAATACATGCCTATCAGCTTTGAGACAATCATAGTCATCTTGTACCGCATATACTCAGAGAATGGGTTTCCAGCACGTGCTCATATTCGGCATTAAGCGCCATAAACCAGGTATATTGTTCTGAAGCTGCTATGCATCCTGAGGGACAGCCCGGACAATAAACCTCACTCAATCTACTAAGAATATACCATGGAGCATAATAAATTCTATAAACACAATTATTACAGACAATACATGGAGGGAGTTGAGTATTGCACCAGCAAGCACAGAGTGCAGGAGCTTCCTGCCAAATCGGGCCCGCCCTACCTACCCCCGTCTCAATGAAAGTCACCAGACGTTGTACAGCGGACCCTGCAGATGTTTTTTTGAAGTCCACTGATCTGTATAATGGATCGTTCCGAGACTAGATTAGGCCCCGTTTGGACTCGGGCTTCGTCTGGTACGGTACGGTATCGGTACCTGCCCGCCAAATAGGCATTCCCACGGGTTCCGTGCAGTTTTGTCAGGTTTCGTTGCATTACAACCTGTTACAACTATCATGTCACGCAAACCCTTCATGGGCTTTGAGTGTATTCATACCTTTAGAGAATCATCAATCCACTTATCTCAAATTTGTATGACACAGACATAAACAGTATGGATCAGCCTCTACAGCACTCATAGAGCAACATTGCTTATTTTCTTGTGGCTCATTTTGAGTACCAGTGCGAATGTGACTCAGCTGTGACTAACGTGACCATAACGCTGGTACCAGTACCATACCGTACCGTACCAGACGAAGCCCGAGTCCAAACGGGGCCTTAGTGGTGGGTGCGGTTCCCATCAGGGTACGAGACCACTAGAACCTAGAAACAGTTACGGGAAGTCATCCACTCTATACCTCCACAGGGCCAGATGGCTCAGTGGTTGCCTCTGGTTCCTGGCTGCAAAAGAGCAGTCAGAAAGACCCTCGGGTTGCAGGTTTGAATCCATCAGTAAAATGTCAATTACTTAAGGGTCTTATAGTACTTACTTACTTAGGCCTCCGTTTTGACATCTATACCCTACCTTGGGAGGATATCGTAGGGAGACATCCTGGGGGTCAAACAACTCCTAATCTATGTAAAAGTATACCCACAACATACCATAGCCATCCCTTGAGTATTGGGTCCATGGATACACAATCAAGATTTACTTAATTTCGAGATTCACATCAAAAAGTGCTACGCTTACGGCTTAGCATCTTAATGCTACTTAATCCTACTTATTTTACTTAAATTGCCCTTTTAAGTAAGGTTAAGTAGCAATGACACTTTACTGATGTCCCACAAGAAAACCACTTCGACCCGCAACACTTTGACCAAACCCTAAACCCAACGACCACACGCATCTCTGCTCACAATGCTGCATAAGCAGCGCTGACCCATTGAGCCGGTCCAAAGTGACCCTAAAGCCCACCCTAAACCAACAACGTCTCGACCCATATCCCCCGCCGTAAAATATATTACGGTAGTGTGTCTTGGCTTCCTTGTATAATTTGTAGATAGCCTGCTCGCACTTAAAATCCAAAGAATTCTCTCTCTATACCTCCGCTAACCATCGCCGTATCCACTAACTCTGTAACAACGTGGGCCCACACTGATTTCAGCGGCAAAATAAACTCCTCCACCTCGGACTTCAACATCAGTGAACAACTGCTTGTAAGATTACCAACTATGTCACAATAACATTGCTCCTCATCTAAGTATCTGGTATATCAAGAGCTATACACATTCTATATGCCATCTACAAATGTCTATCGAGCTGTTCACTTTCCAGGAACGAATAACCACCAAAGTGCAATGAGTAGCCTAAAACCAGTACCAACACCCAGAGTACCCGCGGCGCCTATGGCATCAATGATAGCACGACTTACGAAACCGCCTAGAAAAAGAGCAAGGATAGCAATGATTTTGTGATCGCGGGAAATGACGCCAAGACGGAGTTGGAAAAGCTTGGGGTCGGCCATGAGTTCACACCAAACGGTAGTGAGGACAACTGTATAATGACGGCAAGATTAAACTGTAGGTGAGCGAACAAGCAATCAGTTCACGCACCAGTAGTGGCGAACTGGGTATTGACCCGCTTGCCCATAATACCCTGTAAGCCCACACTAGCAGACAAAAATCCTACAGCAACGAACGTGAGTGCATTGGACCACGCAGGGTCTCCACGATCGTCTGCGATGCTGGGTTGTCCACTCTTCCAGAGGCTGATGGCGGCTGCCATAGTGAAGAGAGCTTGAATAAAGGTCCCTAGGAAGAGCCAAGCCCTCGTTTTAGGACCTATGCGATCCCCGATACGCCCAATAGCGGCACCTGCATTGAAGGTGATTACGGACGTGAGGGCTTGTTGATCGGCGAGATGGAAAGACGTGTCCCTCTGGCCGGGAGGGCCAGAGAACAAACGTGCCAGAGCTAGTGCCAGCTGTGGGGATATGAGTAGGGAGTAAGCGAAAAGGACGAAGCGCGGGAACACACCTGGACGGAATTACCAGTTTGGAAGCCGCACCAGACAAAGATTGCAGTGAATGAAACAGCATCTCTAGACATGGGATTGACACCCGCTAGCAGATGAGACGGTAGGACAAGACGTACATGAACCCGGTCATAAAGCAATATGCGGCGAGAGGGAAAGTTGCCCTCTGTGGATCGACATCGCTCAGGATGTGTGCCCTAGACAATATTGTTGTGGGGCCGAGCCACAGAGCACCGCCCGCCTCTGCATCGTTGGGCAGAGCAGACGCGGTGGACGGCAGCCGTTTATGGTCGACGTCGGAGGTCATGGGGGAGAGGGGACAACACTGCTGCAACAGAAACGGGCAAGCAACTCAAGTTTTAAGCAGTTGGACATTTCTTGGGCATATTTGGTCATATGATCGGAGCTGGCGGAAGTCCGTTCTATCCCCGCTCATTGCGAGACAGATTTCCCTCTCGGCCAGGGCCCAAGAGAGAGGATGCGAAGATCTCCTCTGTGCTCCTACTTAAAGCCAGTCAAAGGCCTGCCTCACTTGCCTTTGACAATCACCGCATTCGCCCTTTCCATGCCGCCAAGACCCAGCCTGAACATGCGACTGGGTACAAAGGCTGCCGTCTTACGCCGAGTGCTCGTTCAGTAGGTCACATACTGAAATGGTCACATTATGCTCTAAATTCTACGCAAAACATAACATTGTAGATCCCGAGTAATACGTATGCACAATTGTCCCTTTGAACTTGCACTCCGTTGCGCAACTACTGCATCTTGCCCAGGACCCGAGGCTGGGACACATCCGCCATGTTGATGAAGATATCATCCGCAGGATGGCGGTAAAGAGGAGCGCGGAGACGCTTCTGGTCAAGGTGATGCCCGATGAAGCCAATCGAACGCCCCAAGACAAAGAGACCGTTCAATGTCCCGATCTATAACACTCCCGTCAGCGGCGATCCGAGTTGCACAGCACGAGTAAACTGACCTTTATGTATTCATCAGCTTCCTCGGGAGTGAAAGCACCACTGTCACGGAGCAAATCAACGAAGCAGACAGCAATACAGCCATCAACATTGAGAATGAGCTGAGGGTGGAGGATGAGCTGTGAGTGATTCATTCCGAATAAGCTTTAGAGTCACGTACCGTATCCTTCTTTGCAGTAGTAACTTTCTCGACGGCCAACGCGTAGTCCAGGAGACTGTGACTAGGGAAGTGCTTGTGGACGTATTCCTTCACAAGCTCGACTCGCAAATCGGGGTTGTTCACACTCTTGATCTTGTGGCCGATACCGGAGACTATACGGCGCATTGAACAAGCAGTTCATGTGAAAGAAAATGTATATACTCACTGAGCTTGTTTGCTTTGCGACAGTTGTCAACAAACTCGCGCGGAGTCAATCCAGTATCACGTGCGTTGGAGAACATACTGGCCGCCTCGTCGAGCGCGCCGCCAAATCGGCTACCGATGGTCAACAAACCGGAAGCTAACGATGAGATGAGATCTTTGCCCGCACGGGTGGCGACGATGGTATTCATGGCGCTACAAAAACAGATCGGAGCCAAGCCGAAAGAGTCACGGATGGATCGACTTACCCTGATACGGCAGGCCCATGGTCAGCAGTAAGCATCAGCACCATCTCGATGAATTTCGTGGCCCATGGGGGAAGCCGACGCTTGAACCAGAGCAAACTGACGACTCCACCAACGCCAATGTCCTCCTTGAAGACGTCGGAGATGCGCATTCCAGCGTACAAGAGTTCTTGTCCACGTTCGTCGGAGATGGTGGAAATGAACGCGGCAGGTTTACGAATGAGGCCCAATTCCTGCGCCCACTTGTAGTCCATCGGGATCACTGGAGGCTCACGTTCAGGCTTGGGTACGATGGCGCCGTTAGCTACAAGGCGCTCGTATGTTTCCTTCAGCACCTGAGGAAGATCCTCAAAGGTGTCAGGAACAATGAAGCCTGCAGCCCTCATGGCGGCGTTCTTCGCGTCTGCGGTTTCCATGTCCGAATTCGCCATACTGCCTGCGTGACCGAATTGCACCTCGGTAGAGAACATCTTCGCGCATGTGCCAATGGCCCAAGCGACAATGGGTTTCTTGATGATACCCTTTTTGACCGCTTCGACGACGCGGTACTCTTCGATACCGCCAACCTCTCCGAGCAAGACCAGCATCTTACAGTCGGGGTCCGCCTCGTAACGTAGCAGATGGTCAATGAATGTCGAGCCCGGGTAACGGTCACCACCGATAGCGATACCCTCGTACGTTCCATTCGTGACAAGCGACAAGATGTTGTTGAGCTCATTCGACATGCCTCCAGACTTGGAAACATAGCCTACTGAACCAGGTCGGTACAATTTCGAGGAAATGATGTTGTCCATCATTCTGGAAGACTTCGCGTTAAAGTAGACGTCCCTGAGAAGATCTGTTGTACTTACCCTCCAGAGTTACCGATACGGAAACAACCAGGCTTGATACCACCAACGGTTGCAGGTCCAATGATCAGAACGTTCTTCTTCTTTGCCAGATGAAGGATTTCTCGAGCATGCCTCTCAGGAACGCCTTCAGCGATGATAGCGATGCTGCGAATTTGGGGGAAGCGCAGAATGTCCAGAGTGCTCGAGTAAACACTGCGAGAGCTGGCAAAGTTGACGACAACGTCGGCGTCAGGATGCTTCTTGACGGCCTCCTCAACGCTAGTGTACACCGGTAACAATGTTTCTCTTGTTCCCCAGTAGAACTTTTGGATGTGATGGCCACCGAAGGGGTAGATCATCGCCGCGACGGAAGGCGTCTCGCGGCCACATGAGTAGTCGAAGTCGAGCATACCTTGAATGGCACGAGGCTGGAGACCGTATACAAACGATCTGGTGGATGCATCGAAAGGTCTGAACCAGGGACGAGAGTGGGCGCCGTCTGTGGTGTCAAAACGAACAATGTGGTCATTGGGTTGTGTACGCTCACCGTCGGCGTGGATCGAGCCGACAGGGGGCTCAGTGTATGCGGGAGGAACAGAAGCGGCGGCAGCCTTGGGAGAAGAGGGGCCCGCTGGTGTTGCTGGAATTGAGTGGATAGCATTCTTCTTCGCAGCGTCGACGCCAAGCGCAAGGGGCACAATCTCGGTGATGTGGGTATCGGGACCATAGACCTTGATAGGAACACCAAGAGATTCGCCCAAGAGGCGCATAGCCTTGAGACCCTCCTGGTAATTCGGCCCACCGCGACGGACGTAAATGCGAACATTGTGGTTGATGAGAGGAGTCTTGTATTCTTTCAGGGCACGGATAATACCCTTGAAGGTAGCGGCGACGTTGGTGAAGTTGGCGATCCCACCACCAATGATGAGTATCTTGCCGTCAGGACGAGGACTACCGCGAGTCATCAAGTCAACTGCGTGGCAGCATTCAGTACGCAACGCAAAGGAAACAGACTAGTGAGTACGCACTGATAGTTTTTGCATACTCATAAGTCTGGCTTTCAGTGGGTGCTCCGGAGTACTCGCCATAGTTGGCCAGCTCGTGAGCAAAACCATGAGCGGCAATGGCATCGGAGTAGACGACAGAGGCACCTCCACCAGCAACCATGGTCCAGATGCGACCTTCAGGATTGAGCACAGTAAGTTTTAAGGAAGCACCGGTAGACGCATCGAGCTTCTGGATGTAGGCTTCCTCCTTGGTCAAGTCACGACCGAAAGGTGCAGGCCAGACCTATGATGCAAAAGTGAGGATCCCCAAATCACGGAAACTGCCTATGGCTACGCACCATGGGAGGTCCACGGTCGGCACTGACTGTCTTGCCCTTGGTGGTGGTCGCATGAGCACCCCCCTCGTATACAGACAGGTCACGAGCGATAGCCCACTTGGGACCACAGATCGACTCTGCTGTTTGGTCGAGCTTGGCAGCCATGTCAAGGTAGTGAATGGTAGGCTCGCTGCCGTTCACGCCATCGAGCACAACGAGAGGGTTGATTTCGAGATATGCAAAGTGGAGATCCACATAAACAGAGTACAAACGGATGAGGAAGTCGACCAGTGTTTCCTTCTTTGTGGCAGGGACATGCACGAGGAGCGTGGACGCGATCTTCTCGCGAGAGGGGAAAGGCTCGCCGACAGGAATGTTGAGAGTGAGAGCTTTGGCATCGACATCCCCAATGTCAACGCCTCCTTCATGGGTGAAGAGAATGGAATCCCCTTCGCGAGCGGAGGTGATGCAGACGTAGTACTCTGCATCCGATGGATGGGGCAAGAAGGGCTCGACGATGAAGGTATTCAGGGTCCCGGTGACCGATTCAACCTAAGGGCAGGAATTGTCAGTGGTCCAGATCAATTAAGGTCACGTGGCGGTAGACAATAGAACGCGTCTCGGTTGAGAAACACGAGGATGACGCGCTTTGCGCGCATGGAAGCAGTGGGCAATTGAAGCGTGCACGCGCAAGAGCACATTGCGAGGTATCAGGACGAAAGATGGAGGAATGAGAGATTACCTTCTGGGGCTTGCCCGCGCGCTGAAGGATCCACTGCTTGGCCTCGTCCCAAGTCTTGTTCAGGGCAAGAAGACCGGCTTTTCCTCGACGCTTGATGAGCTGATCAGGCTTTGCGACGAGCTTGGTGCTGAAGACCCAGCCGGGGAGCTGGGAGTCGGGGGTGATGGTGTTTGTGGCAGCATCCCAGGAGATCTGGGCGACCTTGGGAGAGGGGTAGGCGAGTTTGGTGCGGATTTGGGCGTTCTCATCGACGGGTGGTGCACGCTCGAGCCAGTATGCCAGCAGGAGCTTGGCGTCGTATTCGCGGATCGCTATATGCGGGGGGTCAATCGATACGGATGCGAGAGAGTAAGGGACGGTGCTTACGCTTTGCGGACATGTTGGGAGAGAGGGAGAAAGAGGGCCACGAACGCGCAGGTGGTGGCGAGGAGTTTATATGTGCTGCAATGGCCTCACTCTCGCCGGCGACCTTCGCCAAAAAATACGATTCTCAGTCCACCCCAGGCTGCACACTGGCTGCCCTCCGCTGTGGGGTCCGGGGGACCTGTCCCGCTGCCTCTTTGGGACACGCGGGGACTGGCCCCACGGTCTGTCTTGCGCCCAGAATGGAAGGCACCTGCCATACCGGGCATCGTCCCAGTCCCTGCCGCAGACGCCGTCCTTCCCCAATGTTCGCACGCACCCGGCCTGCAGTCCAGCTGCAGCGCTTTGTACCAATCGTTGACTCAATCCAGCCCACACGACCAGCAACGCGGCGGGAACGTGGGTCAGTAGTAAGACGTATAGTACACATGGCAGAATCCGCAACAAAGCAACAGAAAATGGTATCGCGCATCGTCAGAATCGTATCATCATCCTCAGCATATAATGCAGGCGCCGCAGTGGCATCGCGGACTGTACTCGTCGTCGTCGCCGGCTTCACCACCGCGTCGCCGTCTCCCTTTTTTCTTCAGACTCTCGTCAGCCGTGGCCGGTGCATATGCTCTGATCGACAGGTGCACTATCGTCGACGGTGGATTGGTTTGTTCAGTATCGGACGATGTTGGCAAATACGACGGGAATCCCGCTTCTGTGCACTGCGTCATCTTTCCGTTCACTGGATCGCTATAGAGGGCTTACCGCGCAGCGTATCATCGTCTTGCAGGATCTTCCCGAGGTACAGTATACGCAGATATGACGGCGCCGGTGGCCGTTCGTCCTGCCATTCTGGTGCAGCAGGGGTCAGGGTGCGGACAGGTGCACAGGGAACATCCACTTGCCATTCGGCCATGCATTCCATACCAGCTCCTTGACCCTCCCAATGGTCGTCTCCTGATCAAAAGACATGACGCGGCGTCTGCCGGAGATCAATAAGAAAGTGAGCGAAACCTGCGGGTCATGAGGAATCGCAGGCTCCACGGCTGCGGCCTGCTGAGGGGTATCGTCCGCGCCCACGTCTGGGGCAAGAGCATCGTCGTGTGCCCGTTGAGCAGAGTCGACGTCGACATTGGACAGATTGACTCGGGTGAATGAGGTGCGGGCAGACGGCGACAGGAGCTGGAGGTCAGCTGTTCTTGGTTCTGCCGCAAGTGTGGACTGGGCTGCAGTGGCAGCTGGAGACAAGTGCTGGCCGTCCTCCATGGCGGTCGCTTGTGAGAGAGACGACAGCGGCAGTGGGGCTGAGCTAGCACATACTAGTGCCGAGCAAAGAAAGGAGGAAGCAGCTCCTTGGACCACCACTGACTGGCCCAGTGATCGCGGCTAGCTGGAGACTTACCCAGCCCGTCGCCATATCTGGTCACTGAGAACCCACAAGAACACACGATCCAAAATACAGATTATATACAGATGTCAGATACTACAATGTCTCGAGAGACAGGATCCTACAGGTAACTGCTGATATACAAGTGGCTAGAGTGCATCTCAGAAACTACGCCCCGTCCTCGTTCATCTTCTGCTGCTCGTCTGGGTCCAGCCAGCTCTCCTCCACGGTCGCCCTCACCCGCTGCACATATTCCTTCATGTTCTCTCTGTACAGCTGCGCAGCCTCTGCATTCGCAGGACTGTTCGGGTTTGGGTCATGCAGTAGACTCTGAATGGAGGTCAGGATCGCCGCAACGTCGTACGTAGGAGACCAGCGATTTTGCAGTATATCCAAGCAGAGCTCGCCATTCGCATACACGTTCGGATGGAACATCCGCGATATGAATTTCACGGTTGGTGGTTTCGTAGGATATGACTCGTCAAACGTCAGAATCAGTTTGAATGTCCCATCCTCGAACGGGGTGTCGGCTGCGACGAAACGTTGCCGGCTTCAGTGAGCCCTTCGTGCAGAGATGATTGCTACATACCTGGACCAAAGATGACTGCGTTCCATAGCATGATATTGTCAGGACATGGGCTGCCTTGGATGCCCGGCGGTGGGTCGGTAGACAACCGCTTGAAATCACGAATGAGACGTCGTCGACAGTTGGTAGACTGTGTGTTGCTATGAGCCAGCAAATCGGATACGTATGCGAGTAAGCACGAACCATCGTGAGCAGGAAATGGGAAAATACAAGACGGTCGTGAAGAGCAATCCAGGGAACGAGAGACGAAGATGAGTGGCAGACGGAGAGACCTTGAGAGGGTACTCGTCAAGTACTCGTCGCGAATTGATGACTAAGCAAGCCGACGCCTAGATGCACTGCATTCGTATGACAACATTGCACGCTGATTTTTCGACCCTATGTACTCAATTGTTATTGTCTGATATGGTCGTGGACTGGTCGTGGCCATAGACATTTATCTGCTGCTTCAGAAGTGCTGTTTGTGCGTTGTGAAACGCGACAGCGCTGCGAACAATAGCCCCAGAGGCGCCCGCGGTGTTGTGGAGTGTTTGGCTGGTGGTTGGAATTGGGTAGACGCTCGTTGCTACTGAACGCATTCGCTGTTTGTTCCTCAACTTGCATCTCTCTCCCCTTCTCTTGCCTGCATTCTGCATACATTGTCTTGCATTCTTGTATTCTATCTCTGAGCTCTCAACGATAACCTAGAGAGCTCGTGCCATGCCTCGCACCCGCACTGCCCCGACACTTCCACCCCAGGAACGTTCTGTCAAGGAGCCAGTACCGTCTGCACAGGGCCCGACCAAGAAGCCCTCAGTGATTGATCGTCTTCCCCTTACCGCGACCCTACCAACTCCTCCTCGTACCAAGAAGCGTAAACGAGCGAGGTCCAGGGTCACCGATTCTTCTTCCGAAGACGAGGACGAACTTCCCGTCCTTTCTGACCAAGAGGACCGCAAGCCCTCGGTCAAGGACGACGCAGTCCTTCTTGGTCATAAGAAGAGGAGGACACTTCAGCTAGATGCAATTGCTGAGGAATTGAGTCAGAAGGCCGCAGAGGATGCATTCTGGATGGGCGATTCCTCTACATCTCTTTTCCCCATTGCTTCTAAATCCACAAAGCCCAAGGAGACGCAAGCTGAGCGAGGTCGCAGCGGGACTCGATCTCCAACTCGTTCACCGTCCTCCTCTCCGCCACCGCATCTCTTGCGTCGCAACCGCACAGGTCTCTTCTCTCCTCCGCCTTCGAGGAGGCAGCCTACACTGATTCGTCCGCCAGTCACTCCTCCGCCTCAAACCCCAAAGAAGCAGAAGAATGTCAAGCCCAAGGGTGGCACGTCCAAAATGCTTGTTCCGGAGCGAGACTCCCCCAACAACCCTTTCCTTCTTGATAGTTCCCCCGGCAGCGACGATCAGGAACTGCCGAAGACACCCAGAACGCCACAACGCCACATAGAGAAGCCTACGATAACAATGGTCTTGTAAGTAGTACTTTGCTCATCGTTCCCTCTCATTTGAATTCACGATACCTCTGCGTAGCCGAGGTGTCAAAACCGAGTATCCTAACCCATTGTATGACCCGACACAACCGGATGGCGTTCCACCGCCTATTCCAAATAGTCCTTCGAATTTGCCCCCCTCCGATCCCGACTTTTCGCCCACACCGTACTGTCCGCCCAAACTCCTCTTTCCCGAGTCACGCAAGCGGGATCATGCTCGTTATCGTCGTAAAGCTTCATTGGAAGTCCAGAGTGATCCTGGATCGGATGTGAAGGATAAGCGTGCGGGTTCATCTTCTGCTGCATCCGGGGCCAAACGGAGTGGGAAGGGTAAGGCCAAAGCCAAGGCCCATTCAGAATGGGATACCAGCGATGAGGAAGATGAGCGTCCCAGGAAGCCAGAGGTCGTTCCCCGCAGGTCCCCTCGGTTGCGTTCAAGATACGCTGATGTCAGTGGAGAACCTGGCACTTCAGGGAGGGTTGATAAGGCGAGACCCAATGTCAAAGAACTTGCAAAGATAGCTCCGGTCTTCTTTGGTGCGGACTGAGGGGCTGTCGGTCAAGGTGCCCGGTTGGTTGGTCAAACTTGGTTTAGTTGCTTGTCTCTCATTTGCATGCCTTCGTGCGAGGTTGATTACCTTCATTCTCCTTCACAATCTCCATTATTATTCGTTACGTTTCTGGCATCCATGCTCAGCACATGCTTCCACCATCTTGCGAAACCGAGTATCAGTTTGTAGTTTATATCCCCTCCTATACCATCAATTCCGCTGCGACACCCCCACACATTCCCCCTCCTTGTCTCTTCAACCTTTCTTTAATTCTCACGTTCCTGCTTTCCCGTTGAACACGATCTCTCGCATCTATCCTCATGTGCATACGACTTTGTTCATATCGCGGTCGTTCTTTGCATCTCTCATTGCTATGCTCGTCTCACGTTGACTGAAATGTACACGCAATGCGATTTTTTACAAGTAATTCTCTTAATCAACTATCGTCCACCCCCCATTGAGGGTGGATGTTGAGATCTAAATCAAACACTTCGATGAATTCGACCTAGTATACAGTATCTACTTAATGCGTTTGTCTGCTGTGTTCCTACCTCATTCGATGCATGCACCAACTCACTCCTTGCGATGACGCTGGTAGTAGAGAATTAAACCAGTAGTCTGCCGCGAATCGGAAGTCAGATATGCGACTCGGACTGCAATACATGGATAACTCACCGAGCTATCGTGGCCTTGCACGTCTTCGGGCTTCTCCAATTGTGATAAGATGTTCTTGGCGAGGACTTTGCCCAGCTCGACACCCATTTGATCTGTCGTAACGTAGTCGTCAGATGAATGTTTGGAAGTTATATACTCCTGAATACTGACCGAACGAGTTGATGCCCCACACAACACCTTGTGTAAAGATCTTGTGCTCGTAAAGAGCAATGAGAGCACCGAGGGTGGCAGGCGTCAACTTTGGGAAGATGATGCTATTGCTTGGCCTGTTTCCTTCAAAGACTTTGGACTTGATAAGGGGTTCCGACGCATTGGGGCCCAGCTCCTGTAATACATTTCGTCTCAGGTCTGCGGCTACGATGGCAAGATGTGGACACATACCTTGCGAACCTCCTCTTCGGTCTTGCCAAAGGCCAATGCTTCAGGTTGAGCGAAGAAATTACTGAGCAGTATACGGTGATGCTTTGAATGGGCAATGGGGTTGTGCGAGTTGGCGGGAGCAATGAAGTCAGCAGGGATAAGTTTCGTTCCTTGGTGGACAAGCTGGTAGAACGAATGTTGTCCATTGGTACCTGCAGCACCCCAGATGATGGGCTAAAGAAGAGGTGAGTACCAGCAGGAACACCTCGCGGCGATAGCATTACTTACGCCAGTCTGGTAATTGACTCGTTGTCCGTTTTTGGTGACAGACTTTCCGTTGGACTCCATATCTCCCTGCTGGAAGTAATCGGCGAATTTGTGAAGGTATTGGTCGTATGGCAATAAAGCGTGCGTCTGAGCACCGTAGAAATTGTTGTACCAGATACCAATCACCGCGAGAAGAACGGGTAGATTCTGCTCGAGAGGCGCAGTACGGAAGTGTTTGTCCATTCCATGTGCGCCCTTGAGCAACTCTTCAAAGTTATCATAACCGATGACAAGCGCGATAGAGAGCCCGATAGCACTCCACAAACTATAGCGACCGCCGACCCAATCCCAGAACTGGAACATGTTCTCAGAGGAAATACCAAACTCGGTGACAGCCTTGGTGTTAGTACTGAGAGCGACAAAGTGCTTGGCTACGTGCGCCTTATCCTTTGCCGTCTGCAGGAACCAATCTCGGGCACTGGTAGCATTGGTGATAGTTTCCTGTGTTGTGAACGTCTTGCTGGCGATGATGAAAAGGGTTGTCTCTGGGTCGCACAATCGGAGGGTCTCTGCGAGGTGTGTGCCATCGATGTTCGATACAAAGTGTGCGTCGAGATCGCGCTTCGCGTAGGGTTTGAGGGCCTCAGTAACCATGACTGGTCCCAAGTCCGAGCCGCCAATGCCGATGTTAACGATGGTCTTGATAGGCTTACCAGTGTAGCCCTTCCATGCGCCGCTTCGAACCGACTCGGAGAACTCTTTGATATGGGCGAGCACCTTGCCAACCTCGTCAACACCAGCTTCGTTGATCTTCCATTCATCGAAGTTGCGAAGAGCAACGTGAAGTACCGCACGGTCCTCGGAGGTGTTGATGTGCTCTCCAGCGAACATCTTATCGCGGTAGGACTCTACCTCCGCCTCGCGAACGAGATCAAGGAGAGTGTTGAGGATCGGTTCGGTGATGAGGTTTTTGGAGAAGTCGAGGAGGAAGGTGACATTGGGATCGTCGGGTGAGACATACTCCCTGCTGAATTTTTGGAACCGCTCGGGATCCTTGGCGAAGAGATCTTTGAGGATGAGCTTTTGATGCTCAGAGTCGTAGATATGCTGGAGCTTCTTCCAGGCAGAGTAGTCTGTGATGAGGGACATGTTCATGACGTTTGCGCGGTGAGGCCAAAGGACGTACTTACCCGAGGCTAATCGTCCGCTCATGGTGTCGATGTGGGATGGGAGAGGAGGTCAGGAAAGCTGAGGGGGTATATATGTGGTCCGGGGATCTGGCGTCACCCGCTGGGAGCCGTTGGGCTATAAGCAAACTCACGTGCGGGTTGTTCAGCAACGCTGCTTCAGATTCCAGTCGGCCACGTTCGCCGGTGCATTCCGCGGCTGCTGCCCAGGAACTCGTCCTCCATGCAGCGTATCTGACCTACACCTCCCATGCAATCTGCTTGCTTCCCAGCGAGCTTTCCCAGACACGACGTGATGGTGTGAACCACTGTCGGGGGAGGGTACATTGCTCACAGGCCCCATGCTCACATACTAAAGAAGAATCACCCCAATGAAGTGCCACCCGCAAATATGCCTGCTGCCGTCACGAAAAACTGCAACTCGACGGCTTGAACTTGGCTTGAACAAATTGTGAATAATAAAACACCGGCACTGCGAGCGGATCAGATAAAGACGTGCGCCATGACGTCAATTGGCTATTTGCATCTGTTGTCTAACGCCGTCCGATCCTAACACGTCCAAACACAAATCCGACCGGGTACGAATTCGAATGCTCTTGGTCAACTCTTGGTACCGGAAACGTGAATACAACTAGGCAGGAACATTCGTGCACCAGAGAATACACCTCACGTTACACATGTGTTAGGCATAGTCCCATGGGGCTGTGCTAGGTACATCCAAATCATCTTCGGTCACCCAGGTCTCGTCTTTCTGCTTCAGAGCCTGAAGCAAGCGTCAGCAGAGCAATCAGGGTCAGTGTCTTCATGCGACTCGCCTTCGTGATATACTCCCTGCTTGAGCTCAATTTTCGCTCCACCTGCAGCAGAATCCGGCTCTGCTCCTGAGCTTCCCTCAGAACTCGATCTACATCCGCCTTGGTGACATTCGTCAGCGGGTCGGAGAACGTAACAGTCCCATCCACGGATATGGTAGCAGTAATGTCGCCAGAATCAATCTGGAAAAGACGTCAGAAGCCTGACCGATCACTCATTGTCGTGATCTAACTCATACCATGCTTACTATCGTCTCCCGGACACTCTCCTCACTGTCGCTGCCGATCTCATGTGAGATATCGGACAATCCCAACGTCACGTACGTCGAAGTCAGTTTCTGGATGAGCCATCTGGGCGCCCGGCCGATCGCCTGTTGTATCAATCCCCAATTTTGCTCCTGCAGAAAGGTCAGACAATAACTACGGTTAGAGGCGCACAGGTGGTACCTTGAGGAAAATCTCTCTATCGTGTTCAACCACCTTTTCTAGATTAGACACTTTATCTGGATACGCCTTTGCAAATGCTGCGTAAGGTGTTGATTTGATCAATCGAGTAAGTATGTTCGATGCGTATTTTGGCGGCGGGACAGCCTGTGAATCCTCGCATTAAGTGAGTTGCGATGAGGACATTGACAGCATGCTCACCTTGCCATACAAGATCAACTGAACCAATGTCATCTTCTTCAGTGCTTCCAGCTGTATAGCAGCAGCAACACTCCCTGGCGCGGTGACACAAATCTCAAAAAACTCTTCTGCTTCACGCCACATCTTCAAAGCAGCTAGTATAATTCCACCTGCATAGTGATATACGAGATTGTCGTTATATGTCAGATCGGATATGTTCGTGTCGACGTCGGTGATAGGGACTGAGAGCACAGGAAGTGCCAGAGCGAATTCGTGGGTTGTAATACATGCCTGTTGATTCATTGTTATTGCACAGAACAAACGATGGAGAAATCTATGCGCACAGTAACCAACTCTTTATGCAATGTAGTGAGCACAGATAGATGTGGGGGATATCTCGTAACGAGATCTCGAAGTGATTTCAGAGCGTATTTGAGCTATCATGAATCAGTGGTCATCTAGGAGGTAGCAGTTCTGCGGGAAAGTAAACATACGTTTCTTCCACTTTCACTAGCGCGAACTATGCCTTTTGCCAACGCAGTCACTGGAAGTCACTGATCAGAACGAACACAAGGACGGCGAACATAGCTGCAACTTACCTCGGTCCGGAGCTAAACGTGCGTGCTCTGGTTTGAACCTGCTGCAAAATCCTTCAATCAGGTGCAAAGCAGGGGTCGCGCCGGGGCTACTCGAGTTGAGCCTCGCGCATCTACCGTATACCGATGGTTGGTTACTTCGGGGTTATCCACTTACAAGGAAGTTGCTTACAGGATATAAAGATACGCCACAGTATGTCGCTCTGGAAGTAATAGCGTTAGAGGATCCTGTCCATCCGCCAGGAGATTTGCAAGAAATCCGGCGGATTGCTCTCGCTGAGACAATGTCTTCAGCCTTTGATTGAGTACAGAAGGTGAAGTTGATCCAATGATTTCAGGCCATAACTGGTCAAGGCTTGAGATGTGGTCACTCGAAACGGCCGCTGGGTGTGTTGTGGAAGTAGCAGGAGTACTCATGCCTAACAATGAACGGTGTGAGCAAGGTTCGTGGGACAGAGTCAGGATATGCTGTATGCGTTCGATACTAGTAACTGTCCGCCACACCATGCCACTACCAACCCGGCGTCTTGCGTAGTAAAGAGTCAACAATGCTTCGAGCTTACCTATCAATTCGATGTGGACACTTGGATGTGTACGGTCTGAGCGCGATTGATGCAAGTCAATGGCACCCGTGTGTTAAAGATAACCAGATACAATAGTTGCGCTTTGGGAGAAAATTCGAAGATTGAACGTTGTTGAACGTTATTGAACGTCCAGTTGTCAAATCTTACGAATCTGTACGATCGAGCCAGGATCGAGCCGACAGTTCACGCGCGTTCACGTTCACATGACGAGCGCCAGTAAGTACAGTACAACTTACAAGACGGGCTGCAGGAAGTTCCATCGTTCATCTGACAGTCATTCGATTACTTGTACTAACTTCGACTACTTCAGATATCTCACATCATTCTCAGCGAGGCGGTGGATGTGTCCAATATGTGTTCTAAAGAAACAATTGAACCATCGAAGCTTGAAACCCGACATCCGATTCAATTCTTCACGAGTGTAAGAAACGTATATCCATTAATGGCTGAGAATGAGTAGCAATCATGATACTTAGTGGGAAATAAATGCCGAGAGTACCGAAAACAATCGTGTTACCGTGGGTGGTATATACTGACGACTCGAGTCTGGATTACTTATACTCTGTTCGCGCAGAGAGCACGCGGCCCAGAAGACTGATCCAACCTGGTAGGCTCCGGTGTCGCAAGAACTCGCGCAGATTTCCTCTTGTTCAATATCGCGTGCTATGGTGCCTCGCGATGTGATGCATCCATCGGTAATGGTAGGTCTTAGAACGGTGTTGTGAAGGATCCAAACGACCCCTCCGATCGCTTCTTGTCTGCAACGTGTGTGCGCATGAAAGGGCACTGTTGATACTGAAAGAAAGTTTGCTGGAGTAATTTTGTCATAAGAGTTGATATGGTGGCTGCAGAGGACGTCAAACGAAACTTACGATGAGGCTCGGAGGTGAATTGACAAACGAGCTCGCCATGGCCTGATTACGATTGCAATCAGCGCTTTCAATCAACATTCTCGTACACACGCTTACTCCACCAACGAAAACAAGGGGAGGATGACAAAGCTTTCCCTAAACGCGAGGTGAGCATGTCGATGTTGGTCAGCTGAAGAGTCAGCGCGATGAGGCTTCAAACTGAATATTTACAATGCAGGCCCGTAGGCGACGAATCTGCTGAGGAATATACCTGAGACAGATGAGCGTGCACATGCTGTCATTAAGAACGCGAGGCCAAATTAGGCAAGTGAGCGATGAGTTGAATAATGAGGCGAGCCTAGCGAGCCGTTTATTGAGCCGCTCCTCTGCAGCAGCCACAGCACAAGAGGGGTACGAATGGTCCAGAAGGGTAGAATTTCCGATGCAGCGGCTTAGAGGCGGGAGAGGAAATGTCCATTCAAGGCTATTAAAAGGCAGGTGAGATGACCTAATTTCTATCTGCCCTGGTGGGAAGGCCATTTCAAGTACTCGTCGTCCCACGCACATACACGCTCGGTCACCGCTGGGCAGTCTGAGAAGGCCATCGAACCAAAGATGCCACTAAATCGGAAACGGTAAGCCATGCCAGCATCATCTAATCACCATCCCCCGTCTCGACATATATAAACCCCCCCTCTTCCACTCAACCTCCATCACAACTTGTATGTGTTTCCCTGGCAAGCGTCAGAAGAATCTCCTCTCAGACGATTCCAAGACCTCCAAATCCTCAAAGAAGGACTCCGCTCCCGCAGCATCCACAACCCCAGCACCGACAACCACCGCAGCAGCAGCATCGTCTACCATGGCCCCTAAGATCGCAATCATCATCTACTCCCTTTACGGCCATATCGCCAAGCGTAAGTCACCTAATTCCTGGTATACCAGCATGTTTCTGACCTTGCGTCTCAGTGGCCGAGTCTGTGAAGGCCGGTGTTGAGCAGGCAGGCGGCTCCGCAACCATCTACCAGTCAGTAGCTCTACCGTCGTCTTCCTCTCTCCTCGTTCTCACAGTCTTTGTGCAAATAACAGAATTGCAGAGACTCTGCCCGAGAGTGTACTCACTGCCATGCACGCCCCTCCCAAGCCCAACTACCCTGTGATCAACCCCGATCAACTCCCCGAATTCGATGGCTTCATCTTCGGTGTGCCCACTCGTTATGGTAACTTCCCCGCACAATGGAAGGTGAGTTAAACCTTAAGCTGTTCCAACCTGTCGTGCAGCTCTGAACCTTCGTGTAGACCTTCTGGGATCAGACTGGTGGTCTCTGGGCAAAGGGTGCCCTCGCCGGCAAATACGCCTCTATCTTCGTATCCACTGGCACACCCGGCGGTGGTCAAGGTTTGTACATCCAATCGGACATACAGGCGCAACTCATACTGACACCCTTTTCAGAGACCACTATTTCTAACGCTGTATCAACTTTGGTGCATCACGGCATCATCTTCGTTCCTTTGGGATACAGCACGACCTTCGCTCAACTAAGCAATTTGACTGAGGTACACGGCGGTAAGCAATCCCAACGGTGTCAGGCTCGACCCCTCCAACTTACGCTTTGAACAGGATCTCCTTGGGGTGCTGGTACCTTCGCCGGCGGTGATGGCTCTCGCCAGCCCAGTGCTCTCGAGTCCGAGGTCGCAACGCTCCAGGGCAAGCTATTCCAGAATACCCTTGCCAAAGTCAAGTTCTGAACGGTGTCCCGAGACGTTGTTCTGTGCAGCGAAATAGTGTCGTTGTCTACCGTAGATTGTATTCTGTATTATATCAATATCATTCCATAACAGGACATTGAACATTCTCAAGTTTGAAATTACAATTGCGCAACATGTCAGACTCCGGTAGAAACTCATGTATATATACATAGGTCACCCGGTCAGGCGAAGGTATTCCCGTTCGGAAAGTACAGCAAGATCTCGTTCAAGGTGCAAATTGTTCTACACAGCTAAGCAAATCAGTCGTAGCCATACCCATTACTTCTCTCCCCACCAACCCCTCTTCTCGAATTCAGCCAAGATATCACGGGTGGTTTCGTCCATGCTTCGGTATTGAATACCTAGGACCCTCTCAGACCTTGACGTATCGAACTTGATTTTGTGAACAGCGTTCTCCGATTTGTATTCCTCGTTCCCAGCGGGAACCGCAGGTGAGATTTTGCGCGCAGCATTGACTGAGAAAGAGATAACATATTAGAGCAGTGCCTTGTCTCGTGAAAATGGAGGAAACTAACCCCAGTCTTGCCATTTCCAAGGACCGGCACTAACTATGAACCGTTGCCCGCCAACCTCTTCCTTCTTCAAGACCACGGTAGACGCGTTTCCAAGGTCTCTAACATCCACCCAGTCAGCACTAGAAATTTAATGTAAGTCATGTGATGTAAACGAATTGTGAAGAACGTAATCACCCAAAGTTGGCCAAGGTGTCCTTATCCGCAGCGCCCTTCAGAACAAAGAAGTACCACATGTTCATTGAGGTGTTCAGAGCTGAAGGCTCAGATACCTCGTGAATGACTGGTCCGAAAACAAAGGGAGGGTTGAGGACGACGAGATCCCACTGGAGCTCGGCCTTGTTACGTTCATAGAAAGCCCATGCGGCTTTTTCGGCAAGAGTTTTGCTCGCGCAATACTTCTCCACCTGGTCCGCGTCCTTGGCCCTTCGTCTCTACTTCGGAGATGGATTTCTCATTGAAGCTGCTTTCCGAGAAGATACGCGTTTCAGCGAGGTTGTTTTCTTGAACCGCAGCCACCGACGACATCACAACGACGCGCCTCACGCCAGAGCCGTATTTTCTTGCGCTTTCGAGGACGCTTGTGGTGCCAGCAACGGCGGGACGGATAATGTCCTGGGGATCCGCTGCATTGAAATGGAATGGAGATGCGGTATGTTGTATGGCGTCAACGCCTTGGACGGCTTCGTCAAAAGCTCCAGGCTACATAACGGATAAGTCGGTTCCAAATCTCTCACAAACGTCTGACAGATCTACCTTTGTAATGTCATCGACGACGACGAGCTCAAGCTTGTCACCAAAACCGGCAAAGAGCTTCTGTAGGTGTGCAGCTTTCGAAGCTGAACGGACAGTGCCTCTGACGGAATATCCTTGCTCGAGGAGGCTTTTCACCACCCAAGAGGCGACGAAGCCGTTTGCGCCAGTTACGAGGACTTTTCCAGAGTTGACTGCGGGCATTGTGTATAGGAGGAAGTGTTGTGAGCTTCCTAACTTGAGCTGCCAGTTTTATATCGCGGGGCCTTGCAGGAAGCAAATCAGAGAAGACGATTGTACGGTGCCCCAGTTTGATCCAGATCAACACGCTGACAGCGGTCGCGCAACAGAGGGTATTTCCATTGCAGCAACTTTGTCGAGACACACTCGTCACCTCCGGTCATTGATGCTCAATCAGAAGGGAAAGACGAGATTAGTCCAGTGAAAACGCGACTTGCATGCTGCAAACTTGACCTAAGAATTTCGCTGAACGACCGCTTGATTCAGCTACCAACATGCTACCATGGGGCATAAGTGTTTTCCCAGTGCAAAGGAAACCCCATCACGTTGTTGCGAAATTTGACGACGACGAACTGGCAGGACGACGCCCATAGCCATGACAATTTCCAAGGAAAGATACGGTTGGGAGAGAGAAGAGGGCCGACTGAAGTCCGATGAACGACAGTTGCTGCAACGTTCCGAGGCTGTCTCCAAGCCTCGCCCCCACCCTAGCTCTCCCGATGGGAGGTATGGTTCTACCTAGTACCTGCTAGTGCTGTCTGCCGCGCGACGAGAGCGAGTGAGCGGAGGTGAGCGGAGGTGCTCACTGCTGGCACATTGCCATCATTCGAATGCCATCCCCAAAATCCCCCCAACTTGAAGGCCATCGATATCCCAAGCCGGGACTCTGTGCTGAGCGCTGCAGGTCGGATGCATCATGCAGCTGCGGCGAGAGAGGGAAAAGGTTTTAACAAGTCTGGGCGACCGCCGACGTCGACAGGGTTACCAACTTCACGCGAGAGCAAAAACGATCCGCTACTAGGCTTTGGCTAGGCTAAAGTCTTGTTCTGTTGCCTCGTGATTTGATGAACAGGTTGTGGGACGGTATCCAAGGGTATCCACTGTGACTGGCATGTCTGCAGTGAAAGAAGCTCTGCAAGTGGTTATCATCATCTTGGGAGGGTTTCCCATGTACCACCTACACCTCATGAGACAGTATTGAATAGCATAAAACGTATGTGGTACATGATCCATTGTTTCTTTCTCCTACTTTGCTGCGTTTGTACAACATCGGCCGTTATTCTTACAACCACCTACGACATCATTACTACATTTCAGAACCATCCCTTCTGCTTGAAATCAGCAATGGTATCCCGGGTAGTCTCTGCCTTCGAGCGGTAGGTTATTCCAAGCAGCCTCGCGGCCCTGGTAGTATCGTAATTGACCGGATAGGTCCCGGGAGTGTAGGAGGTATTTCCAGGTAAGATTTCGGGTGCCAATTTTCGCGCCTCGTTGACTGAAAAGAAGATATGAGTAAAAGCCCAAACATGTTGGAAAGCTTCGGCGTACCGAAATCTTGCCACTTGAAAGGCCCAGCGGAAACAATGATACGATTTCCTGCCGCCTCTTCTTTCTCAATCGCGAGAACATGGGCGTACGCCAAATCTCGGACATCAACCCAGCAACTTCTGTGAGGTAAAGTAAGTAGTCAAGAACGTCAATATCAACAAGCTACGCACCCCCCACTGACGAGGAAGTTTTCGTCGCCTTTGCCTTTGAGGACATAGTTGTACCAGTCCTTCGCGGATGTGTTCAGACTTTCGGGAGAGTCTACAGCGTGCAAGACAGGGCCGAATACGAAGGGTGGGTTGAGCACAACCAAGTCCCAGCTCAGCTGTGCTTTGTTGTTTTCGTAGAATTTCCACGCGGCGCGCTCTGCAAGGGTCTTGCTGGCACGATACTTGTCGGCCGGAGTGGCGTCCCTTCCTTTCGTCTCGACCTCATTGATGGAATAGTCATTCCAGTCAGCCTCGCTGAAAGTGGTTGGACCTGGTTTGCTACTGTCGATGACCGCAGCACATGAGGAAAGGATGACGACGCGCTTGACATCCGTGCCAAACTTGAGTGCACTTTGCAGCACGCTCCCTGTCCCTGCGACTGCAGGCGTAATGAGTTCAGCGGGGTCTTGGACGTTGAAGTGGAACGGGGAGGCGGTGTGCTCGATGGCATCAACACCCTTAACGGCCTCGTCAAACGCGCCGTCCTGGAGACGCAGCGGTGGTCAGCAGGTTTCGCTGGACATCAGAGCATGCATGCCTTGGTGATGTCGTCGACGACAACAACCTCGAGCTTGTCGCCGTACGCCTTGAAGACATCCTTCAGGTGGGCGCCTTTCTCGCCGGAGCGGACGGTGCCCCTGACGGCATACCCTTTCTCGAGAAGAGCTTTGACGACCCAGAAGGCGATGTAGCCGTTGGCCCCAGTGACGAGGACCTTACCAGAAGTGACGGCGGGCATGGTAGACGATGGTTAGTTAGCTGAGGAGGCGAATGTCTTACAGTCAGTGTCCGTTTTATCGATGGAGACCAGAATAGCGTGCACGGGAGGCCGATCATCGAGCATGATAACATGAGAAGAATGTCGATACTATCACGTCTGCCGCTGTTGTTCTCACTCAGCCTCGGAAGCCGGACATTCAGCACATGCAAGGTAGAGGACAGTCACGAAATCCTGATATCGAAGCAACACACAACGCATCATACACACAGCAACACTCGCAACTATCGCTGCTCCCGTGGTTCTGTACATACCCCACCAGTTAGACGCACCGAATGGAGTTGGATGGAATTGGGACTTACGTGACCACTGGACGTTCAAAATCAGGTTATCATATCCACGACCATGCATCTTCTCCATAGCCCTTTGCGCATCGCTCTTGCTCTCGAAACTGACGAACGCAAAGCCTTTCCCAGCACCCGTCTCCCTGTCTCTTCCAACATAAACCCTTGCCACCCGGCCAAATGTGCTGAACAAGTCCCTGAGATCGTTTTCTTGCGTGTCTTCTGAAATGTTCGTGACGCGAAGCGTAGGCAGATCATCTCTTGATCCCCCAGGTCTGGACATCGACTCGCCTGGTCCACGAGCACCGCGCATTGAGGGAGGAACGTATTTTCCTCCAGTAGCAGCAGGGGGAGCCACAGCAGGCTCTGCTGGGGTACCAGTGTCTTCGCCACCAAAGGATGGTGTATCTGAAGTGGACGTCAGGAGTAGGAAGTTGCTAGTGGTCCATTGAGCGTACCTGTACCGTCAAGACCAGACAAAGAATCTTTGTACGGACACTTGGCCGTGAAGTGATCGCCCTTGCAAAGTCTACACACGACCTTCCCGGCACCTGCTCGAGCCAGGTTAGTTTTCACAGCTTGCTCTGCCGATGGCTCAGGTTCAGACGACTGTAAAAGGAACGGTGTGAATCGCAATCATCCTGTAAGCAATGCAGATATGCATACCTTGTTGCCAGGGCTGATTTTAAGTGTGACGTTCTCTCCGACGGTGGTTGTTGCGCGGTCGGGTCCTGGTTTGTTTCCTTTCTCTTGTCCAAACTTGGCCCATGTTTTGCGCTCTGCGACTGAATGGTTGACCACTGCTTTCTTCAAGGTCCGCTTGATTTTCTTCGTAACCTTCACAATAATGTAAGCAGATCAAGAGGTACTGGATTCGATCATAGACATACTTTTACTTTCTTGCCATCTTCGTTTGTGATGATTTCGACGATAGTCCTGACCCCATTCTCATCTACGTAGTCCTCTAGCTTGGGCTGTTCTGTATGTAATGTCAGTATACCCTCAAGACCTTTTTCCAAGGAAGCATTTACCGAGCTCGTCGACATCGTCTGCCCAAGAAGTTTTAGGTGCGCTGCTTTGAATGAGTACTTCTTTTTCATTGTCCAAAATCATAACAAACCTGCTAGCCATACGATGCTCCCACTTGTGATATGTACAAGATTTTTCTGTGCCAAGGAGCGAATTCGAGCGTTGAACGTTGATGGGAGAGGATTTGTGTTCGCTGTTCAGTATCTGGCCTGCGACGAAACTTGCGATCGAGCTCGGTTGTCACAGTCTCGCAGATTGCTTGTGACAGTGTGACAAATCTCATGATCAAGTCTTAGTCTAAATACTGTAATAACGCACGTGGAGTAAGACCGGAGTAATGACTGCAACTTCTGCGTTGTCAAGAGTCGACACTTACTGTACTTACTGTACCGTGGACCATGTTGGTTCGACAAAGTACTGACTGACTATGACCCGTCAAGTGACTGTGATAACTCTCAACGTTGGGTAGCACATGCACCATGTTTGTGAGCATGTTCTCAATTCTTTGGAGATGTGAAGTTTAACAGGAGGTCTGTTTCGCCCTCAGAGAACGTCTCTGTAAATCTTCGTCTTGCACCGCTGCCCAATTGCAGATCTCGACGACCACATTCTGATCCTTCAGCTATTTGGCGTGCTTAGGACCCACCGCATGAGTGAATAGTGGCAGTACTTTCGAGCTTGTTCATGCGGCATTTATGCGCATGGTGCAAGCTGTGCAACTGGCAATTATAAGGAGACGACTCAGACTAGCCGTGCCCTTCGATAATTGCATCCTCCAGCGATGAACGACCCGCTCACGCTTTCATCTGCCACCGCTGCCTTTTATTCGTCTCACCCCTCATTAGAGGACAGACGGTTGAAGTTGCATCGAATAGAATTCGAAGTGACTCTGCGCACTATCCTCGACATCCTCACCGCTACGGAGCGTGCCAAAGTTCTGGATGTTGGTGGAGCCACTGGTAAGAGTCGTGTAAGGACATGCTCGTGTGGTCAGCCGCCTTATCACGCCCGTAGGAACGTACTCCTTTCCCCTGGCAGCGAAGGGCCACGACGTAACTTTAGTGGATCTCTCTCCGGGCTTAATCTCTGTTGCTGCATCCCGTGCTGAGGAAGATCCTGATGGTCCGCGTCCATCTCGCATAATGGTTGGGGACGCCCTCTCGTTGGATACACTCCTACCTGGAGAAGAGGGTACTTTCGATGTCGTTCTGCTTTTAGGCCCCCTCTACCATATTATGTCACCCGAGCTGCGAGAGCGAGCCATTCGACAGGCATGGAGGATGGTCGCTCAAGGAGGATCTCTCTTCTGTGCATGGGTTAGCCGATGGGCTCATTATCGAGACCTTGCTATGAGAGAACCCCAAAGGTTATTCCGTAGGAAGGATTTCTATGCGAAGCATGCTCAGAACGGGTAATGAGTTTCATTGTCGTTCTCACAGGCTGACTGTCTCGACTGAGTCTTTCACTTGTCAGAGATTACGTTCGGACCGACGAGGACAATGTTCCGATACATGCCATGCATCACGAGATACCGTCTCAAATGCCCATCATTCTGCGACGCGTTACTGGCGTACAAAACGTGAAGATGGTTGGCGCTGAAGGCATATTGGCTGGAAACTTGGATAAGCCTGTCAATGACTTGGAGGGAGAGGAGTTTGAGGTACGTGAAGACGAACAGGTTCTACGCACTGAGTTGACCGAATGTCTATTAGGCATGGGTTCACAAGTGCATGGATATCGGACACGATGAAAATGAATGGATGATGTCAGATCATATCATTGGTATAGCCCAGAAAGCATCTCAATGACACCAATGTATTGTACTTCAATAGGGTAAAAATAATGTCTACAATAAATGCGATAAACTGTGAACGAATAATGAACATATGACGGTAATAACTTATGCTGAAGACTTTGAGTTTACAGCGACTTCCAGTGCCTGCTCTACATCTGCGACGAGATCCTCTACGTCCTCTACACCAACAGAGAGACGAATAAGGTTGTTGCCGATGCCGAGAGCTGCCCTCTCGGCTTCAGGTATACTACCATGGGTCATCCTCGCGGGATGTTCAGCCAGAGATTCCACACCGCCCAAAGATTCAGCAAGGGTGAAGAGCCTGGTGGATGTGAGGAACTTCTCTGCTTCCTCCGCGCCGCCGCGAATTCTGAAGGAGATCATCCCGCCATACGGGAAGCCTCCTTCATCCAAGTCAGTGGCGTCGCCAGATTCCGAGGATCGGCTACTTCCATTGTTGTGAAGCAAGTATGAATCCACGAATTTGCGGGCATGTGGAGAGAGTGAGCGATAGGCAAGATCGTTGCGTGGATGCGATGAAAGGCCGGGATATATAACTTCTTCGACGTATGGTGAACGCTTCAACGCCTGAGCAACCGCAAGCGCATTGGTTCCATGAGCTTTCATTCGTAAATGGAGAGTTTTGATTCCTCGCTGTGCCAGCCAGGAATCATATGCGCTCGGAACTGAACCAATCGCATTCTGCAAAAAGCGGAGTTTCTCGGCAAGTTCAGAATGCCGAGGAGGTAGGATAACTGCGCCCATGACGACATCGGAATGTCCGTTGACATACTTTGTGAGACTGTGCATGACAATGTCGGCGCCTTGCAAGAGCGGTGACTGGTAGAACGGGGAGAGGAAGGTGTTGTCCACGAGAACAAGGGGAGATGATGGATGTGAGCGAGCCAGCGAGACGATACGAGGGACGTCAATCAGGCGAAGGGTAGGGTTGGTAGGTGTCTCTATCCAAATAAGCTGTAATGCGACATTAGCGAACGTCCACTGGTTCAGTGAAGATCAGTCATACCTTGGTATTTGGGCGAATGGCAGATAAGATGGTCTCATCATCTGCATTCTCTAGATCTAGGAAGGTGGTCTCAAGACCCTGGTTCACGTTGGCGACTCGAGACATGTAACGGAAGGTTCCGCCGTAAACGTCATTCACGCTGATGATGTGCGAATCGGGTCCCAGGGCTTGGAGGACCGTGGCCGTGGTAGCAGAGCCCGACGAAAAGGCAAGAGCATATGCCCCGCCTACTTCAATTGAGGCCAATGTGGTTTCGAGAGCGTTCCGGTTAGGGTTACCAGATCTCGAATACTCAAAGCCCTGATGAACGATATGAGCTGAAGGATGGCGTTCCAGAAAGGGCAATAACATACCTTATGAGAGCCGATCGCATCTTGCTTGTAGGTTGTGCTGAGCGAGATGGCAGGAATGACTGCGCCGGTCTCTGTGCTGGCCTCTGAACCGACGTGGATGGCGCGAGTGCCGAACCCGTCCTGGGGAGGGTTCTTGAGCACGTCGACGGCCGAGGTGTCGGACTGCGTGAGTCTTGCGGGAGACATGAAGTGTCGGAGTTATATGTAAGGTATCGAGAGGAACGAAAGAGAGATATTCGCTGTCTCGCTGAGCTGCAACTGACCTGCATTTTGTACTTGCTCCATTTTTCAGCCGCCTTTTTTGCAAAGTGAAAACGATGGCGGGAGGATGACGAGCTCGCCTGCTTCCCCAGAGCCTGCTGACAAAGCGCTGAGCCGTCGGCCACACACGTGCCGTCTTGGTCATCGCAGCCGCCAGCCTCCCGGCTCCGCCACTGACAGGGCAATTCTTGCAACTCATGCGTCCATTTCATGGTTGCTCAGTCATCTGTGCGTCCGGAGCTTCGCCGCCGTAGAGTATCTGCATGGTATCTATGCAGACTCACTTCAGAGGGCAGATGATTCGATGGATGATAATAGTACATTGCTCAGGTATAATACACATCGTTCACATTCGTTCTACGCTGGACCCAGGCATTAGTTTATGAAGACTTCTTGCCAGCCTTCTTCGCTGCAGCGCGAGCTCGGGTGATCTGCTTCTTCCATCCGTAGCATTGGTTGCAAGCTGATGGACATTGCATACGTTATTCAGTACTCATCACCTCAACCGGCCGACTTACTAGTGTTTCCATGCTTCTTGCATTGGTAGACACCTTCCTTGTTCACCGACGAGGCCGGCGCCTCGAGACCCTCGCGGTCAATGGGGTCGAACTACGACAGGGTCAACAGCGAACATACAGCCTCCGGTAGTACAACTCACACCAAAGAAGCTGTCGTTCTCTTCTCTTCCGTCGTAGTTACATTCCGTGCACTGTTTGACCAGGACATCAGTCGGTGCTGAGGAAATGACCGACGACGGTACTTACGACTTCCTTGAGATGCTGTTGACAGAAGATGGCGTCGTTAATCTCAGCAGTAGCAACTTCGGCCATTGTGCGATGATGGTCTCGGGTGGAGGGGAAGGCAGCCGTACACCAGTGACCAGGAGGTTGGGAGCAGAACTAGGTTGGGTCAGGCCGGGATTAGCTCTTATAGGGAGTGTATCCACGGCCCCAAGGCCTCGACGGCGATATCAACTGATATTCCCTCTCGATTGCTTCCATGAATAGGAGAGGATGAACAGCTGACGGTACAGCATTATCATAACTGTGCATATGACCTGGTCACGGTATGCGTGGGAAATGCATATAAGTTTCGTATGTAAGGTTACCGGGTGCAGCTCTGTGCAGCTGTAAAGAGGGTGTTAAGTACTCAAAGTACACTTGATGGACGTGGACAAGATATACTTACGGTAAAGAACCATATGACACGTCTGCTGGAACAATGATTGGGCCTACGGAGGTCAGTATAGCTCGCCCATGACAGTAAGCGGAGACTTGGCCAGCTGAACAGAATAATCTGGGAGTTCGAAAGAATCTAGAGGTTGTTGGCGGTCGCTGGTGCAAAATACAACGGCATGAGTGCTGGCCGCAATGTCCGGCAGCGGATCACTTTATCTTTGAAGACTTTCTGTACTGAACTGTAATGTCAAAGCTAACATATGATTGCCTCAGTATTTTCCAATAGCGAGCACGTGAGGCGGCGGAGCTAATGCGATGGAATCTTGAGCATAGAGCTTCATTCTGCTCGCGTAGATCTGAGCGGGACTGAGCGAAATCACGAGAACGGACCTGAGCATTGAGCCCTATCAATGCTATGATGCAAAGCTGATTGCTTTCGGACTGACCGTCAAACTTTCGCGGATGCGCTTTGCAGAATAGACCCGCGACACCTGGGCACCTTCTGCTTACTTTTATATGTTGAGCGAGTAAATTGGCGGCGTGCAGCTACTTATATAGCACAGCAGCGACGAGTGACACTGGCAGGAGGCGAGGAAGCGGGTGTGTCGATCGCAGTGCTGATACGGAACAACGTATCAATTAACGTGTACGTCGGTGAGACACGAACAGAAGTGCGATCCAAAACTGATGCAAAGGGCAGCGGATGATGGAATGGTGGCATCAAACGAGAGCAGCGTCCAGTTGACAGATTGCGAGAGCCGCTGCGACCACTGACTAGGACTGACTGTTGCCAAGTGCTGCCAGACGCTGCCGGAGACGGAGGCGAGCGTGTCCAGCGTCCGTAGTTTTTTTCGAGAGGTATGTCCTCAGATCACACAGATATGCTGGGGTGGAACACGGCTGATGTGCTTGACAGGATCAGAGTCGCTGATGCAAGTGATGCCGAGCAGAGACACTGTCTACAGTATTTCGGATGTTCATGTGCAACCACAGGCGGGCATGGCACCCTGGGTCTGCAGCTCTCCGCATCCGAAATGTGATGGCACCCATGCAGTCGTGCATCAGACAGACTTGATGCCCCGACGCCGGACGCAAGATTTCCTTCTCCCCTTCCGCCCTGTCATCGCAGGCATATAAACCCTCCCCCTCCCCCGCCCGCCCTTTCAGGCTGTCCCCCCACCACCATGTCCTCCCAGCTCCTCTCCACCGCCTACACGCACCCCCTCTCCCTCTCCGCCCTCGCTGACAAGGCCTGGACGTCTGCCACAGAGGCCGCCCTGAAGCTCAGCGGCGCGTATGGCTGGTCGAACCCTCTCTGCAAGCTCGCCGAGGCCGGCGTGATAAAGTTGGTCGTCCATGCATTCTATATATTCGTTAGCACTCTGACCCCGCCTCAGCACCCTGCAGAACATCACCAACGGTCAATTGCGCATTCAAACGCCTTCGCGCACCTATGTCTTCCCCAAGTCCATCACGTCCTCCAACAAGAACCCCACCTTGCTCGCGGAAATCCGGGTCCTCAAACCCACCTTCTGGCTTCGCCTCGCTCTCATGTCTGATCTGGGATTCGCAGAGGCCTACATGTTTGGCGAGGCAGACTGCCCCGATCTCATCTCGTTATTCTCAGTGAGCCCATGCTTCCGCCCAGTGCAGCCGGCCATCTGATACACCTCCTCCCAGATATTCTTGAATAACCGCGCAGCCCTTTCCTCCATGTCAGTGCCTCTTGCCTCCGTGATGACGCGCATCTCCAATGTATTGGCGCATTCACATTTCGTCAATTCGCTTGGAAACGCAAGAGGCAATATCAGCGCTCACTACGACATAGGAAATGATATGTTCATGGGTACGTTTCGTTCGCTTTCCCCGACTCCGCTGTCCATCATGTGTCCTTTCAAACGTATTCCGAAACAGCAGCAACTAACGTCTTCATTTCCCTAAGGCTTCTTATCAAGGGACATGACATATTCGTGTGCCATCTTCCGTGATCTTGATGGCGACCTCCGGCCAGCCCCTTCAGCATCGCCATCCAGAAGTCCGGCGGCACTTCCTGGTGCAATGTTGGGCAAGTCGCATGGGAACAAACCAGTGTTGCCCGCTGTCCTTGTGCATACTGAAGGCGATAACCATCTCGATATCGGACAACCCCTTGGAACTGCTTCTACCGGATCGTCAACCCCCACCGTCGTATCAACCGATGATGAGGATCACGGTGCAACGAAAATTGACATCAATAAGCTAAAGTCTCATGTCATGGATGCAGTAGATACCATTACCAGTGACTATGCGGACGACGAAGACGAGTTGTATGAAGCTCAGATCCGGAAACTGGAGCACATCATCAAGAAGTGCGATATCCGTCCTGGTCATCGTGTAAGTATCCTCACCAAGCCATGGATCGCGAGGTACATGATCCACTCTGTTATAACATGTATTCAATCTCGTTTTAGGTTTTGGAAATCGGCTCAGGGTGGGGTTCCATGGCCCTCCAGATCACGCGCACTATTCCAGGTACCACCGTCGATACCCTCACGCTGTCGGTGCAACAACAGGAAATCACGGACAGACGGATCAGAGAGGTCTATGGCGAGAAAGGGCATGAAAGAGTCCGTTGCCATCTGATGGACTACAGGGACATGCCCGCCGAGTGGGAAGGCGCGTTTGATAGGGTTGTCAGTATTGAGATGATAGAAGCTGTGGGCAAAGAATTCTTGGAGGTGGGTTCCACCAGCTTCCCTCAGCTGACAGCACTGCTCACGATCAATGCGTGATAGACGTATTGGTCGCAGGTTAATTGGGCTTTGAAGAAGGATACGGGCGTCGGCTGTGTCCAGGTCATCACTATCCCCGAATCCCGTGAGTATTTGAATTCAATTACTGTCTGACGATGTAACTAATGCACAGCAGGATACGACGCGTATTCTCAAGGAACAGATTTCATTCAGAAATGGGTATGTTCATCTCTCGATTCACGTGCTCCCTGACTGACCGTGGCATCCTGATTTCGTCTGACTTTGTTTCGTGCGACTAGAGTGAGTTTGCAACAGCGACGTGCGCGTGTTGGTCACTGACCTTTTGATGTCTAGTTTTCCCCGGTGGCCATCTACCGACCTTGACCCATCTCATCACCAGTCTGACGGCGGGATCCAAGAATTCGCTGGTAGTTGATTCTGTCAGTAACATCGGCCCGCATTATGCCCGAACTCTGCGAGAATGGCGTAGACGTTTCGAATGGTCTTTCGATAGCGTGATAGTTCCCGGTAAGTACTCTTTGTTGATCGGAAGAAGAATCAACAGCCTGATGCAGTCACCGATAGCTCTGAAGAAGGAGTATCCGGAAATGAGTGGGCCAAATGGCGAATTTGAGATCGAGGTCTTCCGCCGTAAATGGATTTACTACTAGTGAGCTCCCTTCATCTTATTGTTTTGGGAGATGATCTTAATTTCTTTCTGTAGCTGCTATTGTGAGATCGGCTTCTCCACGAGAACTTTAGGTGGTGAGTATAGTCACAACTCATCCCTGATTCCTGCGCAAGAGATATCTAACCATTTCTCCATAGATCATATCATCACCTTCGCGAGAGAAGGCTATGATGGGTACGGTTGTCAAGTATATGCTTGACCACCTCAGGTAATCCTATTTATTTCGCTGTATCGTATAGTTTTGCCTAAGGCAGGATGTAGTTTAGAGTTCTATTGAGCTGTAGAATAATTTCGTTTTCGGGTTCATTCGGATAGTGTTGCTTTCCATGCACCATAGCGTGCGGACTTTGTCTTTTCTTCATATTTTTGTAGAAACACTTGATGTTGTTATTACCACCCTCAAATGACTTTCTGCTTTAGCTTGGTTGATTTGGCTAGGTTCTTATTCTTCTACAAGCTTCCAAGTTGTGTGCATATCGAAGAAAGGTGGGTGCCATACTTATCACGTTCGATAGGTATTGGTAGAAGATCTAACTCGGCCGCTTGAGTCCACAATGATGCATTGAAAGTTACAACTGCAGCGTGGTGTAAGCGTATGCACCACGGCCATTCGTATATGTTACAAGATTAGCCAGAAAACGCCTGGATCCCGGTGATTGCTTTGCCAAGGATCAAAGTGTGGATGTCCTGAGCGGAAAGAAGTGTCCAGTGAGCTTCTATCAAACGCTCCAGAATCATGCATAGCAGCACTACTCACATATGTTCCCTCGTACGTATTGACCACTTGCAGGTTGGCCACATGTCGACCGATATGATACCTTACCGCCGAACATTAGAGCTCGAAACATACGTAGTAAGCAAAGACGTACTCGTCTGAACATGCATTGCCTCCAAGAATGTCCAATAGCTTCCGCGAATGCTCCAATGCCTTACCGCAATTGTTGCGTTTCACAAGACTGATCATCTCGGGTGCAACCTTTCCGGCATCTTTGAGTCGCCCAACCTACCTTTGCCTTGAGCTTGACACCGATGAAAGGGAAGAAATGGCAATGCGCACCTGCAAAGTTGCTAATAGGCCCAAAGTAATCTCTGTGTGTGCATCCGCGAGTTTCTTCTGAACCAGCTGGAATGACGCCAGGGGGCGGTTGAACTGATGCCTCTCGAGAGCATACTCCCGGGCGCGAACGAGGCAGTCTTCTAATGCACCCATGGCACCCCAAGAAATACCGTACCTGTACAATATCAATTGACTTAAGTTTTACACATATCAGAGAGTAGAAATGGTTCCTACCGTGCGCTGTTAAGGCAGCCGAAAGGTCCACCCAGACCTTTCGCCTTGGGCAACAAAGCATCGTGTCCTACTGACACATTGTCCATGAAAATAGAACCTGTTAGGGAGCAACGCAGTGCGAGTTTGTTCTTTATCGCAGGAGCTGACAAGCCCTTGGTTCCCTGATGATGGTTGTGAATAGGCGTACAAGCCAGAGAGCAAATGACATACTTTCTCCACCAAAAACCCTCTGACCTTATTGTCCCACTTACAGCGAGCCCATATCACGAAGAGATCACTGCGTCAGAGGTTCAGCAGAGTTAACTAAGAGAAACGTATTCGCACTGACGCAACGGGTGCATTTGTGATCCAAGTCTTGGCGCCGTTCAGTACAAAACCGCCGTCTACTTCTTCGGCCGTGGTCTCCATTGCGGCAGGGTCGGAGCCGTGATTGGGCTCTGTAAGTCCCTGGGGTTAAGGAAACTGTCAATCATACGATGTGAGTGATAAACATCCACTTGACATACGAAACAGCCGATGATCTCTCCCTTCGCTGAACAACGACTGTCAATCAGTGAAGCGGCATATAGAAAGCAGTCTGGCTGACCTAGTCTCGGCAGGTACTTCTCCTTCTGGGCTTCAGTCCCGTACTCGCTAATGGGATGCATAACGAGGGATGATTGCACGGATGCAGTGGAACGGTATCCGGAGTCCACGCTGAGGGAGGAGAGTGTTAGGAACATACCACCGGACATACTCGATGCATGCTTCACCGTTCAATCTCGCGGGCAATCAGACCGTATGCGACGGAACTGACACCCGCACATCCATAACCTTGGATAGTGGGACCCAGCAGACCCAACGCACCCATTTCGGGGAGAGTCTTAGGGTTGAATTCTGAAATGACGTGAGCAGGATTTTGAACCCTTAGGATATGGTCCCCGTACCTTCCGTTCGTTGTGCGTGGAGTACTCGGGGCAGGAGGGTGTCCTAGGAAGTTGCGTCGGCATTGACACCACGAGACGACATCCATCTTACCTGACAGAAAGCCCTTGCGGTATCTCTAGATGCCAATCCATTGGATGACGATTATATAAATAGAAACCGACGCTCGTACCGGATAGCAATCTCCTCCTCAGTAAGCAGGCCCTCTAAGTCAAGAGGATCCTGGAGGTACAGCTACTTCATATTTGCAGAACATACCCAGATTGTAGGACGTACCTCCCACTTGAAGGGGGAAAACTCTGGGATCCGAGGTCAGGCAACCTGGGTATGTAAACAATGGAGGACGTACTGGATCCTGTCGAAGCCATCCGGCATTGCATGAGCGAACGCACGGCCGCAGAGCGGTGGGCATTCGCAATACGGGCAAACTGCATACTACTTATTGAACGGGGCGACGTCTGAACGACGTCGAAGCTCAGTGAGGGGTAGTATGTGGTTGGAGAGAAAGCGGTCGATGCGGGGAGCCATGGTTGCCGGCTGAGGACGATTGGGATGTTCCGGACACCTGACCGGCCGACTTAAGCTAGACGCCCATAATGGAAACCGAGTCTGATGTTGGCGCCCGCGAATGAGTGTCGGAATTCAGCTGCTTGTCACCAGGTTTGCCTATCCGTTTGATTTCTCGTTTATCTGCAGCTCACCATGGACAGAGAATAGATTTCATAGTACCGCACCTATATGCAGTCGACCTCTACACATGAGGACAGTGAACTCGCTGTACCCGACTTGCTCTCGTCTACCAACGTGATCGACTCACTCGAGCAACACAGCGACGTCGTGTCATGGATCAATAGTATCTTGGAGCCCAGCGAGAACGACCCCTCAGGTAACCATGAACCCACAGGATTGCAGGAACTTGACAAGCGGGTCACACATTTGGTCGGTGTCCTGGACGTCGCAAGCGAGGAAACATCCTCCCAAGTAGAACGGCTTATCGACGACATCTCCCGTGGTGCCTCCAGGCTGGCGTATGATCTCCATTTCATGAGGGACAACGCGCTCTCGCTTCAAGAGCTACTCCGGGGCGTTGAATCCAGGACCAAGAGCCCTAATGCTGCAAACACCTCCGCAGCGTTGGAACAACTGCATATGTTAGATACCGCCAAGCAGAACATGCTAGCGGCTCGGGAGGTACTGCGCGAAGCCGAAAGCTGGAGCACACTTGAATCCGACGTAACCTCTCTTCTCGGAGAGCACAACTACGAGAAGGCATCCCAGAGACTCTCGGAAGCCAACAAGAGCATGGTTGTCTTCCAAAACACCCCCGAATACGAAACGCGTCGTACATTGATGACTAGTTTACAGAATCAGCTAGAAGCGGCCCTCAGTTCTGCGCTGGTTGCCGCAGTGAACTCTCAGGATGTCGACGTATGCCGCAACTACTTCACCATCTTCTACAACATCCAGCGCGAATCTGAATTTAGGACATACTATTACGGCTCGAGGCGAGCGTCACTCATGGATGCCTGGCAGAATGCTCCGCTCAACGATTGCGAATCTCCCTCTGGGGCATCATCAGTGTCATTCTCACAATTCCTCCCGACTTTCTATTCCTCTTTCGTAACCGTACTCCAAACCGAGCGTACCTCCATTCCTGCCATATTCCCCGACCCTCAGCCAACGCTGGCTACTCTCATCACGTCTACCTTGTCTGCACTTCAACCGACCTTTGCACAGCGGTTAGCTTCCGTCGCTGCGCATCATGGCCCAGGAGCTCTCCAAGAGCTAATCAAAGCGTACAAGGCCACGGAAGAATACGCTCAGTCAGCGGAGAAGATCCTGGAAAAGATCAGCTACTCGTCTGTGTTGTCCCCCGGTCCAGGGGACGGCGTATCCATGCAGCGTTCCCATTCCCGACGTCGTTCGCGCATGTCGATTTCTGGGCGCATGTCTCTTCCCCCGCCAACTTCTAATGCAACTGGCTTAGGTTCAGGAGCTCTAGCGACGCTAGACTGGGACCAAGACCTTTTCGAGCCGTTCCTCGACTTCCAAGTTGACTATCGGTCGCTTGAGAAACGATTCTTGGAAAATGCGTTGCGTGAAATCACAGAATCAGAGGTTCGCCCGTCGATAGACAAATCACGGCTGCTTCGGGAACGTTCAGTGGATGTCTTCAGTGTAGCAGAGGATGCGATCACTCGTTGCTTGGCATTCACGAAAGGCTATGGCTTCGCGGATCTAGTCAAGTGCCTTGACGCTTTCTTTGCAAAGTTCGCAAACACCTCCGAGACCGATATCGGCTCACGTCGCGCCCCCACTGCCACTGCTTCGTCTGCATCGACCGCCGGGGATCTCTCGGACTTGGATTACACGCCCGATGACTGGTCCGAGATCCAATCCGTGCTTCACTTGTTGGAGGCCGTGCGCTCCTTGCGAGAGCGTCTGAACCACTTTGAAAGCAAATTACGGTCCCACTTGATACAGGTGTCGAGTCAATTACATGCTGTACGACAGAATCCAGTTGGGTTTGACGTATCTGGCACTACCAGAGGTGCTTACCAGCTATTGCAGCAATCTAGCCTGAACAGCGCCGAATTGCAAGCTATGTTGGATACGGCGGACCCTTTCCGGGCAGGAGACAGCGGTCATCCCACCCCAGCATCGACCCCCGACATACGTCGCACGCCCAGCCACCAGGGTCTCGTTGCACCGACTCCGCTACTCACCGAAGCTCACGAGGCTATATCTCGCTTTACAAAGGCATGTCAAGTCGCACTACAGGATACCATTCTGCGGCCGCTTCGCAAGAGGCTGGCAACGTATCCCTCTCTTCCGTTATGGTCTACTCCTAGCGACGGAAAGGGAAAGCGGGCGGCAACGGGAAGTAATGCACTGAGCGAGGTGAATATCCCGACTTTCTCATTGTCCCCGAGCGAGACGATGCAGCGGCTTGCGGAGGGTCTTCTAAATCTCCCGAGGCTATTCGAGGTCTACGCAGATGACCATGCTCTGTCGTTCTCCCTCGAGACCCTTCCTTTCATTCAACCGGATCTTCTGAGGAGCCTTGCAGAGCCGCAGCAGCAAGCTACTCTTCCTGCCCCGGGTACAGTCCATTCTCACTCTCGGCGGTCCCCCTCGTTGTCGTTGAAGACTCCCCCGGTGGCACCCCCTGTTCACGAGCTGGAATTATCTCCAGAGGCGGTCTCGGCCGTCTGGCTGTCCTCTCTCGCTCTGACTCTCTTGGCGCAACTCACTGAGGAGACTCTTCCCGGAATCCGAACATTGTCCTCTCCCGGAGCAGCACAGCTGGCGTCGGATCTGGGGTACCTGTCAAGCATCGTGACTGCGCTCAATGTTGAGTCGGAGGAGCTGGAGCTATGGAAAAAGTATGCAGAGATGGATGACACGACTGGTTCGCAGAAAGTCAAGGAGAATGGGAATTCGGACAGGGTTCTCGCGACAATTGCTCGTTTGCGGGGATGGGTGTGATGGTGTCATATATTTGAACTGTTCGCAATGGAAATAGCAGAGTTTTAATTGTGCTATTTATCGCTCTACTATGTACAACAATAGCTGCGGAAGGAGCTATGTATAGGCTTGTTGCATTCCGCGGTCTTTGGAATGTAGCGAGGAGAAGGCTGCATTCTCGCCGACGCACCTGACTGCGGAGATACGCCATGCCTGAGTATGGGACGGACGATGAACGTGTATGCGAGTAGCGTCTTCGGAGTTTCGAGCAGAAAGAAAAACGCTCACGAGTTGTCATGATGAAGGAAAGAGCACGTATGGCACCATATTCAATCATGGACATGTGGGTGAATGAAATAAACTATAGGCTGCCACAGGTATGGGGGATCGGCAATGAAGCGCAGAAGGCAGGGGAGATGACAGCGAAGGTCAGAAGGACAGAGAGAATAGAACGGCAGGACGAGAGAAAGGGAGGCCGGGATGGCGAATGAAACGGAACGCCATGCGAACGTGTATTGCGTATGCGGCGAGCTTCACAGGCACAGGGTAGAAAAGAGGCTTGTCAGAGCGAATGGGAGAGCAGCCGTAGGAGAGACAGCCTGTCCATCAGCCTGCCAGGGAGAAAGAGAGTTGGGAGTCATGCGCATGTTCGTGGCTGGGCAAAAGGCAAAAAGAGGTCTTATGACGACCGGAGAGCGCAAGACGACGCAAGAGCCGACCGCGGTAAGTGTTTTCCACCCCAGAAAAAGGACCCGCGCAGTGCTACCCGCACTCACAAACGACCACAACCTCTTCTGCAGCGCAGCACGACGCCGACGACAGTGACGAGCCAGATGACAGAGCCATCGCGGTCCAAGTCGCCCACGAGACGGGCGTCATGGTCCATATCCGCCCTAGGCGCGAGGATTGGGCGGGTGCTGGGCGATGTGGACGAGAACAGGAGCGTCGGGGAGCCCAGCGCGGCCAGCGTGTTCGACGACGGGTCCTCGGTGACCACGAAGGTCGAGCAGGTGGTGGGGGAGGAACAAGGTGAGTGTGCGCCGATAACGCAGCTTATCTCTCCTCCGATAAGCATATTATTTCTCGCCATTTTCTGCCAGCTGCATGTGTTTCTGGCAGGCGTTGCTTCTCTTGAGTAGGCAATATTCAATATTAATGTTCATTTCTGGGAGGGCAGCGCTCTGTGGGAGCAGCCTGTCTGTTCCTGAGGCACTGAAGACTGACCAGAGACTGACTCGCTATCTTCTGTCTTCCGCCACCTACGTATACCCACACTAGTCTCTCCCGCACCGTCCTCATATCTTCCTCTCTCCTCTCGCCGTCCCCCTCACCCGCTCCCCCATGTCTAACCCTCTCACAGATCCTCAGCCAGCAAAGGAACGCTCCGTTTCGCGCGGAAGAGACCACTTCGTATGTCCCTCTCGCCTCTCTCGCCCTGCAGGCCTCTCACCCGCCCCTTAGCACTCCTCCGGACGAGGCGGCGCAGGCAACATTCGCCGTTCATCTCAGTCCAAGGGCCCAGCAAGTCCGGTAATCAACGGCCGCGAGCCCGAGGTAGCCCCTCCCCCCAGAGGGCGAGATGTAACCGTTGAGCCCGAAAAGGTACATTCTCCCGGACCATACCTCTGACAATCCCTCACCCCTCTCTCAGTCGCAGGCTGTCGGCCGCGGAGGCATTGGCAACATTCGGTCCACTTCTCGCGCTCGCGCGGCCTCCCAAGCCCCCGACGGCTTCCCGCAAACCGCTTACATCCTCAACGACAATGCCCAAGCCCAGGCCGAGTACGAGCGCACTGTCATCGAGAGCAGCCAGAATGCCGCCAAGAATGTGGTCAGTCTCTGTTCCAGGGTCTTCTGATAGACACACTCTTCGATTCATCCCGACAATGTTGGCTGATCTCATCATTGCTTCCTCTAGCATGTCTCCGGCCGTGGTGGCATGGGAAACATCAAGTCTCGCTCTCGCTCTCGCGGACCTGCCATTCACTCCACCGGTCGCGGCGGTGTTGGTAACTTGCAGCCTGGCCCCCCGCAATCTGCGGAGAATGCAGAAATCCTTGATGAGATTGAAAGATTGCGTATTGCACATGAAGACGGATTGTACGCTTCTCGCCCCTTCTCGTTGATCCCAAACTGATCGCCTTGCGCAGGCATTCCACCGGTCGAGGAGGTATCGCCAACATCACGTCCGCTCACAGCCCTCCCCCGGAGGAAATATCTCGTCACTCTCCGACATACGAAGCCATGGGTCGAGGCGGTATCGGCAACATTCGCTCTCGTTCGGCTTCCCGCGACCCAGATGGTCGCAGCCCTTCCAAGGATCGGCATGGACTAGCCAGACTCTGGGGCAAAGTCTCACGCAGTCAGTCTCGCGACGTCGATGATGTCGGTCACAAGGCCTACGCCGATAGCGAAACCGCCTCTGTATCCACCACAACCATCCAAGAATGACTTGCAGCGAGGCGTGCTGTCAAGGGCTCGAAAAGGAGACGCCTCGCTCAACGTCGTCAAGAGGCTATTCTGCTCGCCAGCCTCCGTTCTGTGTCTCCCCTTCCCCCCTCGATCCCCGACTCGCATGCCTCGTCGTTAAGCATCGTCACTACTAATTCTTCGGGTTCCATCTCTTCTTTGCGTTCCAGCTCTTCTACCGAGCTTACTCACCCCTCTTCTCCGTCTCTCCCCATGAATTCTCTGCCCGTCTCTCAGTGTTCACCAACTGTCTCTCGTTCAAACCTCCGTCATTCCGTACCGTTCGATACTCAAAGTCAGAGATCGGTCGTGTCGGCAAGTTCTTTGCCGACTGTGCATGAAGATTCAGAGTATGTGTCTTTTCTTGACTTTTCGTGATCCTTCTGCTCGTCTTTCCTTGAACCTTTTCGAGTCCAGCGGCTCAAACACATTCATTAATCACGCTTCTTGCTTTTGGGACGTTTGCTATCTTATGGGTAATTTTCATTTGAAAGATTGTATGTGCCACTAGTTGTACTTCTACAGAACTGGGTCAGGGCGCAGCTACCGAAACCTATCTAGATCCTATCGGAGAGAACCCCCTTCCCCACATTCTCCAAGCCAAACCGTGCTCGCGCTTATCGCACATATGTCCATCCCTGGCTTATCGCTCTCATTTGGCTTCTTCAGATGACCCGGGGTTAGGCACTCGTCGCCTGGACCTGTGTGATCCTCCTTAACTTCCCTGCTTCTCCCGTCGTTCGCATTCACACTGCGGCACCGGTTTCTACTTGCTCGTTCCCATCTTTCGACCGTCGCTTGTCTATCATCTGCCACAAAGACTGTCATTGCCTTTTTTGCACGTCGAAATCTTCTCATTCACCGTGACTCTCTTCAAAACCCACCGTGACATGCCTGACTGACACTTGATTGCTTCTCCTAGATGCCGACGCCGACATATGCTTTTAGTCAAACGGTCCCGGAGACGCAGGTTCCATGGGAGGAAGACGCAGCGAAGCGCATGCCGAACGTAACTATTCCCTGCGTCGTGTGCTCAAATCTCAATCTCCTCAGTAAAGGTGAGAGCTTGGATACCATTGGATACATCCTATTCCAGAAATTGTTGTACATTACTACACTACATCCCACAATGACGATGCTTGACGACTTGGCTTTTTCCCCCACTCATACACGCTTTGACCTTCTGTCGTGTACGTCAGGTTGACAGTGTCAGGAGCGTTCAGTTGTGACAGTTTCAAGTGACGGCCTGTACCATGTGGACAATTGGATGCCCTGTACCTGTCTTCCATGTCCTCAGTGGTTTGACCGAACGTTATTCTACTGACGAAGTACACAGCGAACGCATTGCCTCTGGCCCCTGTTCACATCCCCTCATGCAGGAAGGTCATTCATTGCCTCTACCTACTCTTCGAATCCCACCGAAGCTTCTGCATAAGCTTGAGGTTGTCATGCACACTTTCATATGCATGAGCTTGAGCATCGAACCCGTCGCTGCTCAGCATAGTTCCCTGGCGGTGGATATCATTTAGATGAATAGCGAGGGCCTTGGATCGCTTTAGCTCTGCTCTGAGATGATCTCAAAGAATAAGGTTCGACTGTGCTAAGCTGATACTTGCGCGCATAGCACCAGCACCTATTGCTAGTGTCCATCGTGCTATATAGGCGTTGTAAGTATGCAGTACTTCATGCCTAGCCGAGTGCAATCATGCTGAAGCAAATAGCAAATTGACTTTGGAAGTGTTCGACTCGAATGCCGTATGGAATGTCAGTCCCACATTCGCCTTCAAGTTCAACGCGACAGACATTTGAGCTCTGAGGCTCTTTGAGAATGACTGTGCTTACTGTTGTGAGTCCTACGCAATAATTTGGCTGAAGCTGGCTCCGTGGTCATATGTCCGCGTCGTATGACGACGCTAGTCTACCAGCCCAACGCCCCATAGGCGGGCCATAGCCGAGCGCATCAATATCGGGCGCCTTCCCAAATGCCCGCACTTCTTACTCAATAAGGAAATCACCATCTAAGTTCGTTGCAAGTTGGTGATTTTCACCAACTTAACGGTTGAAGATCACCCCCTTCTGCACCTCTTTGGTCTCGCACTAGATAATGCCTTCACGAAGCTTCGGTGTTACGCGGGTCTGCCCTAGGGGCATCAAATTTTTGTATATAAAGGGCGTCGTCAGCCTCTCTCTCTTTATCAACGACTGCGACCACCCCATTCGCCCCGCCACTTCCAGTACTGCCTAAGAGTCGCATCCGACACTCAGAACCTTTACGCATTTAGCTCCGTTCTGAACATGCATCACTGCCTTTTCATATCTGAGGTTGCTTTCCTTGTTGCTCAGGAGGCCGTCTTGTACAAGCATGGACGTCATCCTAGTGAAACCAGGCAATCATTAGCGGACGTACTGGCACTCGGCTTAACCTGTCGCGCTCTCCTTGAGCCCGCCCTCGATGTTGTTTGGAGATGCCAGAATGGCATAGGGAACTTGATCAAATGCATGCCTAACGACCTCTGGCATGTGACTCCCTTTGTGCGCTCTCCCCACAGTATCGAAACGTTTCAACGGCTAGCCAAAGGGAATTTCGAGGAATTCGAACCTGATACAGTGGTAGGTATCTCCGTACTCCATATTATGAGCCATTCTCAGAGTTTCCTTTCATCGCTAGGAGTTTATCAGACCCATCATTTCTTCCGACTGGGATAGATTCTACTATTACGCCAAACGAGTCCGCCACTTATCGTTCGGAACGGACGGCAATGGCCCATTCCTTCCCGTGGGTAGGCCGTCACCTCGTCTAACGGCTCAGACGTATTCGGAGCTCGAACGGTACAAAGAAACCATCCTCTTTCCTAACCTCGACACCCTCACCTGGACGCACGAGGGCTCCGCTACGAGGCAAACTGTGCAGTTTGGCACCCTCTTCCTCTCCCCTCGTTTGAGGTCTCTCAATATTTGGGCAGACCTCGTAGATATCCCTCCTCTCATCGAATTCCTTCACCACATCCCAGAGATATCTCCTCACCTCCGCGAATTCACAATCGTACCTCCTGAAGACTTACGGGATGCGGATGAACGAGGAAATGTGTACGATGCATTGGCGGCAAATATTCGTCGTCTGCCAGAACTTGTTCGGTACAACACTACCAACTACGTCTCCTTCCAAGAGTTCTTACAGCTTCGAGCTCTACCTCATTTGGGTACCCTGAGAGCGGATCTAGATGGTAGGGACGTGCAAGCTATCGTCGGGCGTCCTCCAATCGAGAAAGAGTTTCCGTCACTGGATGATCTATCCCTTGACCTTGACGACGCTCGGGATGCTTTCGCGCTCCTGAGCAGATTCAAGCTCACGCATTTAACGACCTTGGACTTCCACCTTGTCGATTGCTCCCATCTTGCCCCCGTGCTCGTTGCTATTGCGAAACAATGTTCACCAGACGCCCTCCAAGTTCTTAACATCGATTGGGACTCGGACCGCTCGTTCGTAGAATGGGATGAAACCCCCACTTACGATACCACCATCGACATTGACACGCTTTCTCCTCTATTCACCTTCCGCAACCTCGCGGTCGTTTGCTTACCTGAAGAAGTCAAGTACAAGCTCAACGACGATACGCTCTCAACCATCGCCACGGCTTGGCCAAATATATGGCGATTACGCCTTGGAGGGACTCGCGATACAGACGAAAAGCCAGGAGTCACGTTTACAGAACTGGCACACCTCGTATCCAAATGTCACCGACTGATCGATATTCGAATTGACGTCGATGCGACTATCATCCCTTCCAAGCCGAAAACGCCTTTGCACAGGCTTGAACTCTTCACCACTTCGGTCAATTCTCCCATTGAAGATCCTCAGGCTGTCGCTACTTGGATAGAAGAGGTGTTCCCGGAGGCCGACTTGGCGTTTTGCGAACGCCCTGATTGGCCCGAGAAATGGAAGACGGTCTATGAGAGGGTTAATAAAGAGATTGCTCCCACAGCCCTGCCTCCTATGACGTCCGACGACGAAGACGAAGATGACGACGATCTCGTTGAAGAATCAGATGATGAGATGGACGAGGAAGACATAGACGAGGAAGAGATGGATGAGGGGGAGATGGATGAGGAGGAGGTGGATGAGGAGGAGATGGATGATGATGATTTGGACAACCAGTAGTAATCTGGGCTTCATCGTATCATCCCCCGACGCCTCGTTGAATCGCAGTAATTGATGTTACTTTCACAATCCAATTGGTCATATTATATGCAGATTACTAGTTTCGTCATTGTGCTCGTTATCTAGTGCAATTGCGATCTTTGTGTACATTGCGTGCCTTGTGGCCACTTCACGGCACCACCAACTTTGTGAAGACTTTGTAATGGTTCAAAACCATCCTCTTCTGCAACTCTTTCGATTCCAACTTGCTCATGCATCTACGAAGCTTCGGGGCCACGCGAATTGCCCTTGGTGCGACACTCATCCCTCCAAAGCCGAGAAAGCCTTTGCGTAGGCTTGAGGTCTTCATTATTTCGGTCAAATGTCCCATTTATAATTCTGAGCATGTTGCTGCATGGATCCAAAAGGTATTTCCAGAGGCTGAATTGGCGCTTTGCGAACACCCTGGTACCGGTGACTGGCCCGAGAAATGGAAGACGGTTTATGAGACTTGATTCCTTACACGTTTGTTAAAGTCGGCATCTCTCCCATGCTTGTTCCCGTCTAAAGAAATCATTTTATGTAGGTGAGGAGTGCTGGAAGAGGAAAGTAGCCCACGAACCAGGAAAGCCGTGATAGTTAGAGTATACATGAGTATAATGAGTCTAATCTCGACGCTGAGTAGTGATCTCCCCAAAAAAGCGCAAGCATAATCACCCGTAATACACTGTGCCTAAACACAGGGCGATGTCAATCATTCTCCATCCTTGAAGCATGACAATGAGGTAAACTTGCCATCACGAAGCATGAGAGAGAAGAGCCCATTGTGCGGTGATTTGCCTATTCTAAGCCGCTTATACAGCGCCAGGGAGAATATGATCGTATCGAACACCATGGCTGAGGCCCATGCAATAGCTAGGCCTGTGCTAGTATAACTATTTTGTTTTCTGGATCGAAACAAAGCTCGACGTACGATCATTTCTGTCACGAAAAGATAATGCGTAAATACCAGAATTGATGATATCCGTTTTTGTTTACCCACTGCTTCTGAGTGAACGGGATGCTGCATAAAGCCTGGTTTTTCCGTGGGGAAAGCCGAGGTAGTCGTTCTACGGAGGTGATTGCCCACTGCGGGAGGCAAGCCACCTACATGCGTCAGATGCCGCGACTGCGACGAGAAATTCGGCGAAGGTGCGTACACAGGCAAGAGCAATGCACGAGACTGCGATCAATGCCAGCGCGTACAGAAGCATACGACGTTTGCCATACAGCGCGTAGGTGCGAATGATCTGAAGGACTGATTTCTTCAAAGATTAAACGAGCAAGATAGAGGGTAACACAATCTACTCACTTCCTACGAGGATTACGGCTATGAGGCAATAGATCTGGTGCAAGTGCTGCAGTGCGTGACAGCTGGTGTGGATCTACATCAGTCTCAGTCATCCTCCATCGTGGCGGAGACCCAATGGATACCTCTGCGAAGCGGTTCGTATCAAGGACAGCGAGAGAAGTAAATAGGTGACATACTTTGTTTGAAAGCTGCAAGAAATATTCAAACGCGATGGGAACGTGCATCACCACGGCCGAATACCGGTTGAGGTAATAGCAAAACGTAGTCCACGTTAGATCCTTCACGTTGAGCCACCCATATAGCTGTATTTCCTCTGGCGTGGTCAAGAGAAGATCCCAGTAGAGCAATGCTGAGAGGCGTCAGGTCAGTTAGAGCCTGTCGTGCAGCAGGGGACGCAGACCCATGGAAGCAGCGATGGTGTACTTGTTCAGCTGAGCGAAGTGTACACTGTCCACCCACTTGTCAGAGTAATGGGTCAACGTTGCTCGACGCACGTACAAATCTGGCGTCACGTCCATTGTTTCGAAGGAGGGGGGTCAGAAAGCAACCTTGACCGGGGATGCATGTTTCCGGCAAGTCTTTAGGGCAATACTGTATAGCCCACGCTGTCACAGGAGAGGTATCCTAGGGGGCCAGGGCGCTGAGAACCCTGCAAGAAACACTCCTGGTAAGGCATCCAGCATTCTTTGAACCTCAGGGACATCGCGGCGAAGGCTTGTTCGCGAATGTGCGAGAGCTTGGGCGCAAAACTAGATGACGATTTGTGTGATACACTATACCAACACGATACAAACGAGCAGTGGGCGCTGACAGGGCGAAGCAAGTTTGAGAGAGCAAACCAGCAATTTGCAATGTTTATGGTCGGCACCGGCCTGCGAACTCTGTAAGAGACGAATTATACAGGGCATGTTCTGTCGATCTTTGTTGCTGGTAGCCCGTACCTGGCATAATTACTGAGCGGCGATCTTCAACCATTCATTGCAGCAACAATATGCATTGAGATGACCTGCCTACTACAAGCGCACCCATGAGGGTACCACTCCAGCGTGAGAAAGCTAGGACGCTGCCGTCGACAGCTCGACTATGTCGACGATGTCGACGAACATGCCCTGCTGTGCCCTGGGCAACGGCGTACGGTAGCCTGCCCACCCTGCAGCACGACGACGACGTCGAGGGCGAGCACAACCGTCGCGGGAACGTGGCGAGCAAGCACGAGGGCCGTCCGGATTAGGAAGGCGACCAAACAAGGCACGCACTGCGCCAGAGGGAGAGAGCGCGGGCTCGTCGTCCAGAACCATCTTGCTCGTTGTCCCCCACGGCGTCCACGATGCCTCCCTTCTCCTCCCCCGTGGCCCCCGTGCAGCTTCCCGCGCTGTACCTCTACCCCCTCAACGACTCCTTCATTCCAAAACACATCTCTCTTGCCAACAACCAGCGCGTCAAGATCGGTCGCCAAACCAATGCAAAGACCGTCCCCGCGGAACGAAATGGTTTCTTTGACTCCAAAGTGTTGAGTAGGCAGCATGCCGAGGTCTGGGAAGAGGGCGGCAAGGTGTGTTTCTCCCAATCCTCCAGCCCCCGCTACCGTCTCGATTGACCCCCATCCCTTCCCCGCGCTTCTCCCTCCCATCCAGATATTCATCAAGGACGTCAAAAGTTCAAATGGAACATTCATTAATAGCGAACGTCTCAGTCCCGAAGGCCACGAGTCTGAGCCCTTCGAGCTCAAAACAGACGATGTGGTGGTGCGTGACCTGATGACTGACTCATTCGCACGCGCACCAATAATGTCCTAGGAATTCGGAATCGACATCGTTGGCGAAGACAACAAGACAATCATTCATCACAAGGTCGCCGCCAAAGTCGTCTGTGTCTTTACTGAGCAGGACGCCCAAAACGCCGCGCGGGCAGAGGCCCAGGGCGCGGCAGGTTACGCTCTCGCCGGACAAAGCTCGGCGGGCAATGCGTTCAACTTTGTGGGCAACAGCCAAGGTCCCAATGGCATCAACGGGCCCCAGCGACGAACAACAATGCAGCCCAACCTCGGCCTCGGCGGTATGGGCGGCAGTGCTCGACCCCCAGGCAAGAGTGGCTTAACGTTCGATCACATCCTCAACCGGCTCCAGGGTGAGCTCCAGAAGAGCCGCGACACTGGCGCTGACTTGCACTCGTTGAGCGGGGCAATGAATGACATCCACGACACTCTCGGAGGCAATTTGGTATGTACACCACTGGCGATATCTGCCTGTATCTAATTCCGCCAACCCGTCTAGCCCCCGAATCTGCCCCCATATCCCCAGACGTTGCCGCCTGTTGTACCACCTCAGGTAAACCAGCAGCAGCAGCAGCAACCCGAGTCAAACCAGCAAGCCTCCGCATCGGCCTCTGCCCCAGATTCAGCCGCTGCTCTATCAGAATTGCAAGCGCAACTTCATGAAACTCAAATGTCTCTGGCGAGTCACATGGAGAAGATATGCTCTCTGGAGGGTATGCTGAAGGAGCACGAGCATATCAAACGTGAACTCAGTTCTATGCGAGAATTGATGGAGGAACGCAAGCGCGAAATGGAACTACTTCGTGTACAATCTCAGTCGCCACATCAGCTGCGGCGACATCCGTCAAGAATGGAGAGTGGCGAGGGAGAGTACGACGATGACGATGCGCGTAGCGTTGCTACGGTGGTTCCTCATGAACTGGAGCGCGTAGAAGAGGAAGACGAGGAACAGCTAGCAGCCGAGGAGGAGGAGGAGGAACGAAGGCGGCGCAGAGATGAGCTCGGCCGGCCTCGAACACCAGAACCTACGGGTATGGGTATGTCCGAATACGAGGATGAGCATGAGTCCCGTCGTGACGGTTCGCGCCTCCGTCCGCCATCGACATCATCCTCGAAACCGTCTTCATCTCCGCCTTCCATTCCTGATGATCTCATTCACCGAATGAATACCCTTAGTCAACAACTCGAATCCGCCCTCGAAGTGTCTCGGTCCTTGGAAGCCCAACATCAAACCGCCCAATCCACCATCTCAATGCTTGAATCCAAGGTGAACACCTTGGAATCTATGGTGCAGGCCACACAGGCGCAAGTGCAAGCCCAGAGCGAGTCTCATCAGGAATTTGTACAAACTATCGAATCCAAACATAACTCGGCGGCGGAGGAAGAGCGCTCGGAACGTGAATCCTTGAGGGATATGTTGAACGAATGGAAGAAGAACGTTGAAGGTCAATGGAATGGGATCCGCGAGGACTGGTCTGATGAGCGTGAGCGCTTGCGTCGCGCAACCGAGGAATTCGAGTCTCGTGTACGCTCAGTCGAAGAAGGCCTTGGCACAGCGGTATCGAAGGTCGAGAGCGGGCTCGCCTCCCTTTCTTCTTTTCGCGTACATCAGTTCGACCAACCCAACGGCAGCGCCAAAGTGAATGGTGGTGGGCTCGTTACACCGCCTAGTCCTCGTAGCCTCTCAGCAGCATCATCGAGATCCCGTCAACGAAAGCGACGCTCCAGTACATCAAGAGGACGTTCACCCTCGCGTTCACAGTCACCTCACCTCAACGGCACAGATGATTCCCCTATTTCCCCCCTTTCTGGGCATATCACACTACCCTCGTCGAAATCACGGGTGCGGAGGCGAACACCATGGATGACGGATGAATCTGGCTCAGATTCAGAGTCGTTGCCCCCAAATGGAGACGTCAAGGCAGTTAACTCAGATGGTTCTCAGCAACTGGGGAGCAAAATGCAGTACCCGATCACTCCCGAGCCCTCATTGCGAGACCAACCCGTCACCGGTCTCAACCCGACTTCGGTGGTAGCGGAAGCGAAAGATCCCCCCAAAGACGTCGTACGTTTACTCACGCATTGGCTAACCAGGGCGCTACTGAACTTGTCGCCTCAGAATCAGTATAACGTCCCGACGGTCTTAGGCGTGCTGATGCTCAGTGTTGCAGCTGCAGCCGTATTTTGGAGGGTGAAACCCGACACCACAGCTTGACCACCCAAGGATGAATATATGTTCAATAATTGTCCTGAACGTTGTGCGTTTATTGTCTATCGTCCCGCCTTAATATCTCGCTTTTTTCTCTACCTTTACCCTGGATCGCTATGACATCTCTCGTTTGTTCTTGCCCACTACGTCTGTTTATTCGACCTCTATTCCCCATCTTTGCCATATGTCTGGCAACTGGTTAGACATCTTCTAGTCAATGATTCCCTTTCCTTGTTTCATTGCATTTGCATATGTACCTCTCTTCGCATATATTCGGTACTAATTTAAGTAACGACCTTTATGACAACCGGAAGCCTTCCGTGCAGCTCGCCTCACAAGCCTTCATCGCAAACTCAAAAATCGCAGCTGGTATACTGACATGGCACAGACATCATTGAACATGGCAGATCTAAGAGTTCTGTGTTCGATGGAGCTGACATATATTTGTATATATGCCTCGCTTTCTTCTAGGATCAATGTGTACAGACAACCCCTTCGAGCGACAAGCGAAATTCTTTCCCTAGGGCATTCTTGTACGTCAAACGTACGGTCACCTGTTAGACTTCAACAAAGCTTATAGCCAACTAAAAGCCTCATTATCAGCTTACCATTAAACTTGGCGATATGGAACCGTATATGACTCTTGGCAGATCTGTTACCAGCTCAGTGAAGCGTCTGAAGCTTGTCGAACGGCTGTTTTTCACCCCCGTGTCTCGCCCTCACCGCGACGTGAGCTGGCTAGCACATCCTTGAGACCGGTCCCTCTTGTGTACAGTAGATCAGCCGATGGTTCTCGACTACTTTCTCTTCTAGTACGTATGAATTCAGCTCGAAGCTCCATGTGGCGCTGACATTTCCTCCCCCACGCGGAATTAGTGCTCGCTCCATCTTCCTAAGTCGCTGCTCTGTTGCGGCTGCATTGAGTGAGAACATTTCTAGCTTTCTTCACCGAAGATACTTAGCTTTATCTCGCCTCAGCGATTCTATACTATGATTGGTTATTAACGATTCCTTCCGAAATTGACTTGTACTGGCAACACCGATTCTCTTACACGTCCTTCTTTTACTTCCTCAATCGCTATAGTTCTCTTCTCGCTCACGTCCCAGTAGCCGTGGAGTTCTACGTTGATTTGCCTACTAAAGTGAGTATGGTAGATCTTGATGAGTGGGTCGGAAACTAACTCGTGTGTAGAGGTATATTTCAACCTTTCTAACTTTCCGGGTCCGATGGTAGTCTCAGTTGCGGAACATAGTTGTCTACGACTGCAGTCATTTCATCAAGTATATTGCGCCATATCAGTTACCCAAGTTGCAGGTGAGCGGTGGGCTAGAACCTCAGGCCTCAAGAATCAACTTCCCAGTGACAAAAACGTGATAGTATTGCTTGTTATCCGCACCTATGCGTTGTACAACCGGTCTAAGTTCATTGTTTTGTTCCTTGCAATTTATATACTAGTAGGCTTTGGTTGCGCCGCCGTATGTTCTTGCACCGTTGTCTGAGCGTTTGGTCTGTTGATTCTGTACTTCCAGTGGGCGATCGTAAGGGGACAACAACTACCTGGAGTCCCGATGAATTCCGTCCCATCCTGGTACCATGCTTGTGGGTCCTTTTTCTCTAAGACTCAGTAAGTCCTCTCATTGTGCGCTGGCCCAGAGCTGTGGATTTTCTGATACTGCTTACCAGGACGCATTGTATGTTGTCACCGTTTTCGAAATTGACGGGTTCTTGATCCAATAGTAGATCTAGCCATAGCATGGGCGTTGGCTATGGGTTTCGACATCATGATCTTCGTCCTGACCCTACGCATGCGTCTGAAAGTCGGTCGAACGGTGGAGAATGGTATATTCACCTTAATGATGCGTGACGGTATGAATCATCGTTATTACTAGTACTACTTGTATATGCTTTGCTCACCGTCATTGACACGGTTGTCAGGGACAATGTACTTCGGGTAAGCAGACCAATTGTCCATCGTCATTGAAGTTGGCGCAAGATTGACAACTTGTACACGAAGGTTCATAATCTTCTTCTACGTCTGGAACATGATCTCAATACTCGTACGTCGCTCATACCTCGCACAATACGACAACTGGAGAATCTCGCATAGCACCACATGGTCATTATCGAACTCGCCACTTTCGTTAACATGTAAGCCCACACTGTACCCACGTCACTGTCCAAAAGACCTAAACATGCTCTGCAATCGAGGTAGTATTGGCAGCACGCTCGTCAGCAGACTCATGCTGAATATCCGCGATCCGAAGAACATCGGGGTTTTTACTCAGGACCTTACGGCGACCGCTCTGGACTTTGCAGTTGCTCCAAACACCTCTACTACGGGCGAGACAACTTCGTCATTCGACATCGAGCTACGCACTCTGTCGATCGGCACATCTTGAGTGCGTGCATGTATAGGGCCATGTGATGCGAATAAGTGTGCATACCACCACAACATGGAGCACGCCCATCAGGCCTCAGGACCCGGACCTAGCTCCACGCGCTGGTAATGCTGCATCCTGACCTTCTCCCGAAAGATATGTGACGAGTGCAAGACATGCACTTGTATACGGTAGCAATGCCTGCAGATACAATACAAAACCCATCATGTTATACCAGAAAAGTGTAGTAAAAAGAGTGGAATAGATAACGGTAGTGGCCAAGGGATATCACTCCAGCCGTCGCGTAAGCTTGAGCTTCTCTCCTCTACCACGATGAGGATGACTGTAGTCATTCATACTGTCGTCCCAGACCATTTTCTTGATGAACCAGACAACCAGAACAAGGGCGCCGACGACGAACATGACAAATCTCCAAGGATGATGTGCGATAGTTTGTTCGAGGGAGACTAGTTTGGTATTGATGTACCTGGCAAATCGCTCGACGATGTTCTCCGAGTGCTTATAGGGGATGGTCTTGTTCAACACCCCGTTCAGGGCCGAGAAGACACTAGCTGGCGAGAGTTGGATTTTCTGCCCGGTTTGCTCGGTGTCGTAGTATACCAAGGTCTGTAAGCTAAGGTCAATGTGCGAGTTCGACACCGCGCAATTATTGTCTCTCACATGGTGGTCGGCGACTACAACACCTGGAAGGGAATCTGTCCTGATCCCATACATATTCTTTAACCATTTGCCCCATTTGTCGGCATCCATCCAAGTGAATACGACGTTCGTATCACCTTTGTTGGCGATCCAACGCCTAGCAATATCCTTCACCTTTGCAGCCGTAGCAGACATGTCAGCAGGATTTGTAGCGGTGATGACAACAAGAGGCTTGTGGGGCGCGTTCATGACTTCTTGGAAGGTATCAGAATCAAGCTCCATCGTTACTGGCAGACGATTATGGAGGAGCTGTGCATGCACTGATCAGTAAGGCTGGCCACGGTTCTGAGCAAAGCGTCTTTACCCATTTGACCAACGTCTCTTTGTCAGATGCGGGGTTACTTGAGAAGCGATACACTGAGACGGGAATGTCATCGCCTTCCTTCAAGGCCAGCACAACTGCTTCTGACGGGTCAATGGAGAAATGGCGATATAATTCAGGAGAGCTGGAGACGTAGATAGAGGGAGAACCAAAGAGAACGTGTGAGCCTTCTACGGCCAGGTCCTATTGAACTTGCATCAGAAAAGCGCATCCCTGTTTCTCATGACTGAGCACACCCACCAATGGTCGAGTATTGGAAGCGGGATGAAGCAAGACATAAACGACAGGATGCTCCTGGATCGTCTTGGACAGGTGTTCTGGTTTCAATTCTTGTATCGGTCTGCTCATGACACAAAATCGGAAGCAACTTTAGCACTTTATAATGTCTAAGCTGGTCACGCGACTTACGGTCCGATGAGCTTCTCTGCATACGCCTTCAATTGATCAAGTTTGCGGCTGCCAGTGTATTCAGTCTTCCCATCCTTCTTGCTCCCAGTGTAATAGTACAACATGGGGTATCCGGAGACATCTTGTGTTCTACATAGCGCATTATGTTCCTCGCAATTGACTTCGGCGATGGTAAGCTTGTCCTTCATGAGACGGGCGAGCTCTGCCCAAACAGGAGCGAGCTTCTTGCAATGGCCACACCTTGAGGGTCAGAGTTATGGGACTGGAAAGTACAGGAGCCATCGAATGCATGCGTACCATGGTGCAAAGAACTTTACGAAAATATGGCCACGGCTGACTGCGTCGAAGAATGTCTTTTCGTTCAGCGACAACACAGTACCGGTCGGGTTCCGGATTTGTGCACCACCAGAAGGAATCCACTTATCATAAGACACAGGGCTCGTCTGGGGCTGAGCGACAGGTGCGGCCGTGCTTGCTGGCGCTGTCTTGGGTGCTCCCGTTGGCTCGGCATGTTCAGTAATATATTTAAGGAGTTCATCGTGGTCCCTTGCTTTATTCCATATCTCTACGAGTTGGCCGTCCTTGTAGAGATTCATTTGGGGATATCCATCAACTTTATTCTCCCGGCAGAGGTCTATCAAACACTTGAGTATACCGCATGTCAACAAAAGGATGTGTTATGCCTTACCGCCATGGACTGCACAGTTCACTTGGGCGAGGTGAATGCCAGGATCGTCAGAATTCTGGGTTTCTGCAACCAGTTGCTCCCATGTTGGGGCAAAGTCTCGGCAATGCCGACAATATGGCGAGAAGTGTTCAATGAACCTAAATTTCCCGTAGATCAGAAAGAAAGCGACCACGTATGCTGGTGTTGGAGATTTACCATACACCCTTGGAAACCGTCTGCTTGAAGTCGTCCGGTGTGAGGATGCGGAGTGCCACTGCCGATTCGACTGGCACTGCCGAGGCCGTCAGTGCAAGATAGGTAACGAGCAGTGTGTGCGGTAACCGCAGAAAGAACGAGGCCAGCCTCATGATTTTTGTTTACGAGTGCGGCCTGGGATGGTGGCCGTCGGGAGGAGGTACTGTAGCTGCTGTGCTCAGCGCGTCGGGCACAGATTCGGCCACTCGGGCGCCTCCACTTGTTGAATATTTCAATAATTTATCCAACGTAGCGGCCAACGTTGTCTCTCTCCATGGAGTCGTTCTACTATCCTCAGCATCCTCCCGAGTCCTCCTACGTGCACGTCGCGTTGTTCACAAATGTTACAAACGCCTCCGAGCTAAGGGACCGGTTGGTCAAAGCGGCCTCCATGGCTGGACCCGAAGGAGTTGCTGAACGCGAAGCGGTCGATTTCGCCTTCATCGACGCTACTCTCGTCCGTACATGACCTTGAGATGTCTCTGCCATGCGCCACCTCTCATGTCTGTTGTCGTCGCAAAGGTCTGCAGCACTCTGCATTTGCAAACAGCCATCGTCAGTTCCATTTTGGCCCAAAGTCAGGGTGTGCTACGGACCAAAACCGTTCACTCTGAAATCCTATGGAATCTGAATCCAACGAATAACGTTTGTCGCCTTCTGCATCTTGTGTGTTCTGTCTTGTCTTACACATGAGCCAGATCTCAGAAGCAATCCGCCGCTATGGTATCGCAGCGAATGCTTCCAACGTACTCGTCGTAAAAGTCAGTTCGCGGAGTGATTCCTCTGCGGTTCTCCAGGGAATCAACGACGTGCTGTCTGGCCAAGTAACCCCTTTGTCACACTTACAAAGTATCTCCGATTGGCCCAAAATCCGCAAGGTCTGTTTCACGTTTATTACATATATAGTCTCCTTTGTCAACTGTCAGCAGTATCACAAGATCGGCGCGAAACTTGACAAGGATCCTGGAAAGGACCTCGAGAGGGCCCACGAAATAGTGGTCGGCTCAGTAGCAACCAAGGGCGTCACATTGTAACCAAGCAACATTGTCTACCTGAAACATCCGCACGTGGAGGATACATGTTTCGGTGATAGAAGAAACCGTGTCTAATTATCGCTGGGATGGTGAGTGTCTGCTGTCGGGGACGATTCATGTATTTACCGCAGTTCCATTGACAGCGTTAAAGAGAGCAGTAACGACCAAGTGTAACAGTCGTGTATCATAACAACCCACCCATGTATTTTATCACGCATAGATTCACCGGGAAAGGAGACGTCTGATTCATCCTAAGGGGGCATTGGAAGCTGACCTCAACTTGGTCAAACTCGGTTTTAACCAGCACGTGCATGACGCGTACCAGGAACCTCGATCACTGACACGTGCCCCAAAACGCGTCGCGTCTGGCTATTCGCTAACTTCCGCGAGTTGTACACAGAGGTTGTTTGAAGTCAATCCACTAAGGCCTTCTTACACTCGGTGAACCTGACCTCCTTGTGAGTCCTAAATTCACTCACCAAGGACTATCCTGTGCATACATTGCTCCCCATTTGGCAGACTCGTTCTCCCGTCTAAAACAATTTGCCCGAGCAATGTTTCAAGAACATTCGACGGTTGTGTAGTTTGTGGCCCGTTGGTGGACAAAGGGTTCTCACCCGTAAAAGACCCTTTTCCTTCATATTTTGGCTGAAGTGACCGATGTCATAAGGCTCGTGGCGGTAGGTGCCACTGAACGACACGAGGCGTTGACCTCGCGTCAAACGACCGGGACAAAGGACCATTGTCCCTTCCCACCAATTTTTCTTGACTTGGGTCGTTGCTCAACCTGCAGCATCAAGCGGCCAAATATTGGGAAACGTATAAAGAGACACGAGGTGGTGAAGACAAGATTCAAGTCTTTCAATCGCCCATTACCATACACAACGCCTCTCGACAGATTCGTCTGTTACCAAAAACTGCAAGTGCCATTCGATGGGTGAGTGAAAGATAGTTCTCTACATCAAACACTACCATACTTACGATGGTGCCACTCCGAAGGAAATGCCCTACGACACCCGCAGACGGAACCCAGGGCTTCAAGGCGTCAGCCTTAGTCAACATGCTGCACTACTCGCAGAGGCACAACGTACGGTGATGGGTAGAAATCGTAGGGGTAACCGCAACACTGCTCCTCCAACGCCACGGCTGATCTCTGACGAGGTGGACTACTACCGTCAATGGCTTCTCGACACATTCGCGGAAGAAGCAGAGAACATTGACCTCCCTTTCCTCAAGGCTCGCTCGCGCACGCCGTCCGTTCGTAGTAGAAGCACAAGTAGGAGTCGGAGTACCACGAGATCAATTGTGACCCAAATCAGCGATTCCGAACATAGTGCCCGTCTCCAAAGGATGGTAGAACGTGTATCGGAAGGATGTTTCTCGCAGGAATCGTCGCTAACATCTCTATCGGTACTGTCAGGCCAGATGCACGGTGTCAAAGTCAAATCCCAGCGGATATCTTGGAATGCGGTTGCAGACTTGGAGCGACTTACAGGCAGCGCAAAGTCGCGTAGAGACGATGACGGATCTTCATCCTCGTCCTCACTCACACCGATCGAGGAGCTGGAGGCAGAATTGGGCATTGTTTCGGAAGAGGGTGAACAGACAGGGTTCCGTACACCGTCAAGGCGTGGTTCGTTCGACGCGGGCTCTGTAGCTGCGACTCCTCGACCGACTCGTATACGACGGCGGACGAGTAGTGTGCTGTGGTGGTCAGAGGATGTGGACAACGAACGGAGAAGGCTCGTGTTCGTCCCTTCACAGGAATCCATACTGGAGGAAGAAGACGAGGCCGTGTTCGAACCCCTCTCCGAAGAAGCAATGCGCGAACCAACACCAATGTCGGAAGAGGATGCAAGCTACATCGAGTCCATCTATGCTCAATCACGTTCCAGGGATGAAGTGAAAGAAAGCCTGGTTATGCGTGCGGAAGAGGCGGGCATCTTTGACGAAGAGTCCGATATGATGGACGAGTCGGGGACAACAAGGTCCGCGACGACCGTTCGTCAATTTGGTCCAGAGGGGACGCCTATTATGGACGACGTCCCTGAGCCCGCGCCAGGTAGCAGTACCCAAGCCATCATCATACGCACCATCTCAGAGTCGCTAGGTCTGGCAGAAGCAAACGGCGAACGACTAGAACGGACACCGGAAGAACGTCGTTTCTTCCCTCCACACTACGAGGAAGAGCAGACTCCACCTGTGGACTTCCCTGACATGCAGGAACCGAGACCGAGCGGTGACGGCGGCGCGCGATTGTACCGAGCTGATGGTTGCTGGCAACTCGAAGGGGCTGTGAACGATCCCGTCGTCAATGCTGTTGTCAGTTCACTTTTGGATGAGAAGCCTTCAGAGACCCAGTGGGAATACATTGGGCATGCACAGCGGCAGACAACTGGGCCTTCAGCTGCACCTAGTCCTCAGGCTGACCCCGGTACGGACCTATCATCGGAGGTCAAGGAAGAGCCTACGGATGATGATGATGATATGGATTACGAACCTTCAAGTCCCAGTTCTAGCTCGTTCCACTCATCTCAAGACCTCTGACATTGATGAAATGACAGCGACACTTCTCTTCAACTTCATCAACTCCGTCTGGATACCTCCCTTCAACTTCAACTCCTTCTGGAAACCTACATACCTAATTCGCGATACCTACACCTCCACCTCCCGCTCAGGGACAAAAATTTCTAATCATGTCTTCTCGCCATCATCTCTCATGCATCGTGTCCTACCTGTCCAACATTCCGTCGCTATCCTTCCTCACATCCTGCTTTGTGGCATACAGCTGTTGTTCGCATCTCGCTCGCTCGCATTTTCTTCCTTTCCATGTGGTTTTTAGCTCAGGGGACTGTCGAACAATCTGTATTCGTATTTATGTTGTATCCGTAGTATGTACCATAGCAGCTACAACGGCAGGCGTGTAATCGTAATCAATCATTTTACTTCCATCATATTATTGAACGGAATGTCAAGGTTCCAATCCGTTCCGTGGATACGAGTGAAAGAGCGTAAGTTCCTGTATTCACGCGGACACCTTGAGTTTCCAAGAGCCTCTGTTAGAAATGTATTAATATATACAATAGATGCAACAGAATCCAAACGATGATACAGAAAATGAGGACAACAATGAGAGTAAGGCCAGGCCACACCCCGCCATGCCTGTTTTCAACTCTATCCATCAAATACGAAGATAGCAATGCGCGCAGAACTAAAGAGAATCAGAAACACAAATTCCGTCTACGCAGGAGCCACCGTCGTCTTCTCAATATCCCCATTCTCACTACTACCCGTCGTCTTCGCCAAACCCGAATGAAGATGTCTCGGTTCCCTACCACCGGTGGTTCCAGGGATATCACCATGCGAATGAGTATCATCATGGAATTCATGTGCGTTCCCAGCGTCGATACCGACGTAGTCGTATGCGAATTCACCCATCTCTGCGTCGTCGATGCCGAGGATCTCGGCGTCTTCAGATGCACGGAGACGAAGTCCAGGGATGAAGTGCATAATCCAGAGGATGATGGTCTTGAGGGTGGGACATGTCAATCATACGAAGCTGATAGAACAGATGGGAACAACTCACGGTCATCACAAAGGAGTAACTCATACCGGCGACAGAGTCGGCAATTTGGTAGCCGAGTTGGATGTAGTGGTGGTCGAGCCATCCACCAGGGATCTCAGCGATACCATCGAATCCAGCCACACTCGCCTGAGCGAACAGACCGGTCAAGATCTATTACCGGGGTGAGTCAAAAGTCGCGTGAGCAATGGGACCGGGTCGTGTCAGCATCACCAAAAAGGGAAAACGTACGTTGCCAATGACACCACCGATAGCGTGGGACGCAAAGATATCGAGACAGTCGTCGTAGTGCAGGTAGAATTTGAGCTGAGTGGCAAAGTTGCATAGGGTGCCTGCCATGAAACCGAACAAAACAGCCGCCGCTGTTGAGATATGTTACAGTCAAATTCGAGAATCCGTCGCGAGGAATGAAAGTAACGTACGCGAACCAACGAAACCAGAGCCGGGGGTGATTGCAACCAAACCAGCAATGGCACCGGAACAGAAGCCAACAGCGGACCATTTGCGTTCGAGACGGTAGTCCCAAAGCATCCAAGTCAAACCACCGACACTGGCGGCAAGGTTGGTGACGATGCAAGCTTGGACAGCCCTCAAGTTGGCACCGAGAGCGCTACCGCCGTTGAATCCAAACCATCCGAACCAGAGGAAGACCGTGCCAAGGACGACATAGGTAGTGTTGTGGGGTTTGTATGCGAGTCTCTCTGTTCCATATCCGCGCCTCTTGCCGAGGTAAATGGAGATGGCGAGGGCTGCGGTACCGGAAGAGATGTGGACGGGAGTACCACCGGCGAAATCGTAACCACCGAGGACGAAAGACCAGCCGTTGGAGTTCCATGTCCAGCAGGCTATGGGATCGTACACAATGGTGGACCATACGAAAACAAAGACCATGGTAGGACCGAGACGACCTCGCTCGGCAATGGCACCGATGGCAAGCATAGGCCTGCGCGGAGAATCGTTCAATTTCGAGTCCATAGAATAATACCCCGAACGTACGTGATAGCGGCGAACATGAGCTGGAAGACACAAAAAACAATTGACGGTACTCGCGTGCTACCGATTGACGGTTGCTCAAGCACGCCTTTGAGACCGAAATATTCTGTGCAAGGGGCAAGTTAATTTTTGTTGGGCGTGAGGGAACTAAGATACCCACTGAGATCACCGATATAGGCATTGCCGGTTTCGCTGAAAGCCAAAGAGAAACTGTAGACGTGTAGTCAGTATACATGAAACAGTAGAGGCCAGCAGAGAGAATGCCGCAGTTTGAAACACGCGGGTTAACGGCTGCAGCGAATTCGCGGGCGCTATCATTCCAGGGAGTGACAGAAGCACGGGAAAATCACTTGACACGTCGCGGCAGAGGCGTGCAGGGACGGCGGACGGAGTACTCACCCCCAGAAGAACCACTGGGGAGCAGATAGTCAGATGAGGGCCGTGAAATGGAACAAAAAAAAACATACTTGGAACGAGACGACCGCGATGCACATCATGGATAGCCAAATCATGGAGAGCGCGTTCTTGCGGCGGAGGAGACCCGAGTAGAAGAAGCCGACGCCTGGAATCATGAGCCAGACGAGGGCGGTGGACGCGAGGACCCAGGCAATATCGCCGAGGTCGTACACGACGGGGTTGCCATCGGGGTCGTATGCGACCAGTGAGCCGGCTGTAGGAGGCGTTAGCTTCGAACGAAGTGCAGGACATGCGGAAACACGAACAGGCGTCGTAGGTGACGTTGACCATGGTGCTCGCGGGGTGCGGCTAGTCGCGGGGGACGGTGAGCTCGACGCGAATGACGACGTCGAGGATGATGAGGAACCAGAGAGGGGGTTCTGCGTGGAAGCCGGAGCAGAAGGAGGAGACAGAGAGCAGTTAAAGGGCCCCGGGGAGATATGCACAGCGTTGTTATCGCCCAATTGCTGTCTTCTCTCTTATCGCGTCCTGACAGGCGGGAGACAGACCTGCCCCTCTCACCGCTGCCAAGAACTTCCCCGGGCCTGTCTTCTCGTCTTCCGCTGCTGTGCTGCCCATCCTCCAGCCGTCCGCCGTCGTCGCGTGCAACAACGCCGACGCCCTTCTGCTCACCTTCCGCTGCAGCGAACGACGGCGCCTGCTTATCTTGGGCGTTGTGGGCGTCGTTGATGCTCTCGATCACCGCGATCGACCTTATCGCCCCATATATGGCAACTGCTGTCGTTCCTGGCCGCAATTGCTTCCTTGACAGTTCTCTCAGCGACCTCCCTGCTACGCGTACAGGCTGAGTCGAAGCCTACCCCCTCTCGTGCTAAGTCGAGCCACAGTTTCACTAGCCTTTCCCCGGCGTCCGTCCTTGCCGGCACTCTCCTCTCTTAGTGACCAGACACCTGTCCGTGTCAACACACACTGTATCGTGTGCCTGAGCGTGTATGCATGTTAATGAAAGCTTGCAACACTCGACCCATCTGGATTCATTGACAGATGCGATCCATCAACGCCGAATTTCAGAGCCAAGTCGTCAAGCTCTTCAGACTTTCGTTGCTATCATAGAAGAGCACCTTGACCGTAGCAGACCGTAGCCTACTTAGAGTTCGCTTCGGCATACTAGGTGAATACCAAGCAGATCTCTCGCAAATCTCAGCCTCCCAACTCGCCGCTGAACTATATCGTCCACTATGTCATGCCCGATCTCGATCTCCCCCCGATCGGTCCTAGAACCAGCCACCAAGATAAGGAACGCCACCGCATTTTTTTCTGTATCTTCAGACTTTGACCGTGCTGCACTAGCTACTCCTGCTGCACTGGCCCGGATTTCATGTGCATGCACTCAACGGTCTACCGCGGTCGTCCGACACAATCCGAACCGAACCTATTCCCTATCAGTGTGCACGCATTGTGCACGTTATTCCAAAAATGAGTTATGATCACTCGGAAGGGCTTCGTATCATTCGTCAATGTTCATCCTCTCGTTAAAGTCGACAACGATACATGTTGCCAACATACCCCACATTACTGTTTCGTTCAGGGCGGGGAAACGTACTGGATATCTCGGCCGTCTGCTTGAATGATCGATGATCAGCCAATCCGAGTCCAATGCTGTCTAATGTCTATGTCCCGCAGAAGTCGGAGTGCTTCTCGAGTCCCCGGAAGATGAAGTTGATTTGTATATTGGGATAGAAATACTCATGACTTGACGCAAAGAGGAAGACTCACCATGTGCTCAACTGCAAGCCGTTGCTTAGATACAATGCACCACATCGACGTCGTATCCATATAGTCATTCATCATTTCATGCCCACCGCGACCAACCAACACACATCACTTGCCAACGATATCCGCCAACTGCGTCTTCGGAATAGCCTCCTCAAACGCCTTCCTCGCCAACCTCGTCTTCGTCTTCTGCTCATACGCAAACGCCAACCCCACCAACTCAAACTCGCTAAACGCAGTCCCCAAGAAACTCAACCCAAACGGAACACCCGGGGCAGGGTAAACCGTCTCGGGACCGGCGAGTTGGATCGTCACGTTGTTGGGGTAGAAGGAGAGTGGTACCGTGATGATGGGGTAACCTGCGATTGCGGCTGGGACAGTGGTGAATCCCTGGGCGGGGAGAACCAGTGCATCGAGGTTATGAGCTTTTAGTGCCGCGTCTATACCTCTGGTCGCTCCGAGGTCCTTGTCAAAGGCCAGAGCAGCAAAGTAGGTTGAGTTCATGCCGTTCGTTGCTTCAGACTCGATCAATCTGGGATAGAATTAGTAAGAGAGTGGTAGAGATAAAGTTCTTGAGACATCACACACTCTGATTGATCCTCGAACCTTGGAGGCTCCTCCAAGTCTGGGTGGTCATCGTTGAACTTGATCAAATCCGCAAGAGATCTCACGCCCGAAGGGTTACTCTTCAGATTTTGATAATACTGGTCGAGTTGAATCTGTTCATACAACCACCGTTAACGTACCGTGGAGTATTTGAAAAAAAGAAACAAGCCTACCTTGAAGTCCACATCCAGTACAATCGTCTCATTATCACTAACCGCAATCTCTTCCGCACTCGGCAAATCCGCAGGGTCCACAACAGTCGCACCCAAACTCCTAATCGTATCCAACGCCTTCTCAAACTCCACATTCACAAACGGGTCGTTCCCAGTAATACTATCATTCAAAAAGACCTTCCGCGGTACGCCAATGCGTTTCCCTTTAAGGGCGTTCGCGTTCAGAGCTTTGGTGAAATCGGGGACGGGAGTTGGTTGGGCGAGCGTGAAGTTGTCGTTGGGGTCTGGACCGGCGATGACGGAGAGTACGATGGCGGCGTCGGTGACTGAACGAACCATGGGTCCGATCGTGTCTTGACTTCATATCGCGAAACATGCTGGGATGAGCGAACATGGAATGGACCCGCAATGAATGCACTCACTGGTTCGAAATCGGTACGACTGGAATGACGAACAAACCATACAATAAGCATTCCGAGCATTGATATCATCGAAGGACTTACCTCCCGCCCTAGAAGTCAACCCAACGGTAGGCTTGATACCAACCAAATTATTATTACTACTGGGACAAGTGATACTTCCATCCGTCTCAGACCCAAGTGTCACGGCAGTCAATCCAATGGAAGCAGCGACGCCAGACCCCGAGGACGAGCCGCAAGGATCCGCATGCGGGAAGTACGCGTTCGTACATTGACCGCCTCGACCAGACCAACCCGAGGGCAGGTTACCACGGAAATGTGCAAACTCGGAGAGGTTGGCCTTGCCTATATCAGACGAGGTGATACGGTTAGGCTTACAAAGTCGCCGAAGGAGTCGCTGCAGGTAACGTACCAAGGATGATGGCACCCGCCTTTCGAAGTCGTTTCACAACCCCAGCATCGTCCGGAACCACAGACCCGAGCAAACTGAAAGATCCCGCAGTGGTATTCATACCTATCAAAAACTAATAAAAAAGGGACACCTGACCTGCAAAGTGGTATTCTTACCGACCTTCAGAAGCAACGGTGGCAATGTTATCTTTGAGAAGAATCGGGATGCCATGCATCGCACCCCGTTTTCCGGACTTTTTACGTTCATTGTCAAGCGCACTGGCTTGACTCAAAGCCGACGGGTTCAATTCGAGAACGGCGCGTAATTCGGGGCCCTTGAGGTTGACCTCTTCGATACGAGCAAAGTACGCCTAAAACAGGTACTTCAGACTAAGGTAGAATCATTATCTCACCTGCTTACCTTGACAAGGTCCACGCTAGTGAAATGCCCTGCATCCAAACCAGCCTGTGAAGAAACCCATAGAAGCTCGACCATCCATACGCCTACATCCGCGCACTTACCTGTAATTCCAGGACAGAAGCCTCATAAAGGTCCGGAAACGAGACCTTGGCAACGGCAGCTGAACAGGTGAGCAGCAGCGCAGCGACGCGTGAGAGTAACATAGCTGAAAACGTCCACACTCTTCTCAGAGGTTCAAAACTGACTGCGGCAACAGGGGTAACGGGGTAGTCGCGAGAACGACTCGGACGGGGAGGATATAGGATATATAATATACACTCGCGTGCAGACTGTCCCCCAGTCGATTATTTATACGTTGGGATTCACACCGCGTCATGTGTCCGTGTTTCTGCCCTGTCTTCTAGTGTGAATAAATATCACCTTATCTACGCACTTGCACTACATAGAGAGACCACTGGGTAAAGGAGCACGAGGGTTTCATCTCGTTTGAGAGTCCAATTATATGTTGACGGCATACCGTTATTGAGTCTTGACAGGAAGGAGCTCCGCCTATGGCGGGAACGATTCCCTGGGCTACGTGAGGATGTGCATGGCCACGGTATATTTTGGGCCACTTCTGAGAAGAGCCTTGCATGCGGTAGGAAGTAAAACTGCTGTGAGTTATGGAGATAACCCGGAGAGCCTAGATGTGCATGCATGGTAAGGAAACAAGGAATCATGACAGGGAAGACCGATACCTAATGGCTAGTCGACGGTACAAGGGAAATACTCACGATTGCTGCATCTTCAGATATTATGGAAGTCTGAGTAGAGCTGTATATAGAAGAAGGATACTCTAGATGATGCAAGTCTCCCCTGGCTACACGTCGAGGTCAGCCACTTCTGAACTTACCGGTGGAATTTCTGGAGTAGAAGAGTGAGCAGACCAAAGATATTCAAGGTCAGGTATATTTCTGATATTCGTAAGTATATCCAAGAATCTCGTCAAACCAGCGAGCGGACACTGGCAGTCACTGACTCTACGGCCATGGAGGATCGAGGTCATCGGAAGACTCCGATGTGACTGTCTACGCAACTACTTTTGCTACAGCGTTTAGTAGGGCCTGTTTATGCCTATTTGGCATCCTTCGGCGCTTCTCGGACACCTTTCACTTTCGAGCTCAAGAACATCAGCCGCAAGGGTCGGGATGGCCAGCATACGCGTAGCAGCACGCATTTCGCAGAATGCCCTCCCATGTATGCGAAATGCATGTCTGAAAGAACCGAGGACAATTCTTCGGCGCACAATTCACCAAACGCCTGTCGGTCAGTGATAGCACCTCCCGATCACGCTTCGTTTCTGACATGGCATGCAGCGTTGAAGAAGAAGTCGAATGTGAAGGAGGTGGAAAGCTCAGGAGAGCTTTTCTCTACAGACGACAGTCTATTCTCTGCTGAAGATGATCTCTTTTCCGACGACGCACCCGTAGAGAAGAACGCATCCGAGTCGTCGAATGCTCCCACTAGACCAAGGCTCAGCCCCGAAGAACGGTCTAGACGATTCAACAGGCTGCTCAAGTATGTGGGTGATAGGATTGGCCAGAAACCAGCTGTTCGCGATGCTCTTCAAGTACGGAAGACGGAGTGGCAGCATCTGTTTGGGCTTGCTACCACGAAGGAACAGTTGGAAAGGGTCGCGGAGTTGTTTCCTAAGTGGAGAGACTCTCGGAGAGAATTCACTCCTAGAATCTGCGAAGCGTTTGTTCGTATGTGTTCTTCACATTGAATCCCTCATATCACCGTATACTCAATCAGCTGCAAATTCCAGGTCGATGCGAGGAGCTGCACTGTCCTCAACTTGCGCTGAAGGTGTTTAGTGATCACCCTAAATACGGCTTCGACCTCTCGTCCCCGGTGGCAGCCCGTCGATTGCTACATTCACTACACGTGGAACACCCTCTCTCCGACACCATTACTCTCACTGCTTTGTATAAAGTCTACAACCTCCCTCCCATCTCCTCGGACCTCGTCGCAACCGCCATGCTTACCTCCGCCTGCTTCAAAGCTGGAACGCCCGAGTCAATCACTGTTGCCAAGAGCCTGCTGCCTAGTCTGCAGAAGCTATTGCAAGAGACAGATCCCAAGGCCATGGAGTATCCTCAGGATTGGAAGGAGAGATCGAGGACGAAGGAAAAGACCTGGTTGACATGGTCCTTGAACAAAATCGAAAAGGCTCTGAAGAACCAGGGCGAAGAATTCGATTGGCTGAGGCAATGGAGGGAGAGCAGTGGACATGCTCAGATCGCTTCATGAGCGAGATTAGTTCGTAATCCACGCTATAGGATATATCTGCATCTTAATGTGCGTAGCACCATGGCCAATCATAATCTTCACGAGCCTGTCGCCCTGAGGTTACTCTTCTATGGATTTGTTCGAGTTACCAGCCCGAGCGCTCGGTTGAATGTACTTGCCGTATATGGTGATGAACCTTCTAGATTGGGATTTTTTCTTCGTCCTCGCTTTTCAACTCGACACGGTTCAGAGATGTTTCTGTACAGGCGACTCCACTTGATACCCTTACGCTAAGCACCGATACCTCACTAGCCCGTCAAATGGCAATCGCGCCTGAAGCTAAAATAGAGGCCAAGAGTGAACCTACGGAGCCTACTCTTCCCCCACCCCCACCGAAACCCAGGGAGAATGCTGCATCTGCCAAAGACAAGGCTGCTGCTTTGAAGTCCATATCCGAATTCCGTCGAGCGACAGCCTGGCAGCTTCATCGCTGGCCTTTGAACAAACACGTTGTCGAAGATCGCGTCAAGGTGCACCTGCCGAGATCCTACCTCGCAAAGGACGGCGAGGACATTAAAACAATATGGGCCGGAGAAGATTTAAATCAATTCGTGCACAAACACTACGCGGAGGCGGTTGATATCAAAGAGCTACCTGCGACCATGGCGAATTTTGTCACTGACGACAGAGTTAGGGCTCATCGGTACGTCTTTTAACAATTTTTTTGTGTTTACCCTGCAACTCAAATATGTGGCAGACACGAGTACCTTGGTCCAGATCCACGAGTAGTGGGCTACGTCACGGACGTCTACGGAGAGATACATATCAAATGGTGGGATAGTTTCTTACAGGACCAGTGGATGGACAAGCAAAAGTGGAAATTCCAAGTTGAGTTGAATGCTGAAGGCCAATGGGTCGAAAAGGATGGCTAAAAGTACAATATGGATGGCGTTCACTTTGATGAATGAGGAAGAGGATTCAAGTGGGTCAGGAGCGATTTGACGTGTTGATTTGGGTATGTCTTATCAATACCCAAACTTTTGACCGCCTACAGACTGACCCGCAGCTGCAGATAGATGTTTCGCAATGCTCTCAGACATCGCCCCGCTATCTGAGGTAACATTGATCTATGCAAAATATCATACTCAGTCGCCAAAGACAATGATTCGGTCACGTATCGCTTACCATATCGAAACCCTCCTTGGCTCGTTTGGCAGCCTGTTCCCCCGATGTACAGTAGAACGCACTGCAACGCGTTACTGAACTGATTCTACACCGCACGAGCTGGTTCAAAACACCTACCATTTCTTGCCGGCGGCATGCGAGGCCGCGAGAATCTTCTGAATGACCTCCTCTACTGCGGGTACTGGGTCGGGTGACGGTGGAGGATGTCCCAAGGAGAGGGAAAGGTCGTATGGTCCTATGAAAATGCCGTCTAGTTTACGAATGTCAAGTTCAGTCGACATGCATGATGTCAGTACGTCCGAGGATTATCGTACCCAAACCATCGACGGCTAAGATTTCATCCAGGTTCTCGACGGCCTCGCGTGTCTCGACTTGCACGAGAACGATTACACCGTCATTTGCCTCTTTGAGGTAGTCGGCCGCTGACAGACTCCAGGATGCTTGCGTGAATGGGCTGCCAAAGCCACGGATTCCTTTGGGAGGGAATCGAGATGCAGCCACAATAGCTTTCGCTTGCTCAGCGTTTGATACCTGTGATGAACGACTCGTCAATACGCGGTTGGTCGGCTCGTGCAACGCAAAGTGAATCACCATAGGGACAAGCACGCCTCTGGCTCCAGCATCCAAAACATACTTGATCTGCCATGCTGCGCTCCCATTCGCACTTGCTCCCGTCGCGGGTATTCTGACAATAACACTGGGAGCGTTGGCACCTAAACCGGACACGGCAGCGATCGTCTCAGCTGCACCCGGCTGTAGAGGTGTGAGTCCGTGTTCTCCATCGATGAGTATCCAAGAAAGATGGGGAGATGCCTGGGCGACGGTACGTGCTGCCCATATACCAGGAAGGGTTATCCACACACCGAACGCAGGTGATGAGGACTGGAAAGCTTTGAGAAGTGGGTGAGAAGCCATAGTTGTCAGACTGTGTCGTGGGGTGCAAGGAAGAGGAACTCTTGACCGCGTCAGTATATAAGGTGAGCGAAGCAGTCGAGAAAGCATCTGATAAATAACCTCTACTTGATGTATGCAACGCAATAAGGGCTTTACCAGTTGATGACCATGACCCACGGAGCTCCTTCATGATCATCTGAGGTCCAAGCTATTCCCGGCCCGTGGGTATCCTGCTATCCATGTCGCAGGCTCAGTACAAGCCAGCTGTTACAGCAACCTCAGATCTCAGGCGTCGGCTATCGTACTTTCAGCCCGTGGAGATGGAAGGTTGCAACGCTGGAAAACGCGCACGTGCATACTAGCTTAGTCTAGCTACGACTGTTGCGACGAGATGGTCAGTACGAGTCGGAGGAGCTCCAATTTGAATTTGGTGGGAGGAGGAGGATCGGCCCGGCATTCCGTCGTGAACGCAGCGACTCGGAGTTAACGGACACCTGCCAAGACAAGTCACCCAGGTGCAACTGAGGTTCTTACTTATCCGAAGGTTCCTTTCTATGGAAGCGATTTTGGGCGAGCTTCGGAACGCGATGCCGGATGAATGTCCGCTGATGGGCGCAGATGCCGATACTGGGTAATGCATTCTCCGTTCGTCCTGGAATTTATATCGATGAAGAGACCCCGGAGATGGCCAAAGATGATGAAGAGTATTTTTTGACGGGTGGCGAGAGGCATGAAACCCTGAACTCAAAAAGGGGATTTGTATGTTAAAATGTTGCTGTAAGTTGCAATCAGGACTGTTCCCGTTAGAATATTTGTGTATTGACCGGAAATTAATACAGAATGATGCAGATAACCAGCATATGAACAAAAGAGAACAAAGTTTGGAAAATTGCAATTTTGAATGGACATTTTTTGTAACAGTTCGAACATTACACGGTCATTTGTAGTTACATCAGCAAATTTGGAAAGACTTGACTATCTGCGGTCAAGTTAAGTGCTCCCGATGTCCATATATGGAGCGAGCTGAACCATGTTAAGTGCATATCGCGATTATCTCCGCGAGGTCAATCTCAACAACCTTCAACGATCTTCAACAACCCTCCCACATGTACATCGTGTGCGTGGAGGGTAGTTATCGTCACATATGCATACCTGGCTATCAGTGCCACTCATTCCAGGCGGCGTCGGACAGGCAAACGGAAGCTCCTCGAACCAGCCTAGGTGCAAGTTGAACATCCACCAAGTCCATCATAGCAAATCGTGCATTCAACTTCACCGCAATCTCACCACACTCTGAGTCTGTAATGTGTATGCATATCACATACCGTTTCCGTTACATGACCTTGACTAATCACATGACCGCATTTATTCCTTTTATCTTTGATTTCCTTCTCCGCATCAGGAAAAACCAACCAATCTATATAGTCAATATAGTCAATATATCAGCC
>MU275198.1:165259-207816 GCA_022160315.1 Panus rudis PR-1116 ss-1
CAAAGACCGTGAGAAAGCTACCTCAAAATTACCATATATAGTAATCATCATTTGAAAGACCCGGAAACTATGCTTGTATTGAATTGAGTATTGGTTTGGTTGGGCACTATATAGAATATATAGACTATGCAGACTATTTAGTATGTGACTGTTGACTATATTGACTATATATGCTTGTGCAGAGACTATATAGCATATAGTGGCTATATTGTAGCCACTACAGCTATAATCACTATATATCATGACACACAATGCTATCATGACTATATTGACTATTGAGACTACAAAGTCACCACTACAGCTATTTCAGATTTGGGATTTTCCTGATGTGATCTCCAATTCCTTTCGATATCTTCCAAGTACGTTTCCGATATCTTATCTGTCACCCCATCAGCAAACTCGTGAACGTCTGAAAATGTCTTGCCAGACATGACGATCGACACAAACCTGGCAAACCTGACATATCAATAAAAACGTCCGTGATGGTCCTCGCGCTTTTCGGTAGCCTTTTATGTGGCCGCAATGCCTTCCATGCATTGCGAGCATTGTGAGCATTCACATGTCTTCGTATGCATTGCGGCTTTTGCCCATGCATAGCGACCTTTCTTTAACCTTTCATGCTTTCGGATGTATTATGAGTGATCCCTCTTATTTCTATACATATTCACATTGTTCAAATATTTCAATAATAGATATTTATTTTGCACTGGCTACTTCACATATTATGCTACACTACATACTAAGATTATACATCTCATTAGATCCTGAGCCGATACAATATGGTGATGGGACTAGGAAGATGGAAGGGGCAGAAGCGGCTGTAGGCCAACCTGTGGGACAAGAACCAGAGAAACGGCAGGTCCTACCTGCAAGAACTATAACATATCAGCAACATGGAATAAGGCCGACAAAGAATGAATGAAACACACTAGATTTGCATTGAGATTTGACAAACTGCGGTGCAAGCTGTCCAAGTGGGGTGTTGAGTACTTTGCGGCCAACTTCGGATGAGACGCTGCGCAGTACATACCTGGCGATCTGCCCTTCCATGCCAGTGGTTGCCGATATCTGTATACATCCTATGGTTACTGTCAGTATGCATAAAGATTATCAAGTGAAAAAAGCTCACAAGTGCAAAAACGAACCTCGCTAGTCACCCATGCGAATGCATGCTGAGTCAATGGATCGTAACATCGCAGTATGCAGTGCCTTTTGATCGGGTCACGGGTACATCGATCCCTTGGAGGGAAACATCAATAGTGGGGTGGAATGAAGGAAGGAGCGAAGGAGGGAGGAGCGAAGGAATGAGCTCGAGGCGACCAAGTTTGCTCTCTCCCAAGCGCTAAGCTCCGGTCCATTCCGGTCTCAAGTGGTCGCAACAGGAGGGTATGACAGGGCTTTTTGAGCGAATGAAATGCATGAGAGGAGTATACAACGATAAGTTAGAGGCGGAAAGTGTTTGCAAAGCGATATCGGGAATGGTCAGACATGGCATCTAAGTGAAAGTCATTGCAAGGCATGGCAATGCATACAAGCCATTGCCTTTTGTGGCAAGACGTTTTCACGGACTCACGAGTTCACTGATGCCGTCACATCTCTCTTGGCTATGATTATATGACTCATCTCTCCACATGATCTTCATTCTTATTGATACACGAGTTACTTTCTTATTGTCTTTACTATCTCCGATTCTCCGATTTCCCGGAACACGTTGTATTTCCACATAAACACACACGACTCATGTTTTACATGAGTATCCTTGTAGAACAGTATTTAAGCGTAATTTCTTTGTACTTCGTTCTTCAGTCAAATTATCGACTTAGTCTCCAGACTCTCTCTGTCTGAACCTCTGAGCTCATCTTCGAGTTCTTCCGAATCAGACTTGTTGTTAGACTCGTCTCGAGACTTGACTCTGCAGGTACTAATTGACTTAGTACTTCGCGTATCCCCGTCCTCCAACATCTTCGAGTACCATCAGGAAAAACCTCATTTTCCTAATCTTGCCAATTGTAGATAATTTAGATATGATGAGATATAATTAGCATTTTTGTCTTGGTTTTCTCCAAAAAGATCCAATATTCTAGGCCCCCCTAATTTTGGCATGTATTTCTTTAATTTGGAGAAAATAATTAGAGCCAATTTAGAAATAATTGTCCACAAATAACTGCAATTTTCCTCCAACACTTTTTATTGATTGATTTCAATATTGTATTGATCTCTATCACGAAATATCACAATATAAATTAATAGTATTCAAATCAATAATGAGCATCATTACAATTCATTTTAATACACAAAAACAATCATAAAATAAAACAAAATATAGCTGGCACCATCAGGAATTGAACCCAGTGTCTCCAGACTGCACTGTCAAGCAGAGCTCTAACCACTAGACCACCAGGCCATATAATAACTCTGAAGCAATAGGCCATATATACCATCTCTGCTGACATATCTCATAAACAGCTGAGACTTATGCATTTTTTTGACGGCTCTCTATTACACAGAGACTAGATATCCTTTATGAGCATTAGCACTAGGTTATACAGATAGTGATATCAATTAGATATTTTTAGCATCATTGGATGTCAGTTAGTGTCAACATCAATGAGTATACAATATATCAAAAATATTCAAATCATGTTGGAGTTAGATTGGAGTTAGATTAGCATTGCATTTCTATTGAGCTAGACTTGGTCTCAAAATTATCAAAAGTTAGCTCAATTGGAGCTGACCTAGTCAGACCTCATCTGTTACATTAAAGTTAATAAACTTTTGGATATTGTTATCTGAAAATTAGATAGCTATTTGATCAATAGTCATTTTTAACTGATATTTGCTATCAGTTGCATTGGATTAGCTATATTGGGAAAATGTGGTTTTTCCTGATGACCTTGGTACTTCGGAGACTCCGATTCTTCCGACCCCTTCGTGCGAGACACGGTCAACTCAAATAGGGCCCCGAATTCAAGCAGGGCACAGCACATAAGCTGAGGCCATAGCCCACTATACAACAGAGTCTGTATCCTCCGAGGTCTTATCGAGATCTCTGAGACTTCTGGAAGATACGTACTTAACAATGCATCCATTATTGAATTTCGGAAATGATGATTGAACAAGGTCAGAAAGCTCCATTGTAGTTCTACTAGTACTACTTGGCCAAGTGGGCCACTGCAAGCATGGCAAGAACGATTCCTGGGATAATAGTGCTTACATCTCCTACACTACTATATTGTACATATTCTGCTCTCGTTCCCACTGCGTCTCCTCCCTTACGGGAGGATCCGCTGGGAACGAGACCAGTCATTCTTAAGATAATAGAAATTGCAAGGTAGTCACAATGCCAGTTGTCACTAAAATGGAGACTGACATATTAAAAAGTCATGATCTTCAGAAAATGGCATGTACAACTGAATTTGCCTACAAAAATGAAGCTTGTAGGTATACAACACTCACATAAAGTTTCTGAAGTCTCCTTGGGTTCTCATGGTTGGGTTCATATAGAGAAACAGACTTCACCAGTGAATTCACCTTGAAAAATGGAGCTCATGGGCATACAACACTCACATAAGGTTCTCGAAGCCTCCTTGGGTTCCCACGGTCACTGTCATCAAGACCGTATCAAAAAACAGACTTCACCAGTGAATTTGCCTTGAAAAACGGAGCTCATGGGCATACAACACTCACATAAGGTTTTGAAGTGTCCTTGGATTCCCACGGCACCAAGACAGTATAATTCTGTGAAATTGCCTTATATAGTATACCCTCCTAACATACCACACTGGGTATTTCTTCACAACATATTGAAATCCCGAGCTCAAGAGAGTCAGAATGATATCAGAACCATGAGATTTGAAGAAAATGCCATAATTGGTATGTCTCTACCAACATAAACTGCTTACACAAAAAAGATGACCATCATGAATGGCACAGTGTCAAGTACACTCGTAATCATTTTTGACTAATGAGCTCGACCCACACACCACTTCAACCAAAAAGATTGAAAAAGGTCGGAAATAATTAATATTTAAAATCATTATAAATGATTAAATATATTCGAAGTTGAAAATGATGGCATCACGTTCTGGGCGCTCATGGGCGCTTATTAGCCGACGCGCGGATTTCTACATTTGGTTGTAATCTGACTACAAAACACTACAACTCGATTATTGACTCTAATAAAAATGCTACAAATTTACTTCAAATTGTTGTATTCTTTGGACTTTCCCACGGTCATATCAAAAGTTCTTACGCTCCCGGACCCCCCCCCCCCCCAATTTTTCGGTTTTAGTAGACGATTCTCTTCGTACCTCAGGAATCGTAACCAAACTGCCACCATCATGTCTCACTGGCAGGCTATCATAACAACTTGAATTTTCTGGCCAGCAATGAGCAACATTCAGAATTGAGGAGTCATGAATATACTCACTGCTTTTGCTGGCTGCGTGAATCTGCTTTTGTCCATGCCTGTTTCACCGCCATATGGATGTCCTCCATGGGCTCGAAAAACTCCCACTCCCTGTCAATTGCATCTGACCAATTTGTCACCGTAATCACTTCCACCTTCTCCGGCTCCGAGTCCTCAAGAGAACCCACCAAGTCATCCCAGTCACTTCCCTCTTGATCCGAGTCAGTGGCCCCGCCACCTCGTAAACGCAACAGCGCTGAGCCTTGAGATCCTCTGGCCGGTGCATCAAAGCTGGGTTTCCACTTCGCGACTATGACCTGCGAGTCATAGTCTGCAAGATAGTAGACAACTGTACCATCATCTTTGGTTAACCCCTGCAGCTTGGGGTCCTTGTTGCACTCTTCCTTACTTTGATTTTTCGTCAAACGGGGTTCTTGTATGAAAAGGATGCCTGCAGGATAGCTCAGCTCGATCCAGAGGCATTCCTCAGTTCCGCTGTAGACTCTGAGTCTGGTAAGGCAGGAATATCCAAAGGATAGTCCTAGCGAGTGAACTGTCATCCAACTGTTCAAGAGGAGGGAGTCTAGTCCTGATGATGGATGAGAGGTAGCCAAGTCACGAAGGACGAGGCAGAGACAATGGGGAGATGGGATAGGGGGACGACACTTGAGACTCAAGTGATAGCGGACGTGACCTCAGTCCAATACTGCCAGCGACCACCGTTTGGGTCGCTACTGACTGTTAGCTGAAAGAGAAAGAGGACGCGACCTGACTCAACAAGACTCTGGAGCTTTTGCTGTGAGATGTGGGATGTATTCTGGTTTGATATAGAGAGTAGGAGATGATAAAACTGATGAGGAAAGGAAAACTCTGTACTGATACTATCTGCTGTTCTGAACTGGTGGACGCGACCTTGATGTCGCGGTCGCTGAGAAACTGAAAATCGAAAACTGAGGGAAACTAAAAAACTAAACTGAGGGAAACTAAAAAACTAAACTACTCTGTCCTGTTGTCCTGCACCTCCTGCCGGCGCCTGTCACGCCCGATCACCTATACAGTTCCACCGACCCCAAAGCGCCTGCCAGCGACTGCACTTCCCGGTCGCTGCCGCCTGACCTTCCCAATCCAGCTGTTCCTTTGTCCTTCTTACGACATGGCTGATCTCCTCGACGGCCTTAGCGAGGCTAGAAGGCACCTATTGTTCGAATTCCAGGCGCTGATTGAAGTATTCATCCGGGAGCTTGGGACTCTTCCATCTGATCCTGGTTGTGACCGCCTTCCAGCAGTCCAGGTGAGGTCCTCTTCGAGATCAGTGTCCGCCGCCTCCTGCTAAGCATTTCCAGCCCTTGATCCAGAGTGTGTACCATGACCTTATGCTCCTATCTGAGCCCTATGGAATGCGGTCGCGCCACGATGCTCTGCTGTTCTGTCTTCATGAGGTATTGACCACCTTTGTTTGTGAGGTCGAAGGACTTAGCATCGGTAGCGGGTCGCTAGGTGGGTTTGCTTTCTAGGGGAAGGATTTGTCTGACCGGTATCCAGGTGAATGCCTCGGTGATGTCTTGCTCCAACTATGCGATGGGTTCATGCTCGGCCCCGACCCCGACGCTGTTCTTGCCGGTCGTGCCCCAGCCGAGGACCATCAAGTCGCTATGCCTGACCTGGATAGGGTCGAGTCCCAATTGTGTCACTTGGAAGCTAGCGTCGACTCGTGCCACCGAATGCTGACAAGTCTCGAGGATACGTTTGTGCACGAGGAGAGGACGGTTCGTCCCCCACAGTTTGTGAACGTGTATATTGGAGACGAATGTTCTGAGGTTGCACGTCAGGTGGGGGTCCGGGGACGAGGCAACGCATGTGGCGGTCGAGGGTCTGGTCGAGGAGTGAGGGGAAGGAACTGAGGGTCGCTGGAGAGTGAACTGAGTGTTAGAGGTACTTGGAGATGTGCTTAATGATAGCGTATGCCGCTGGAATACATAATGAATTGTCCTGTTACATTGGGCTGAGTGAGCGACCGCTGATTTGGGGCGTGGTTGTGAGGTCCATTGGTCGTGTCCAGCTGAGGAGCGGAGGAAGGTCGAGCTCGGTCGTGTCCATGTTGTACGCAGCTGTTATGTGAGGCTGAATGCAATTCAGGCCTTACAGCGTCACAGAACAAATTATTGTTCAAATACAAAGGTAACGTTATGTGTTACAAACATTTGGTCGAAAAACTACAGTAGAAAAGTTTGGAAATTGGGAAAAGGAAATCGGAAAAGGAAATTGGAAAAGGGAATTGAAAATTGGACCATAACTACGAGCAACCATGTTTTGAATTGTGCTACAAGGGATCAAGATCTATCTACCATTGACCATTTCATAACTACGATTGACTATGTAGCGTTCAAACTGTTACATGCTTGTGTTAGGTCCTTCCTGATATGGATGTTTCACTTCATTGTTATGCATTACTGAACAGTGCAATATGTTTGTTATGGGAGGGACCATTAGCCATCACAAATTTATGGTCGAAAAAGTACAGTAATCTATGGGTGTTGCAAGAGATAGCAGTAGCTACTCCTAGCAAATGCCTGTTCCAAATCGGGAAATTTGGCGCCCGGGGGGTTGGCGTAGTATGAAGTCAGAGGGGGGGAGCGCCGGTGGGCGGGAGGGCGGGAGGCATCGCGCGGGTGGGAGCACCGGGGTAAGCAGGAAATGCATATATGTACTGTGTCCGGGGTCTTCTGCACCAGGGAAAAGGTTGTTCTGTGCACCATGTGGGCACCATCAAGCCGTCACGTTCCGGTCGTCGGCAACCGTCGGCTTTCGCATCATTCCGAAGCTCGCCCAAAATCGCTTCCATACCTTTCAATGTTTCTTATTCATTGAGGACTCTGGCTCTATATTGCGCATACAGAACACTCACGACATCAGGTGCGGGTATATTGCTAACTTTGAACGGATCGAAACAACTTGAACATTGGTTCACCACAGAGCCAGCAGCGCTGACCGGTATTTATTGGGTATTCAAGTACCTATATACCGAAATCGCGGTGCATTACATCGAACATCTACGTTACCATGATAGCGCGAGACCGTGCTGGGATTGTGTTCGCAGACTTACCTCCAGAGCTCCAGGCGGATATCATCGTCTGCGCGCTTGAAGACAATCCGCATCCAGTATACCTGCTCTCGGTCAACTCTACCTTCTATGATGCAGCAGCACGAAGTATATACACCGATCTCCGCTTCAAGAGTCCGCGTCAACTGCAGCAATTTGCTCATGTAACAACACCCCCTCCTCGTCATCCTCGCTCCTTCTCAGTCAAGTTCTCAGGAGGGATAGCTGACTTTCAGGCCTTCCAGCATGTCTTGGCCGCAGTCCGCCGATGCAGGCTAGGCTGGAACGATGAAGAGCAATTACCTCTGGACCACATGTCCTTATGCTTACATTCTCATGCGCTCAACCCCCACCTTCGTCAAGTATATGAAGCCCTTAGTCTCGTGAAGTACGAAATGATTTGACTTTCATCCTGCATGCCGTACTAATGAGCTTCGGTCTAGTCCACGAACCTTTTCTTGGACGGGACCAGACCCTGACCATCACTTCTCGACGGCAGTACGCGCCTTCGCTCTGCTTTGGTCTTCCGATACAGTACTAAGTACTGGTCTGCGATGCACAGATCGTGCCCACGGCAACTTCGCATGTATTTAGGGCAATTGGGACATGGTCACGTATCGAGCATATAACAATTACGAATATCGCCTTCCCCTCCGATGACCCTGGTCTTCAGCTCGAAGCACCCGAAGCATTTCGACTGATTCGTGACGAGAAGCCGCTCCTTCCTCCAATCAAATCTCTCCGTACACTATATCTTGGTCAGGCGACAATGCTCAGACCTATGACAATCGCGGCTATGGTATGCACTCCCGGCCAAGACAATCTTCAAATTGTCCGTCTCGTTGATACATACAAAGAGAGCATCTGGGGTCCGCGGATTCGAAGGACAGACATAGAGAATACCGCGAAGGAATTGCATATAACGGGGACTTCGCCGGAGGAACGTATTATGAGGGTCCGCCAGGTTGTCCGATGCGAAGCCTTGACAGAGCGCATTATGGGTGGCGATAGAGTAGAAGGACTTACTACCCTCGAATAGCCTGAGGGCTCAGGTATGCGTAGGCCCGATGCTGACAACGTATGCTTAGTCCGATATTTGCAATTATGCGTAAGTACTCAGCCCTTCCTTGGACAGGTGTGATGAGAGCTCCTGATATATTCATTAGAAGCCGCGGTAGGACGCTTTACTATAGTGCAGTGGCCATTGAGCGGCGAGATTTCTGGCCCCAAAATGTCCGCTCCTAATTAGCGGAATGGGACAACCGTGTCCTGTCCTACATAGGACACGGCGATGTACTTTGCGTAGATTGGAATTCTTGCACTGACTGAGGTGCAAGAATGACTCCATCCTCCTCCTCCTCCATGGTCATTGGAAATTGATGGCATGCCATGCCCGTGCCATGCCATGTCTTACGCGTTGCGTGTCTCCTCGTTAGTGCATCCGTCGATTGACGCCTCATCACATGGTGCCGTCGCCCTGCATACCAACTACAAGGAGTCATCGCAATGCAATGCGGTGTTACTAGTGTTGAGGGCGACGAGGAGTCAGTACCGAGCCAGTACTAGTGTATGAGGAGATGACCATCAGCCACTGGGTTACGCATAACCAAGGCTAACTGGGAACATTGTTGTACAACTACTACTATGATACAATACAAGGGAGTGTAGCCCAAACATCAACAATAAAGTTAAGGATAAACGAGAGGCACGCCTCTCCAAGTGTCCACCGTTCATGCAGCGGAAAGTCGACGACCGTCATCTACAACAACTTCTTCAGTAATCTCTACCGCAATTGGCTGCGGAGTCCTGAACTGCATTTCCACCCCTTCGTTCTCTCCTTCTTCAGGTCGCCGTTCCACCTCATGAGAGCCATCCTCGTCATCGAACCATTGATCCAGTGGGGCACCAAGGTTTCCTATGATGCTCCTTTCGAATGTCCTACTCTCCTCCTGCACACTATACTTTGACGTGAGGACGCCGTAGGAAGTGCTGTTGGCTTGCGTGGCATCGCTCCCAGACCAATGATATTGTATCACCGGACGGGTTCGCAGTACCTCACCTCGGAGGTTTAGCATCAATCGAGAGACCATGAGGCTTGTGATGCTGGGAAACAGTGCAAGAGGTCCACATTCAACTCCTGTCAATAAGAAGTCGATACTGTACTCACAGCGTGCTGAAGCTCGCATTGACAGCTTTCAAATCCTCCTGTATGACAGTGAGTACAAGCTAAGGCATACACTTTGAGAAAGCATAACGCACGGGCGCAGCCTAGAAAGACAGGGGGATCAGTGGATGAAGATAGAGTTGTGATGGGTCCTTACGATGTAGATCAGAGTCGTGACGATGTTAGACACGAATATGACCACGAAGTACATGATCCCTGATGCATCAGACATTAACAGTTTGAACCCAAATGACTGACAGATTGTACCTGCCATCACGCATGATCAACCGTATCAAGGAGGACGCGGGACCGAGTTCAGATGTGCGGTACAAATAAATCGTCCTGTATAGGGTGGCAAAGAAGACCAAGGAATCTGCCAAGAATGTTCAGTTCTCACAGAAAGCAGCGTGATGATATGTAGACCTCACCAAATACCAATTCGGCGACCCAAGTATAGACCATGCGGGCTCCGCTGCAAGGTGCGCAAGTCAACGAAAGAAGAAATCAAGTAGTGGACACTTACGGTGCAGATTTGCCAACTAAAATACACCCAGTCAACTCTGTGGTAGACGTGTAATGAGCTGATGTCGTTACAACCAATATTGTGCGAAAGACTCACGAGGGGGTAAGGCTAGCATAGTTCCATCGGTGAATGCCCACTAGTGAATGCGAAGCTAAGCACGGCAACATAAATGGATCCACGTGTTGGCTACGTACTATCTTCGTCGCTAGTTCGGCCAGAAGTAATAGTCCAAAGACAACAAGTATGGTATAACTGCGAGAATAGATCGAATAAAGTCGCAGGATAAAAATTACTGTCAACTTGTCAGCAGACTATACTATAGCGTGCAGGAAAGACGGTAACTCACAGCCAATAGCGAAAGCAGTGAAGATCTTGAGAATCTCTGGATATAGAATGTAACGATGGCAGACGGATTCTCTCCAACGATCGTGAAATGCTATTTTCCAGTCAACGGTCGTCTCTTTGTTCGGAAGACTCAGCGGTATCACTTACATACTATGATGACAATATATCCTAAAGGCGAAAGGTAGCGATTCTATCTTGCTGTCAGAAAAACGTCCGAGGCAGCGGGTCAATCAGACAACTAACCATGAACCATAGGATGGTAGCACCTGTGAATCGCTGCTTCCAAATCTTCTCGACTTCGTCACCAAACGTTAGAGCCATGTCATAAAACAACATGACTGAATGCTTGAGCCATTAGAGGTTTTCAGTATCGTCGCTACTTGTGGACTTACCGCAAGAGGCAAGGGAGAACATCTTTGCAGCCATTCTGTTCACCTCGTTCAATTATAATTCCGTTGAACAGAGAAGAGGATACTCACAGATGCTGAGCCGCCAAAGCGAGCCCCGCAGGGGTGAGGGGTGCACTCATCCCTGTGGATATCGGGCTCAAACCTCAAAGGAACAGGTGGGCAAGTGGCAGAGAAGTACCACCAGTGCCCTGAGACAACGCAAGTAATAAAGGTCGCCCCAACGACCGGACAAATGGAAGTGTACCGGGTACGTCTCACGTACTCGGCGTGCGACACGGAGCATTTATATGCTACATTCTCATCACAGCTCGCGGGATGGAGCGCCAGGGAAACATCTCACCAATTTAAAGTTCCTGCGCCAAAAGACGGTGTCTTCGGAATGAAGCGTGAACAGATGTCTCGTCCACAAGAAAATGAGAATCACCCGGCGACTGATGCCACTTCCTTGCCCATGCGTGGAAGCAAGAAGCACAACAGCTTATTATGGATCGAAGTGGCCATAGGTCGGTAATAATAACGAGTAAGTGGGAGCTCTGTAACAATGGAAGAAGGTCTTGTCTTCGGATGTCAACCGGCCACTGAGCGTCTATATGGGACACTCACCTGATGGTCAATCATTCTCAGGTTTTGGTCACTGTGTTGATTATTTTTTTGCGGAACAGACACAGGGCTCAGTACTTGAGCGGCGTACAAAAACGAAAGTTCAATCAAGGAACAAACAGCAAGTACTTACAGTGAACCCTGATTTTTTTTTCAACTTCTTGGATTGTTGAGATAGGAGAATAAGTATCAGCCAGGCAGTGACCCGTGATGGTTTCAGGATGCGCCTGCAACAAGCTGCAACAGGACTCCTTACGCCGCTTATGGCGCCGCACCAACACATTCCATCCTATTCCATCCCGTAGACTCTCGGGAGTTGCAACGAGCGGTCCCAGGGTTACTGTGAGAACCAGGCACAGATCAAGGAGACATGGGCTTTGACTTGATAACCTACTGCAGTGCGCTCAACTGGGGTACGCCGAAACACATCATGACAGTTGTCCTTGCATTTTGGAGGACTACTTGAGTGAAATCGGGAGGACAATTCTCGATTAAGCCGGAAGATTGTGGAGAACCCGGGCCAGTCATGGCTGAATCTGAGATAGTTTTTGTGATCAGGGTTTGATATGTCCTAGTAACGTCAGGGCAAGGTCAATATTAGCTGTCCTCGCTCACTCTCGTATCCCATTCTCTTACGTCACATAAGTGAACAGCAAATGTACATCTTAATACTCGTTCGTAGGGGTGATCTCATTCATGAGTTCACTATTGCCGTATTGCCACAGTATCAGATGTTCGACTGCAGAATCGGACTAGTCGGGCTTTGGGAACGTACGCCATTGCGGAAGTTTTCTGCGATGAAACGAAGCGGGCTTTGCGCAGCTAGCTCCCGCGACCAGACTGTTGAGTGCCAGACTGTTGGGTGCCAGACATATAATCAGATACGTATTGAGACAGGTGCATGGAGTGTATGAAAATGTAGGCTGGAATGCTACATACCTCTATGACAGGTTCATGCCGGAACCTTCATTCCACTCATCATCCGATGCACAGCAAGAGCTAAGTACGTATGGCCCTCTGCATTCGTCAAAATGCCGTTTGAATTGACTTCCTGTAGGTCAGTGAGATAGTATCAAAGTAGCTTCCCCATCGAGGTCGCCATATGTAGACTGAGATTGAAACGTTAAGTCGTAAGCCCGGAATCGGGCGTTGCCAGCGAGTTGGCGTTGCAGCACGTCTGAAGGGATTGCCGTTTAAAGGCACACGTTCCCAAAAACAGAACGAAGCCTCGCCATGCTGTCATGCACACACGCTAGCACGTGGCGAACGCAACTTCAACCTGCATGCGCACGCTTCAAGGAGCTTGACCGCAAACATTGGTAAAGCGACATTTATTCCGGCTGCTACATCTTATGCACTGACATCTGGTGAATACAATGTAACTACCTCCCTTCGTTTCTGTGGTATATAAGGTTTACGATCATGTTCATTTCCTTGTATTCAGCCACAGGGAATATCGCCCCCATGCCTGCAGGCCAAAGCATGGACCTCGCCCCGCGCACCTCCCAAGACCCGCAATCTACGACAGATGCTGATGCAGCTCATATGCTGATGAGTCCTCCCCCAGAGGAGACCTTGAGAGTACGTCTGCATGTAATTTCTGCTATGATCGCATGTGATCAATACTTCTAGGTAGGCCACCCGTAAAGCAGCCAACTATTCACGATTATCCGCAACCCCTGACCCAGGTCACACTGAACGCCCCATGGCGCACGCTACCAAACGCAAGCGCTCCGTAGCATCCTCAGCTTCATCTTCCCGCGTTACACTATCCACTGTTCAAGATGACAATGAGGAACCATATACAACAAACGTCGCTGAGTCCACACCTAACCCGAAAGCACGCAAGCAACCGAAACGATCTGTCTCCTTCGCTGTACCTGCGTCACGCTCCGCGTCTGAACCACCTGCAACCCCTACTACTCCGACCAAACCCTCTCGGAAACGAGGATCGGTTTCGCCCAAGAAGCGCGCGACCACACAATCACCCGGACAGAAGAATCCCAAAGCAGATTATATTCCCTTGTCCCGCGAACATAGAAGCACCAGACGTCGCTCTGCCACTCCTATCCCGCCTTATGAGCCCCCACCAGACAAGTTCACACCGCCTATTGAGGTTATGTACACTCCTGTCCAAACACATTCCCCCAAGCCAAGCAGCAAACGTAAATCTACCGGAAAGAAAAGACTTGTGCTGCAGATTAAGAAGGAGTTGCCGGATGATGTTAATTTGAATGAACCTCCACCCCCGCCATCTCCCAGTGATGACCCATTGCTACTGCACGGACCTCCTCCCAAGCCTAGACGTAGGAAGAAAAGCGGCATTCCACATAGTCCCCAGGCGCAGGATGCAATTGGCGAATCGTCCCGTTCACCGGGCCACAACCACACCCTTCAGTCCGAATCAGCGGAAGACCATGACAGCGCACCACAGCCTGCTGGTCCCTTTGATTTCAGTGCAGGCGGTGATGCAGATGATGATTGGACATCCGACGAAGACTTCGACCATAGTGGAGAGTACACTGGAAAGTATAAGCTTGTTACTGTGCCCACGAAAAACGATCCACCGAGCAGTGCCACCCGAGAGCGGCAGGAATCATGGGGAAGACCCATCAGCCCGTTCCCCCGCCTTCGACGATTTAGTCCCATCCCGGAGCAGTTGCACGACGAAGAGATGAGTGAGGTTCCGTCTAGCGATGTTGAAGAACAAGGCGCAACGTGTTCCGGCGAACACATGTCCAATCCAGCAGCTACAGAGGCAGACCACAAAGTGCATCCTACCGACGTATTTGAATCCTCGAGCAGTCCTAACAGCCCTGAAGCAGACTCCGCACGACGAAAGTCCCCGACACCCCCTAGGGTTCCTCCGGCTGGAGAAGCCATTTCACGTAGATCAGTTATTGAAATTACTGTCGAACAGGACGTCGTGGTTGAGCAGGCGCAAGATTCTATAGGCCCGGCTGAGGATACGTCCACAAGCGCACCTATAGCTGAATACACTCGGGTTCGCTTCCAAGACTTATTCAACACGCCTTCATCGGATGACGAGGACTTGTATGCGGGTCACCCAGTGAGCTCATCCCCTGAACCGGCGCATCAAGTCAACGATGAGAACAAGGATACCTCTGTACCGGATCCTGTTGACCAGGATCCGCAAGTGGAAGAATCGTCTTCTCAGAAGCCTGAATCTGGTCACCCTACTTCTCCGGTCGTCAACACCTCCCCTCAAGTATCACCTCCCTCTTCTGAAGGTACCAAACCGGACGACGCCAGTCCTCCTTCAGCCACAGAAGCCCGGCACGAAGATCAACCTGACTTGCCAGCTCAGCCGACAGGGCCTACCTCCCCAGTTGTTCATGAAAGTCCGGCGCCTCGTCTATCTCCTGCCAAGGAGTCAGCCCAATCTGAACGTCCACGAAGCCGTCCACGAAGCCCTGCTCAGACGATGGACATCGATGACAGTGAAGATGAAGAAGACGAGGTCTCTGTTGTTCGCGAACTATCCCACCCGCCAGATTTCGATGATAACAAGGAGGCCAGAATGCACGACGACATTCTTGCCACTGATTTCGCTAGGGTGACTCTTGCTAGTACCCCTTATCCTATTCAGGCCGTGGAGAGGTCAAGAGAGATAGAAGAGCATACGCCTCTTCGCCCCAGTCAGGCGCGACTGGGCAAGCAGCGTGTTCGAGACTCCGTAGAATACACCTCATCAAGCAACAGGCTATCTGAGCTTTCGCTTACTGATGCCATTGACGGTTCAGACTCTGAGTCAGACGACTTGGATCTCGATCCGAAGGTTGTCAGGATTGTGAGCGACGACCCTATGGCTGCTGCCAAAGCTGCCGCCATCTTGCGACTGGTATGTCTTAAAATTCACTGAACATGAATGATCACTGATGCACCCCGCTGATTAGCATCGGTACAACTGTCTTGACGAATCGGCATTCAGGAAACGTAGGCATTCGAATCCTGCCGTGGATGCGATCTTGCGGAAAGCACGTCGCAAAACTACAACGGAAGCAGGCGTATCCAAATCATCTCGTCATCGACGTAGCCTTGGTGGAATAATCGGCGACAAAGTGATTATCCCCGGTAGCCCGGCCATGACCTTGCCAGAGCTATTGAATCAAGCAGAGACCTCCCTCAAGATAGAAGATAGATCACTGTCTCGCGATCTATCCTTCACCGATAGCTTCTCCACGCCAGTCAAGCAGATCATCCGCACCAGTGTCACACCGATACCTGCACATCGTGCGTCTGTCGAATCGGGTCCTCGCGAATGGTCCAAGGATGATTGGAAACTACTTGATGCTTGTTATACCGACGAACGTCTCGCCTTGGGAGAGCAACTCGGTCTCGGTGCGGAATCGCTAGCTTCCGCCGACGATGTCAACCTTGAGAATGTGGTGGGCAGGTTCATGACTATCATGGGAGGTGAAGACTCAACTACAATGCTGGGTCCGACTTGGACGAGGTAAGAATCCACGCGCTTGATCAGGGCAGCCAGCGTACTGATTGATTTCGCAGAGATCACCTGCTCAAGCGGGCAAGAGCTCTTCAGCGTAAGCAGCGTTCCGGTAACATTGCTCCGCCGACACCAAGCCGTGCATCGTCCATCCTCTCGAATTCTACCACGTACCACCGATATCTGTCTTCTACGCCCCGCCCTCCTTCTTCAGTCACCTCGGACTCAACCATGCTTCAAGAGTCCGACTCACAACTGTTCGATGCATCCACTTCTTCCCAGCAAGATGTCGGATACTCGAGGTTGATGCAAGAGGCAATGTCAGTGTCGAAGGGAGAGCCGTCCGGAAAGACAGCCCCAGGAACACCCTCTTCTATTGCGAACAGAGTGAAAGGGTTCCTGTTTTCATACTTGCCTACCATGAAATCATCACGAGTGCAGCAGAAGGCCGAGGCCTCTCAGAAAGGCTTACCAATGCCACCCCCTGAGGTATTCAAGAAACCCCGCCCTCCGACTCTCACACCAGCTCCGAAACCTCCGGCAAAACCTGCAGCTCCTAAAGATCTGGTACATCTGAATCCAGCGCCACCTGCCAAACCGTCTATGATTCCTAGACCCACGAACAATGTTCGGCGATTCGTCGAGTTGCACCATGTCCCACCTCCAGAACCGAAGCCGAAACCCGCTCCCGCTCCTCGCGAGAGAAGGGACAGTGGTGCGAGCGTCAAGGACCTCGTCAAGACATTCGAAGACTTTGGGCGACAGGAGGCAGCAGCTAGCAGAGAGTCGCTGAGCAGACTCTCGAATCGTAAGGTGGAGGCATGGGCCAATGGACAGGCTCCGTCGAAGAAGCCCACATGGAAACCGTAAATATAATACTCATGTTATGACTTGATATGACTTTCATGCCTGTAATTTGGATTATGGTCGCTCTTATATCATATCGTATTTCTCATATTCGTAGTTACCATGTCATCTTTTGTCTCGTCTGCCTTCTGATCGATACTCTTGTTTATCTTGTTCTCAATCATATACCTCAACTTCGAAATAGGTATCAGGCCTCGTATGGGTGGTCTTTTATGGGTCTTCCATCTCATGGTCAATCACAGTAGACCTTCTTGTGCTTCCTTCATTTGCTGGAACAGCCCATGCTGCTCTCCCAGCCCATAAGTCAAAGTCATTCTCTCGACAATGGATGGACCCACGTCAGGGTCAAGTTCCAGCTTTACAGGTAATCAGTTCCGGAGGACCCGAAGTGGGGAGACACATACCAGAGATATGATATCGTCCAGAAGATGTGCTTGGCCAACGGTTGAGCCCATCGTGCCAATGTAATTAGCATTGACGATGTGGACATGGAAATGATCTATTTATCGTGAGATGTTGGCGGCTCATTGAAACATAGTGAACGAGCGACGTACAGTATGACGGCTGATAATGAATGAACAGGCGCAGCGACCCTTTGGACAAGCCCCACTTCTCTTCGACAATCCTATGCGCCACGGCCCGTATACTGCGAAGCATGGAGAGATGTTTCTTCCTGAGATCACGAAGACAGCGGATTTCTTTGGATAGGACGATGGCCACGAGATACAGGGATGAAACAGTGGTCAAGTCCCATTTCATGTCGGGCAGTATGATGAAGCCGGACTCTTCAGACGGATCTCTGTAGAGTATCTTCTCGGCTTCTGATTTCCCTGAGAGGATGTCATACACCCTGAAAGTAACGAGAGTAGAATTCACGGCCATGTTGCGAGTGACGTTAGATCGGCTCACCACTGCACCCTGGACGGAGGGAAAGCTGCGATATACGGTTTGACTATCCGCTCGAACAACTCCGGTGTTTCTCTGACCAGGAAGAGTTGTTGGGTGGAGTACTACGCTATATCAAGGGATGCCCCCTGGATAAAGTACCTCTCCACACACCTTGCGAATATGGACCTCCGTCGCAGGGCAGATCACATTGATTTTAACATCAGGCTTGTCTGGAGACCGCTCAAGCCAGGCAAAGAACCAGCTATACTGTCACCCGTCAGCTGTCAGAAAACTGGGAAATATTTACCAGCCCCAGAAGCTAACAATATCAGTGTTCTCAATCAACTGCACGTCGGAGAGATCAGAGAGCAGGGTTGGGATTGCATCTTCTGTGATGGCAGTCTTTTCAACCCGAATGATAGCTTGCTCGCGCGATCCACTGCGGGGGAGTGTACCAAGCAGTGTCAGACTATGCGAGACAGGATCTACAATCCCGTGAGCTTTTTGGAGGTTACCCACTACGCACGGTTAGAGCCATACCTTCGTTGAGTACACGTTCGAACACAAAATCCTTCAGAGAAAGCTGGGTTTCGGAAAGCATATTCACCTTCGACTTATCCAAGCTTGTTTGTGATTACTGGCGCAGACTCCTCCCACTTCGAGTTGCGTTCAAAGCCCCAGGCTCACTTGAAAGCTGAAGGTCACGGTATGCACACCGCACATAGCCGCATCCCAACCGCATCCCGTCTGCCATTTCGGGAGAAGCTGATCGATCTGACGCGATCGAGTGGAACGTGCGTTGAGAAGTTCAGATTCATATTTCCTACCTTCGCCGCGCGAGACCTCAGGCGACCTCATCATGTGCCACGCGTCCATGCCAACACTCGTACGGTCCCGTACGGGACACACCACTATAAAAGGCTGACATGCTATTGTTACTTGGCCCAGCTGACACCTGTGGGCATCATCCCTCTAGGTCCCAACAAGTACCCCGACGTCGGGACTTGTCGTGCACACACTGAGCTTGCACCATCATGCGTGTCACTATAGCAGCCTTGCTGTCTTTGGCCATCGTGGCATCCAAGGCAGCCTCAGTTCCCATTGTGCATGCCCGTCGTAGGTTCCATGGTCATTCATCTAGTTCTGCATAACCTCATTCCTTTGTGAATCCGCAGAACAGGCCGTCATTGATATTGACCCGTATCCAACCAAACCACGGATCACTTTCAAGACAGATGGGACCTTCAAGATCACTGTATTCTCAGATCTTCACTACGGTGAGAATCCTTGGGACGACTGGGGGCCTGTCCAAGATATCAACAGCGCACGTTTGATGCGCACCGTCCTCGCGAGCGAAAAGCCGGATTTCGTGTACGATACTCTCTTGTGCATTCTGAGCAGTTGTGTCTGACAACGCACTTCAGCGTCCTCAATGGAGACTTGATCACAGGGGAGAGTATGTCCTTTCAAATGAGGGTTCATTTACCAGAATACTGAGATGATCTTGTCTAGATACGTTTCGCGAGAACTCGACGAGTCTCATAGACGAGATTGTCGCGCCTCTTAATGATGCCAAAATTCCATTCTCCTCTACTCATGGGGTGAGCAGAACCTGTTCCATCATTTATTTATCTCTAGATGTATCTGGACTATTTGCCGATAGAACCACGACAACCAAGCCAACATTACCCATATTGAGGAGATTCTACGTGAGCAGCGTGTCGCTCCCTTGTCGTATACTCGAGCCGCGCCTCCCAGCATTGGCGGAGAAGACGGCCCAGGAAACTATTGGATACCCGTACGTTGCACTTACACCACTCATCGTAGTTATCGGTGATATATGCTGCCGTCAGGTCTATAAGCATGCACATGGTGAGCTTCAACGTTGCTCAAAAAGAGAGCTCTTCTAGACTATTATTAGACTCCGCGCCGGCTCTGGTTCTCTGGTTCTTCGACTCCAGAGGTAAGCTCCAGGTCATGCGAGCATCCCGTGTCTATGTTTATACCTCATCATGCAGGCGGATTCAAGGAGGGCGATGGACAGACACCCGTGCCTGACTGGGTTGACGCGTCTGTGGCAGGATGGATTCAACGAGAAACAGCCAAGATGGACGCTGCATGGGGTCCCGCGGATGACTCCAGAGGTGCCTTGGCTTTCGTCCACATTCCTCCGTGAGAAGTACTAATCATCACTTCTCGTTGCTGTTCATTAACCCTCTGATTTCAGGCACGTTATTCAAAGTTTACAACCCACGCTGAACAGCACAAAAGACCCAGGACTCAACGGTATGCCCCGCCTTCCTTGGAAGAGCTAATTCTTACGGCCAATCTTCAGCCGACTTACTGGGCGAGGGTTCAACCCAAGCGACCTCGGACCCCACTGACAACGGCAAAGATCAACCTTTCTGGGACGCTTTGAACAAGCATGTGAAGAACTTACATGCTGTCATCTCGGGACATGGTGCGTTCTGTGATCTCTGCTCAGTTACTGGAATTCCTGATCCTGATCACGGCTCACGTAGACCACGGAAACGAGTGGTGCATCCGTGAACCATCCAAGGACGTCATATTCTGTTTCGACAAACATGCAGGGTGAGGTTCATCTCACAAAATATCCCCAGAAAGTGTGATACTAATGAGGCGACATACAGATACGGCGGATACAGTGACTCAGACTGGGGTCACGGAGTTCGCAATGTTGTCTTTTCATCTCCCGACCCAAAGGTGGGCTTGGATACTTGGATTCGGTTGGAAGATGGGGAGACTAGAGCGAGAGTGAAGTTGGACAAGAACTACGAGTGAACGGCTGTGGCTGCGTATGATTCTTTTGATTGCGTTTCTGAAAACTATACACGTTCGTTAGCACTACGTTATATTCGATTGTAATCTCGTCTATCCTTGAAATATACATGCTCTTCAATGGCAATGGATGGCGAGTAGATACATTCCACGAAACGAAACGAAGTTGAAGTTCAGAAGACTGAGCGAACCTAGAAACATACCATTTGCGGTGACCGGTGAGAGTCAGACGCCTTCTCTGCCGACCACGTGCCCGTTTTCGTATCGGTGCATGTGAGCGCCTGCAACTCATCCCCATTCCCTGTTCCTGGTGGTAAGTGGCAGAGGTCAGTGCAGCTTGCAGCATTGTGTCGAGAGCATAAACACTTACAACCTCATACAGGCTCCTCTTAAAATGGTCTTGCCACACGACCTCTGCTCTCACGTTCAAAATGCTTTCCGGGCACGACATGCACGCATCTCCGTCCCACATACCGTCCAAAACCTCGCCATCCTCTCCATTCTCTTTCGTTCCGGCTTCCTCTCGTCAGTAACTCGGGGAACCATACAAGAACCCTCTCCAGTAGCGTTCCACGGTGTGCCGGATAACTACAAGCGGATATGGGCAGACCTCAAGTACCGCGATGACAGGCCTGTCCTGTCTGCCATGTCACTTATCAGCAAGCCTAGTAAACCTATCCATATGACTTCGTCGGAAATAAGGAGGCTATGTTCTGGTAGGAGAGCGCAGAATATTAAACCTCTGGGTTTGGGCGAGATTGCTGTAGTGAAGACGAAGGATAGGGAGCATGAATGGGTGGAGGCGCGGGAAGCGGTCCAATTGTGCTTAGACGGTGAGGTGATCTGTCGAGCACGGTAACCTCCTTGATCTGCTCATAATCTGTGAGTCCTATGCATGTTTACTAGCAATCATTGACGACTCAAACGCTCTCCAGACCTCATGTATCTTATTTGATTCACCCCCTAATTGCTCGGGACTCTATAAACTCGGGAAGCAAAATAGTACCCCTTTGTGCAAGCCGCAATCGCTCCAACACATTAGTTACAAGTGCAAAGCCAATAGTCCAAAGACCACTCTTGTCTCATCTCACGTGCCTGCTCCGTTTGCTCTTTTGCCCGGCTCCAAAAAGTCTAGCCCTGTTTTCAAACCCAGAAGGGGACTGTACAATCTCGTTGCTTATTGATCCCACTTCAGCAAGATGCAAATGGTGAGTAACGAAAATACTTACTGATTTGTGAAGGAAACATGGTTGGTTACAAATCTGGGCACTAAATGTCTCTTGTGCTGTCCATTTCTTGAGCCCTCTTCAACACATCATCCCATCTAGGGTGCTCGCCCCAGCCACGAGCGAAGTTTAAAGCAGCAAGAAACATTTGCTTGGCACACTTATCCAAGTCTATTCCACCATTGCCAGTCCCAAGTCCGGTCAAGAGGACCTGCTGTATGCGAGGCGCAGCCTCAGGCCGTTCCCCTTCGTTCCAACGCCAAAGCGCAACAAGTAAATTCCACATGCATTCATAAACGAGATCACGATGCCAGGACACATCCTCGGGGGTGCGCATAGTGGGCACGACGGCGAGACTGGTGCACCCCAGTGGGTTTGATGCGGTGAGAGTAGGGGAGAGTGGTACCATTGTACAGCAGCCAGGAGGAAGATATCCTCTATGTTTCTTGAAAAGTACATCTTGCACGGCGTTCGTTAGTGCCCAGATGTCTCCGTCGACGATGAATGCACGCGAAAGCGCCAAGTCATACCTAGCAGTAGTAGAAATTAGTTAGTCTCCAGTTTGGACTTTCGAGTTTACATACCCGCCGTCCATGATTCCGAACGCGTTAGCAGGAGAGACAATACAATCGAACGTCCCGAACTCCTCTGCTAGAGCTGCTGCATCGAATCTCGCCTCCTTGACTGTGAATCGTCCTGCAACAGCAGGATGTAAGTTGGCTAGCGCAGCACGCCAAGCTTCGCAAAGAGATGGCGCTGTTTTCTTGGTACGTGGGCTTGTATATGGGGATGGAGCAATGAGCACAAATGAAGGCAGGACGGACGCGTCGGGTTCTGGTATTTCACGAGGAGGGCGTTGCGTGTGGAGAAGTTGATCCATACCGCGATTGCACTAAGCTATCTTTGTTTGAGAATGACGATGATGCTAATGGTATGTAAGTACAACTTGAGAGTGTGATCATTCAACGTTGAACGTTGAACGGTCCTCGAATCCTCGATCATCTCAGATCTTGCAGGTGAACGTTGAACGATCACGTGGATTTGGTAGCATAATGCATAGCACTGGCAGTTTTGATCGCAAGTCCGCGGGTACAATGACTTCTTTCTTTTTTGACATGTGTACGACCTTCAATGCTGAAGAGTACAGGCACACATACATCTTATGAATAGCGGTAAATACTTCCTCATCATGCGCAATAACATACACTCAATAGCTCGAGTGAGTACTTATCCAAAACAGTGAACGAATGCCTTCCGGGAAGATACTGTTACAAGCTACAGTACAACTTGCAAATACCAATAATCCAAATGATACCAACGAGAATAGCATAAATAAGCGAGCCCTCCAATCTCAGCTAACGTGCCGACTCCGCCTACTTTGCTTCGTGGTCCCAGAACGATCCAACGCTGTCTTCAGACCCCGAATGGTCTGTACAATCTCGTCTACAATGACCTCAGAGAGGAGCAAGTGGCGAGAGAAACAACATGACTTACTGGCAATCTTCGGACTCTCCGCCTCAAACTCATATCGTTTGTTCCGTTCAGAATCACGATGAACGACCAGCTTGAACGTCGAGCTGTTCTTGCTAGATTGCTGCACTGCAACTATACTCTTGATGTCATATGATGCGGTTTTGCCGCTATCGAAGACATTCTTTGCCTTGTTGGATAGTGGCATGATCTATGCAGCGATGTCACCAGGAAAGTCAGTCGAACTGAACGAAGGCCGTGAACGGGAAAGTAAACATACATGAATGTAACCTCCATCTATAGCCAGGGACCGAGCACTGCGAGTAACCAACATTGGTACTTTGCGGTAGATTGTGTATCGCTGAGATATGAGGTTAAGCAGTAGCACTTGGAAAGGATGATGCAGTCACCCACCTTGTAGGCAGTATTGTAGTCGAATAATGAACTATACGTCTGCTCGGGCACCTCTGAGCTGCGCTTGAAAATGGACGCTGTAGCTTACGGTAAGAAAACTTTTCCAAGGGCAATTCTGCTGGCCTCACTCACCATTAGGGTCAGTCGTACGTCCGGTTCGTTTGCTGATTTCGACATTGTAATGCTGCAACATGTTCTTCTTGATGAGCATCAGGTCCTTCTGACCCTGCAAACTCTTCACGGTCCTGTCCAATGGAATCAAGATCTTCATATCGTCTATGTCTACAACCAGTGCATAATCACTGGGGTTGGGGAACTTTCGCTTCTGGCAGACTGCTTCGAGCACTTCAGCCATATACATTCCTCCAGATCTGCGCTGAGGATCAGTACAAAGAATATGTTGTCATTTGTCTGGTTGAACGTACGCTTGGATGGTAGTCAAGAATGGTCCAGCATCAACCGTATCCATGATTCTGATTCTGAGGAAGAGCGGGGGTCCATGGCTGCTCGAAGGTCCAAGTGAGCTGGGGAACATGCCCACAGAAGTACCCAAAGTAGACGTAAGGCCAGCACTGGAACCAAGGAGGAGAGACTCGGGTCCGGGGAGCGCAAGATTTGGAGCGTTGAGAAGCCCCGCGGACTTCTTCTTCTTGATGACGATTCTGGATGGGCGTCGTTGAATTTTCGATTCGATGAGCTTGTTCTGTTGAACTAAAAGCAATAAAATCAGTGAAATGCGTCAACTAGTGATCCGCCAGGACGTGACCTACTCTGAGCAGCGGAAGCCTCCAAAACTGCATATGCATCGAAGTTGAATTTCGATATCCTTCCTGTCCGATCAGGAGCTACGGAGAAGTGTTAGTCTCCGATATTCGTCGACAAGGAAACACTCATGATCACTCACGAGGGAAATCTTCGTCGACCTCTCCGTCCTCTTCCGCGATCCTCAATATCCAACCAAGGGCTGAGCATCGTACAGCCCAGTTAGGATCGTCTTCTCCGCTCAAACCTTCGTCCAACTTGGGCAACCACCCTTCTTCCCAGTACGTGAAGAGAGCAAATCCGAGGACCTCCTCAACAGTAGCGTCCTTCCGAACATTCAACTCCATAGCTCGGCCCGAAGGCTCACGAGCATGTGGAAAGTACACGCATACAGTCATGCTCTCAGCATCTGAACGTGCAGAAATAGCACTGTAAAGTTCTGTGAAAGGGTTTGATGACGATGAGTTGCTGGTAGAGGCCAGCATCGCAGTAAGTGCGGACTTCTGGCTTTGCCGTGGTGGTACTGGTTTGCGGACGAACATATCTGAACCAGGAGCTTCAGTAGACAATGAGGCTTGCGACGACTGTTTTACCGGCTTCGAGCTAGTTTGTTTGGAGTTGGGAGCTGGAGTAACCATCTCGAAGTACGAGTTACTTGGCCCTGAATCATTTGCGCTCGCATTATCTGGAGTGACGTCGTGCGACCTCTCCTCATTGGTCCTATTCTCTCTGACTGGGCTAAGACGATTTTGATGTTTGGCGCTACCTAATGGAGCTGAAGACCCTATCATGGAGAAATTGGAAGTTGATATGTTTGAGTCTGATCCAGACATGAGTGACAACCCATCGGAATCGCCGTCAATACCCATGCCGCCACGACTGGCTGCAAACTCACTGAAAGAGACTAGAATGAGTCGTAGACTGATGATACAGCATGAGGTACTCACGGATCGAATTCATCTGCAATAACATCACTGCCGTCGTCCATGTCTTGACCATCATCGTCGAAGTCATCGTCATCATCCGCGGATACTTCTTCCTCTCCTGCTTCGGACTCGGACTCAGATGATGATGAAATCTCTGGGTTAAGATTTGCGGCCGCTACTTGTGGTAGTCTCATAGGGCCACCTCCAGGTGGAACGCGATTCATCATACGGAGACGTCTTCTTGCTTCCATTTCGGCGGCACCTTTAAATTTGGGTATGAAGGGTATAGCTACGTTTTGGGGAGGGGGTTTGGGCGCAGGATCCTCCGGTTTTGGGGGCACTTCTGGAGGTGGGGGTTCGGAGATGGTATCAGCATCATCACCTATAGCGATCGGACTGTCGTCTTTCAGTTTAGTAGGGACTGAATGAACCACATTCGTAGGAGGGGATGATTGAGTTGGAGTAGCCTGCACAACGTCGACTTTGATACCATCGACTGGCGTATCACTACTTTTCCGCTTCTCCAAACGTACGGAATTGCGCAAGGATGGTCGGGACATGGAGTCTCTCTTCCCGGAAACCCTCAGGCCCATGACACCTACGCGTCGAGGTCCCATGATTGTGGTTGTGTACTTTAGCCCAGTTGAACCAGGGAAGCCAGAGGGACCAATGCGGCCTCGACCACGGCCATTGTGTGTAGAAGATTCATCGTCGCTGATAGGTGGACTCGAAGGCTGCGCGAGTTCCGGCCATTTCTCGACATCCGCGAGACCTGAAGCCAGGATATATGGATTTGATTGGTACGACGGGTCCAGAGAGATTATGCGCGATCCATAAGGGTCATCTACGTTACGCAGATAGTTCAACCGAAGAGCGTGAATGAGGAAACTGGTACATCTGTAAGTATGTAGTTGAATGGTAAGAAGGCAACGCACTCCGGGTCGCTGATGAGAGACATCAAGGACGTTGCTGACGGGTCTCTTGCTAGAACCACTAGACTAGGATACTAACACTAAGCTCACGCGAGCATTGCAAGCTGCAGGATGCAGTCAGTATGTAGGATGCGGTCTCGGTGCAAGTGGTGGCTTGGGATGCGACCGCGGTGTGCGACGGCCGAGATTCATCCGAAGCGAACTGAGCCAATCTTGATTATATCAGCGCATCAGAGGTGGACCGTCTCAAGCTCGACACACGACCGTGTTTCCGCTCTCGACTGTACTGTACTCGTCAAGTCTCATGCAAGAGTCTGAACTGACCCCTCCCCCACTCAGGCCTCCGCTTCATAACACCTCAGCTCCGAGGGACGATGAACCGGATGCTGCACAGCTGGAGAAACTGAAAAAATGGCAGGAGGAACGCATGGCGAGAAAGTTGAGGGGAGAGTATGAGTCGGCCATCCTCCACCTCGCGGAAGTAGTATGTGATCAGAGCCTACCTTCTATTTGCAATAGCAGACTTATGTAGTCCTCTAGGTTAACACAAATCTGAACAATCCCACACGTATTGCAGCAATACGTGTAGACGGTGCTGTGCACACTCGCAAGTCTTTCTTGGGTTCCCTCGTGCATCCGTACCTGCATGCCGAGCAACCTCAGACGCTGGCGTCTGTTCTTCAAACTACACGGTCATTAGGAAGTCTTCTTCAGGAGACTGATATCTTCGAATCCGTCGTTGCCAAGCTCGAGCGCAGTCGGGATGTCCTTGCGCAACCCGGCGATGTCGATCTTGTGTTCAAGACACGAGAGAAGGGCCGCTTCTACTTGAACACTTCTACTCAGGTCGGAAATGAGGAAGGTGGTGCGGTAAGTCTCCTAAAAGTTTCATCTTGTTGTCGTCCAAGCTAATAGTTGATCAGAGCGCGACATGTCGCATTCGTAACGCTTTCGGCGGTGCAGAGACAGTCGAAGCAAATCTTGCTTTCGCTACGAAGACTCGCGTGTCCTTCAACGCATCACTGTCGGCACCTCTCACCCATACGCTACGCACGCGGGGAGAGGTATCCCTGTTTGGTATGGAACGCGATAATACCAGTTACGCAAGCCATTTCGAAGGCGTGCGAGGTGTCAAGGCAGTCATAAGGGTGAGCTAGGTCAGATTACTTCTCCAGACTGTGTGATGTATGAATTGAACTCCTCGTCTTTTCTGCGTCTGTTGCTCTGGGGTGTGTAGATAGGTAACCTTGTTCGAGGTTTACACGAGATGGGATACGAGGGTGTGCTACGGCACATCAGCAATCTTACTCCCACAGCATCAGTGAGGTCAGCGTGCCATATTTGTAGTTCTCATTTGCACGACTCACGAACCCTCCAGTGTCCGGAACGCTGCGGGACAATCGATCAAGTCTTCGTTGTTTCACGTCTGGACGAGGGACACTCGAGATGACCGGTTACTCGGAACTCGAGGATCTTACTTAAAGCTCATGCAAGAGCTTGCCGGCTTGGGCGGTGACACGTCCTTCTTCAAGACCGAAGCTCATGGCCAGCTGTCTCGTGCATTGCTACCGCACGTTGTGAGTATTTAGGTTCTCAAACATGGCCGTGACGCCATCACTCAACGAGTCTGCTTGGCGTAGACCGTCTCTTTTGCTGCCCGTACAGGACTACTCTGGCCATTCGGAGATACACCTGCACCGCTACCGGATAGATTCCAGCTTGGTGGCCCCACCAGCGTTAGATTATTCAGAGCGAACAGCATGGGCCCTCGAGATGGATGTGAGATCTTACCTTCAGCGCCATCATCCGTCACCTCACTAACATGCTCGCATTTTAGCTGATTCTCTTGGGGGTAACCTATACTGGGCCACTGGCCTCAGTTTGATATCTGACATTCCTCGGAAACCGCATTGGCCAGTCAAATTACATGCTTTTGTGAACGCCGGTCATCTGGATGCTGTCGACAAAAGTGAGTAACACCTGGCTATCGACGAAATATATCTCATTTACGCGATGCGCAGATCGATCCTTGGAGGAGTCTGTTAAGTCTTCGATTCAACGCGCTTCTGTCTCAGCAGGTCTTGGTCTCGTTTACAAACTGGATCCCGTACGAGTAGAAGTCAACTTTGGTGTCCCTCTGCTTTCGAACAAGGGAGATGGGAAGCGGAAGGGCATTCAAGTGGGCATTGGTTTAGACTTCCTATAACAAGTACTTTATTGCATAACTAGTAGGTATGTCACGAAGGACTTATCCTACCAAGTATACATAATCATTTTGACAGACGAGCAACGAGTAAAGTCTGAGATGCACTCCCTCAACTTTTGGTGCGTGTTGGTTTCCCTCTTTGCGCACACATGACTGGATGTGCGGAGAGGTATTTATCCCGAAGACCACGTAAAGGTCCGCACCAAGGTGAACGTCGTTCGTCAAAAATACGGACGGCGACGCTCGCTCTCCTTCGGGATACGTACCTTTGTGTTCCTGAGGTCTTGTTACTTGAACATCATTGAGAAACTCGCACGTTGAGCCCTGAACCTTGATCGGCTGTGTCGACTTGCAGGGAGGGAAGGTGAATAACATTGTGGTCTTGAGAACAAAATAGAGACTTGGAGACGCTGCTTGAGTAGCTACTTGAAGCATTAAAGTGATGGTTTGAGTGTGAGTAGAGTACATGAATGACGAGGCGATAGGTATCCGAGCGTCCATGAGAATGCAGAACGTCTTGACCCCGATGATTGAAGTCTTGACCCCAATGAGTGAATGGTCTTGACCCCAGTGAATGTATAGTCTTGACCCCGGCGAGTGCGTGGTTGTCCTCGGCGTTGATACTTAGAAAGATTGAATGATATTGACTGCAGTGGATGCATATGACTGACCGACCGGTTGCAACGTTGATGAAGGCTTTATTGATACACCTACGAGTACTCAGACGGTAGCATAAACACATTTTATTTCGTTCGAAGGTGGAACCTAATCGCGATCACGTGATTGGTATTGGCGGCGCGCGGCATATCTCGGTCTGTGACGCGAGCAACCTGGTGCCTCCAGGAGTAGGACTCCTTAAAATGGGATCGGGTTTTGATATATGTACCTCGTCAATGTAGGTTCACGCTGCGAACTATCGAGAGTGGTAGAATCAAGCATACGGAAAAGGTCATGATACAGTATTCCTGTTGATGATAGGGTACATTGAGCGGCACTGGCATACTAGATATGCAGTAGAAACATCCAGACCGACTTGTGTCATATGATACATATGTTTTGGGTATACAGATGCGACATTCTTTCATTCCATATTCACTTCCGGTGCTTGCGCATTGCCCTCCAGTCTTTTACGAATGAGCCTGCAAGGTCTCTTCAGAATGAGTCATCAAGGGCGAACGTGAACCCTACAAACCTTTCGAACTTGTCAAGTGGTGCCTCTGGCTGTTGCGAAGCAACACCCTGCTGATCTTGATCTTTCCACTCCGTGTATGCTCGGATCGGCACCCAGCTACTAAGAGGACTTGTTCCTGGTTCATACGTAGCTTGTGCGACGTACAGCAGCAACCCATCGGATTTCAATGGCACCGTGACAGATTCAAGGTTTGCCGCAGCTGGTTCTTGCCCGTCAAGATCCATATCCCCCGAGGACGACGTCTCGGCAGGGATTTGGACCTGATGATATGTGATCTGACGAGTCAACGGAATGATCTTCGTGAGGAAGTCAAGCAGGGAGGCGTTGACGTGGTGCGGAATTGGACGGAAAGTCGTGGGATACGCAAATTTGTAACCTGTCTGCGCATTTTCTTTGGAGTCAGAATCAAGAGGCTGAACAGATGGCGGGTATGACGAAAGCTCAGAAAGGCGCATGTCCCTCCACCAGAATCTGAGGCACGATGAGCGTATAGTCGTCGCGACCTGAAATGAGACACACACCTGAAGGCAGTCTCGCAATCGCCGATATCCTGACCTTTCCACGTCAAAACATCGAGGACATGGAGAATGCCGTTTGTCTGCCAATTCTCGTCCAGAATACAATCCAAAACGGTATGTGGCGGCAGCGGCGAAGGAAACGGTTTCATAAGCTGCTTTCCTAGCACTCTAGAACGTAATACTGTATTTGGGACTGCGGAGATCTTCAATACAATGCGAAATCACATCCACGCCAACACGGACGCACCAAAACCGGCAACACCAGACGGCGCGTGAGTGACTGCCAGACATCGCTTTCCGACAGGAATAGGAGCAACCGTGACCCAACCAGTCTCGAGATCGTCTGGAATGCCATCGCCTTGCATCGAGCCAGGCTCCTCGTTCATCTCCAGGAGTTCGGCATACATGCATTTATCCGCCCATTTGCTCGGCTTTGGAGGAGAGCCCTTGGCCTTTGAACGTCCCTTTCCCTTTCGCTTATTCTTGCCCTTCTTTTTGCCACTGGATTGCGCACCGCTTGGTTGCGCAGGACCATCAGCCTCAGTATGAATTGTAATGTCAGTGGTCGCAGAATGATCGATTACGGAAGGTGCAGGAGCAGGGGCGAGCATCGACGCAAAGTTCGAGATTCCTTCCCTGGCAGCTTGGGGTTCTTCTGCTTCATCTTCATTATCTGAAGGTCCCAACGAGAGGTCGGCAAAGAAGTCAAGTTGTCTGGATGAGTCGAATCTTTCTGCGCGGCGCTATGGCTAAGCATCAGCGCAAGCCACATTCAGCAGAATGCGAGCTAATCGCGCACTCGTTTCTGCTCCTCTAGAGCCTATTAATGGTTCAGAAGGCACGTCTGAGGTATGAAGAAGCTTTTTTGCTCGACCTTTTTTCGGCGATATTCCTGAGAAGATGTAGCATCTCGGACAGAGGCAGGTGGAACCTTGAACGACGCTTTGCGGTCTGCAGCTGGGCTATTCCTAGCACTCGCCATTTCGATGTTCGTCGAACGAGGAAAGAAGGAACTGATGACAGGCTGCGCGGTCGACGACGCACAATGGACGTTAGCTTGAGGTTTGGCGAAAGGTGAAAAGGATGGTCGAGCTTGATCGAGATGCCGCAGTGGAAACAATGGTCACGTGGTGCCCGTAAGTACAGGTTGCCGAAAGCTGCAAAGTCTCGTCTCGAAAACAACATAGATACGGACGACTCATATTCAAGATAATTCATAAAAATTCACTGAGTAAGTTGTTATGCTATGATACAGCCATCTTTGTGATCTAACTGCGACTACAAAGTTTCATCGAGTAAGTTTCCAACCGTGTACAGTGGACCGCACTTCCTCGTCTCCCGAGTCCTCCGGGAACATAGGCTAAGGAGAGAACTATGGTCAGGGAGACAAAAAAGACTAAATAAGTATCTACTTACAGGGAACCTCTCTGTCAAAATCTCTTCGCAATTCCAACCTCGTTCCCTAGCTTTCTGGAAGAACACCATGTCGCGGTGAGCGAGATGCGGCCGATGATGCGTGTAGAATACAAGCACGCAGGGCGGTACGGTTGGTGAATCGGAAATTGGCACGATAGATTCCTCTGCAGTCTTCAGAAGCGCGTCGTGCTACGACAGGATCAGCTATTCTGATAGCAATAACCGTCATTGCACCATATCTACCTGCGAATGGTTGAATACAAGGTCTGACATGATGATAAGATGGAATCGATCTTGCGAGCCATTCGTGCGCCGATTGAGTTGTCGCAGGGACTCAACAGAGTGTCCCCAGGTATATCCCTGTTAGTAGTACTATTGCGTGAACACGGACACTACAACGCGGAGTGTTTGCATCCTACCTCTACCTTTACTCGCGAACGCTTGTTTTCAGGAATATTCCGATCGACATTATGTTGTAAATTGTCCAAAAGAGAAGCATCAGGATAGTCAGTCAATAATACCTGTGGAATGGCTAGAAAAGAGGAGAAGTCGCAACAGAAAACAGAGCAGCATGGCTCACGCTGGCGGCGCCATTCAAAGCAGCGACGATCCCAGGAAGACCTCCACCGGCTCCCAGTTCCAATACAGATCTGTCGGCATAGAGTTCTGGATGGAGGTCCAGATATGTAGCAAATGCGCGGGATGCATTCCATCTATGCGCCAGTCGTCAGAAACGTTCTCTAGAGGAAAAGAAATGCACAAACAAGTGATGGCCCCATAATGGATGGGAACCTACGAGTCTAATCTCAATAGATGACCAATCTGCACTCCTCGCATTTTCTTGAGAGCGGGAGTATATAGCAGTTGTAGGTTCTGGAGAGGGCGGCCGGGGCGGTTCCTAGAACTTGATAGATGCAAAATAGCAGAAGAGGGAGAGTTTCATTGGATCATACAGTGAAGACAGAGTCAAGTGCGAGGTTATCGTTCTCGGAGTCAGACATTCTGTACAAGGTCGTTTCAACAAGTGGACCAAATATCTGTGAGTGAGAGTTAGATGAGGTCGTCCGCAGGAGAGACTCAAAGTTGGCCTTTGATTTCGCGATTTTTTGGTTCAAAACCTTACATTCCGAAAGAGGAAGGACGTGTGCAGAAATGATTGGCGCCTGATGTAAGCGTGCTGGGCGGCCAAAGCTTGATGAAGGCCGTCGCAGCTCTTTCGCTCTTGCCTCCACTGTCGACTCTACTCTCTTGGCGAATTGCAGTTCAACGTCAGCAGATTGTAATCTGTACTTGGACGGCTAGTGAAGGACGTTTCTCGGCTTTCCATTCTGCTGATCGAGCTCTCAAATTACTACGTCCGTGACGGGGAGAATAATACCTGGTCAAGGCTGTAGCCTACGTCTGCGTGGTTCTCTGTGCCGACTTGCGACCGTTACACGTCTCTCTACACAATCTGTACATCCTGGGGATAAGGTTCACTTGCTGGCCCAATCTCCGTCGATGGATCTTGAATATGCATGCCTCGTTGTCCCGCCATGGCGCAATACGTTTCATGATTACCCCACATTCTGTCTGCTCTGGCGTATTGCGTCTGATTAGCGCAAGCCTTCTTTACGAGTGTTCTCGTGCGCAGCAAGCTGGACGAGAGACTGACTGTTCGAGACTGACTGCTCGAGACTGACTGTTCGAGACTGACTGTTCTTCGATACATGGCAACCTGCAGCTTGCTATGACGACTCACCATGGGTGCCACGACGTTCCCCATGGCAGTCGTTGCGGAGTCAATTAATAGTGCATGTGCCTTTGTAGTCCAATGTACATAGAAAGGTTGCTCTTGAATTACAAGTGAACGATGAGATGGACGCGGGAAAACAAGCGAGAGACTGCCATATCAGGGCGATCGGGGTCCCTGGACGCGTGCAGGACGCGGTATATAGATCCGAGCAGGTCGACGGCGGCGCCCTAAAGAGCACGCAGGAGCAGACTGAGCAGATCGTCCTCGTCGTTGTCCACGACGAGCACAGTGCAGATCGTTGGCCGTTTGGGCTCATCGTCGCACCGCACGACGTCAAGCAGCGTGGCCTTGACGCCGCCGCCCAACAAGTGAGTGCCTTCCTCTGCTATATGATTCTGGAAACGCGTGTGCTCAACATGAGGCCCATTCGCTTCACTCTTCCCCGGCCTATCATCAACTTTCTTGCGTTGGGTCTAGAAAGCTCTGAACAGGCCCTCCCTCCATCCCCCCTCCTCCCACCGTCGTTCGTCTCTTTCTATGTTATCTCTCGTTCCCCATACTCCATTTATCGGCCAATCGTCCTCTACACCTACCCTCTCTCATGGCTACCCTGACCACACGACCGACGGAGCCTGGCGCCCGCATTCCTGACTCCGTCTTTGGCGAAGGCTTCGAAGAACTGAAGGCCGCCATCCGAGCAAAGGTCGAGCGCGAATTCGCTCCGCAAGTGGCTGAAGCGTATCGGAGTAGAGACGAAAGGCTGGCCGCAAAGGGGTCCGATCCTGAGGAGGAGAAGCTCATCCGCGCAGATTTTGACGCTACCATGCTGACGTTGAAGAGACTGGCAGAGGAGAACTTTCAGGCCGCGCTGGTTGAGGCGAAGGAGAGGTTGAGGAGGACTGCAAACGGCATGCATCCCGGTCAAGCTACACCAGATGCCATGATGAAAGGTCAGCAGGCGATATTGGATGAGATTCAGAGGGGGAGGAAGAAGAGTGGGTTGGCTTCAGGAGATAGACCGAATCCTGCTGTTCATTCACAGACTGAAGATCCTTATGTACCTGGACCTTTCGGCACAATTGATGGCGAGACTCCTGAATGGACTCGCAATCCCAGGTTGTCGGGTGATGCTTCTCAATCGCAAGTCCCCCCAAGCCTTGGCCGTTCAACTTCCAGACCAGATCGCCTCCCTGTGAGCCCCGCAGCTTCGGGAACATGGAGCAGAAGTGCTGCCCTTCCCTTCGACACGCTGACTGACGAGGATCTGGAAACCACTGCCCCAGCCTCGCACTACTTTGTCCCTCAGCATAACGGCTCGGGCGTCGGGCGTCGTCAAAGTAATAGCTCCATGTCCAACAATAGAGCTATGCCCGACTTTTGGCCCCCTACCGAGTCAGTCATGAGTTCTCGTACCATGTCATACGCTAACACCCCTTCCCCTGTCAGTTCAACAAGACGTGCAAGTAACGCGAGTACCAGTTACAGATCTGGCATTGCGTCTTCCGCTCCCCAACGTCCTATACCACCTACTGTCCCCACTCCTTCCACGTACTCCTCGCAAGCGTGGCCATCGCAACGTGACTTTGAGGATGACGCGTCATCCACCCGTTCGCGAAGAGAGTCCGGTGACCACCGCGGTAGCCCCTATCCGGCCTACAAGCCAGACGAGAGGTCTTGGGAAGGTCAAAGATCTTCCGGGGTTCGTCATAGGTCGTCGGCCAGCGATTTCTCCCGTCGTCAGGAATCCCGACCAATACCTGTCGCAATCCCTGGAGCCTCTCCAGTGTCCCCAGAATACCCAAGGACTCCGGACTCATTTCGAGACAAACCGTCTAGTTATGGTAGTCAGATACGTAGGGGGGAATTGGAAGAACGTACCGGTGGCATCCCTATCCCCGTTGCCTCTCGGAATCACGCTCCTCCTCCCCAGGGCTCGCCCGAGTACCAGAGGCATTCGCCGGCAAGTGTTGGTTCTGGCTCTCACAGACCTCTCGCCCGCAAACATTCCATCAACATTGACGAGTATCCTCAATATCCTCAAGCCAGCCCCGTCATCTCCCGCAGTCCCCATGGTATCACTACTCCGAGTCCAATCGACATGCGTCGGCAGAATTCGATCGGCTCGCAGCGTTCAGGTCGGTCAGTCCGATCACGTTCTGGTTCTCGGCCCGAAGCATACTTTCGCCCCGACCATGACTACTATGCTCGGCAGTCGATGGAGACATACGAGGAGATGTCAACGACTGATTACACTGATATCTTCGATGAAGACGACGCCGACTTCGATGTCGAGGGCCTGGTGAACCGAAGCGAGGAGATTAAACGCCAGGAGAGGGAGGCTTTGTTGCTGCGGCAAAAGGCTCTGCGCGATCAGGAGGAGGCTAGGAGGAAACGGGAGGAGGCTGAGAGGATGGAGGCAGAAGTCAAGAGGAAAGCGGAGGAGGCTAAGAGGAAAGCGGAGGAAGCAAGAAGAAAGGAGGAAGAAGCCAGAAGGAGGGAAGAGGAAGCGAAGAAAAGGGAGGAGGAATTGCGCGAGAAGGAAGAAGAAACGCGCAGGAAGGAGGAAGAAATAATCAGGAAAGAGCAAGAGCTTCGCAGGAGAGAAGAGAACCTGAAGCGGCAAGAGGAGCTCGCAAGAAAGCAGGAGGAGTTGCGCAGAAAGGAAGAAGAATTGGAACGGCGCGAGGCCGAAGCCAAGGCTAAGCAGGAGGAGGCCAGGCGAAGAGAGGAACAGGAGAATGCCCGGCGCGAGGCAGAGAGAGCAGCAGAGCAATATCGCCTTGCACAGGAGGAGGAGGAACGGGCGGAGCGGGAAAGAAAGAAAGCCGAAGCGGAGCAGCGGAGGGCAGAGAAAAGAAGAGCGAGGGAAGAGGAACAGAGGAGGCGGAAGGCAGAGGAGGAGGAGAAGGAGAGGAAACGAGTAGAGGATGAAAGGAGAGAAGAGGAGAAACGGAAGGAGGAGGAGAAACGGAAGGAGGAGGAGGAGCGTGAAGCAGAGGAAGCACGTAAAGTGGAGGAGGCACGCAAAGCAGAGGAAGCACGCAAAGCAGAGGAAGCACGTCAAGCAGAGGAGGAGCGGAAAGCAGAGGAGGAGCGGAAAGCAGAGGAGGAGCGAAAAGCAGAGGTGGAAAGAAAGAGGGCTGAAGAAGCGGCCAGACTGAGACTGGTACAAGAGGAAACTGCTCGGAAGCTTCAAGAAGAAGCTGAACAGAGGGAACAGGAGAGGACGAGAGAAGAGGAACACGCGCAACTTGCGGGCATGGTCGAAGATCACGGCGGGCTCGACCACACAGTCAAAGACTCTCGTGAGCATTGTGAACAAGCTCAAGAAGGTGCACCAGAGAAGCAGACCTACGACGAGTTGGAAGACCTCGTCAGGGCAGAACATGAAGCATTTCTCAGGAAGCTTCAACAAGAGGAAGAAGATCGACGTTTGGCTGAAAGCCTTGCTCGTCAAGAAGAAATTCACCTGCGGAACGAGGCCAAACGGAAACAAGAAGAGGAGGAGAAACGTCGCGCTGACATCCTTTCGCAGCATAACCAGCATCAGCAACAAGAAGCCCTTCGTCAAGAAGCGTTTCGCCGGCAACAGGAAGAGCTGTTGCGCCAAGCCGAAGCCAGAAAGCGACAAAATAGCATGGGCAACTCCTCTGATGCACCGCGCTCATCGACTTCTTCACAATCATCCGCCTCCTCTGGACCATGGAGAATTCCTGGTCGTAGCGGGTCCACCACAAGTAGCTCCTCTGCTGATCGTTCCAGTACGACTTCAACCAGTTGGAGTAGCGCATCTGGGTCACCATGGACGAATCGATACCCACCGCCTCCCACCCCAAGTACTGCATATACTTCGTCATCGAATAGCAGCGCATACAGTTCAGCGTCGCATGGCACCGCATACCCTTCCCCATCGAATCACTCCGCGTCTTCAACTGCTTCCCCTACGTCAACAAGTCATGCCGCTGGCTGGAAACGCGCAACTCCCGAAAGATCATCGAGTACTGCCCCTAAGCCTAATCCTCAGCCCACACCCTCCGGCTCGTCGGAAGAGGAAAAGCGAGAGCGCTGGCAACGATGGCAGGAGGAACAGGCCCGTCTCCAGCAAGAACGATACCGTCTAAATCAGGAGAGGCGGAATCATACTCAACGGCAGGAGACGGCCAAGCAATGGACCAAGGAGGAAGTCGTTCGCGTTCATGAGGATGACGATCGTCGTTGGCAGCAGCTACGCGACTCCGACGTTCTTGCCTGGGCGAGTTTCCCTTGGCCTATGTTGCGGAAGCCGCAACGTGTGGAGGAGTTGACGTATGATGCTGTTCATACATATGTCTTGAATCGATATGCGCCTGGCCAGAAATCCGACAGGGATCGAATAAAGGAGAACCTACGACGTTGGCATCCCGATCGATTCGAGACCAAGTTCTTGCCCAAAGTGAAGGAAGGCGACCGTGAAAGGGTTAGGGAAGCAGCTGGAACGGTGGCTCGCCTCCTGAATGAGATGTTGACTCGTGAGAGCACCGAAGGGTTTTGATCAACTATGGGAGTAAGTCAATGTCAATCTCATTCGCTTGTGCTTACCTGACGATTTCACCTCTTCCTTGTAGCTTGGGCAAGACATGATACCCTGCATGCATTGTATAACTAAACCACCACTATATCATATTAACAAGTTGCTGTACGCCGACACCTCTCATTGTACAATCATCACTCCCTCTACTTCGTTACTGACCTAGCAAAGACACTCATGTACTCTTTTCAATCATTTACAAGTGATGTACTTACACATTTGACGGAATTATAACGACACCACACAATGTACCTGTTTCGGTGCTTTAGCAGCTTTGGAGGGTTCGGGGTAGATAGTTGGTTGTCACCCAGACCAGCTGGGTTCCGACGTTATATATGCGCCATAGGTGATCGCATTGTGGTATAGGGTTCTACGCCATCTGAGTCAGAGGACAGTCTCCGGACCGCACCTTACCTCGGTATTTGCTACTTTGGCATATGCAAACCGACATGGACTCGGAGCTTGTGTCGCTTTGTACGTACTAATGGGAGGGAAGGAATAGACAAGCTTCGCTCAGTTCAGCCAGTCGCACCGAGCTATTGGAAATATTACAATACGTACTATCTGGTCGCGGGATTCCCTCGGCGTGCCTTCGGAGTTTAGAGGTGAGTAGAATAACGAAGGCCGCCAAGTATCGGTGGAGCCCGCCGCCCGGATATCACGAGCATCTCTACTACCAGTGAGCCCGCAAGACGACATGCATCAGTACTTAGTAGCTCAGGAGTGTAGTGACCTACCCGTTAGTAAACGTGAATCTGTCCACAGTATTTGTGAGACGATCTATACTAGTCACAGGAATGCCACCGAAATGAAGCAGGTCCTCACGCAGTCTGGGGTATTACCATACCTCATTCTCTGTCAATAGGCCCAACTACCGGCCTGTGCCACGATTGGGTTGTTCATTGAGATTGAGACTCAGTATTACACTGGCATAGCAGAAGAATACTAGCACCGAGAGTCCTTTCTGAGATAATCGAAAAATATTGCGACAAATACAAAACCATGGCAAACGTTGTTGTACGAGAGGAGGTGGTGACTCTGGACGGCGCGCCACAAGGAGTCAACGCGACGCTGGACGCGCCGGGGATCTGGTGTCACGCACACGTGCGTCGTGACAGAACGTGGCACTCGGACCCGGTCTAACTTGAAAGAAGCTTGGCCCACCTCCTACTAACTTTTCTAACTTTTCTCAAGTTGCAGAAGACAATGTTGAAATTCGCGTTGCTGTCTCGGGTCATGTACAATAACAAAACCACAGTGCTGCCACCGTAAGCCTGTTCTTTGCAACGGTCATGAAATGGAAGTTCTGTGCGCGATCTGCAAAGTCTATAACGGACCCGTGGGACGGCTGGGATGCTCGCGAAGCGTATCTACAGCAGGAAGAAACCGTCCCACGGCGAGTAATTTAAATTGAATCATCTCTTCGAGTTTTAGACACTGACAATATTATCTCCTACATAACTTATAAACAAGTATACGATGTTCTTCAGTCACCAATACTCGAATATCAAGTCATCTTTTACATTTTTTGCAGATTTGCACGCACGAAATGCGTGGGAGGATAAACGCGTCGCGCATGTCACATGATCTAACAAGCGCTTATACAAAGACATGGGTGAAATCGTGAAAAGAGACCGTAGGGCAAGCGAAACACATTCTTTCTGCAAGAGAACAGAGATAGAGCATCCTTGGCGCAATAGGTTTGCAATGGTACCACAATCAAGGAGATGTCCCAGGAAGTGAGTGCGCTATGAGAGGCTTTCGAGGAAACTGGCATCCCGTTGCGAATCAACAGTTTGGTTGTGTTTGGCTCTCCACTTCACCCCTTTTAGCCAATATGCTCGCTTCGCTCGCAATCATCTATTCAATTCCATTGATATTGCCTTTGAGCCTGGGACTCCCCAACGTCAAGTATGCATCATTTCATGGCGTGCTTTGGCTTTATCTACACTTCTCCAAACACAATGAAGGTACTAACGACTTCCGTTCATTCGATGTAGACATACTTATGTAGCAGGAACCGTGTCTGTGACCCTGCTCATCATGGTTAAACCGATAATCAAATCCCTCATGCAACTTCAATAGATTCCAGGAACCAGCTTGTATGGAGTCTTCTTCGTCCAGGCTTCCCAGTGCTCCCCGAACTCATTCTTCATCACCAAGTCCTCTGATGGAATCCTCATCCACAGCATGAGCACGATGAATGCGCTGAAGCCAACTCTCCCCAGTCCAAGCACTCTCCCAATAGTCGTACTCCCTATCCCGCTTTCCCGCCACCACGAACCGCTCCCCATCTGAACAAGGATGTGACCAACGTTGTATATGGCGGTACCGAGATAACTGGGGTGTCGAACGATGGAGTATGGTCCGTTCGTGATCAATTTGTGCTCTTTCTGAAGGGAAAGGCTGAATGTGAATTGTCGTCCCAGTGTACGGTAGCACGCTATGCGAATAAGGCTCCCGGTGATGAGAAGGGCTGATCCAACAAGGAAAGTCGGTGTCACCCGTATTTTACTGGCAAGTGTATCGAAAGGCAGGTGTGGAGAAAGTATCTTGATGATCGACGACTCTCTCAACATGGGAAATTTCTCTGCGAGCATTAGGTAGACCTCAGGGATGGTCATTGCATGGAATATGGTCTGTGCATCACTCCGTCAGCTGCGCTGGAATGCGGAACCCCTGTTATTTACCTTCAATGCTGTATACCTCCAGCCTCCGAGAGACGACAAGCCATCTTTTGCTTTCCCCCTCTCAATGAATCGCTGCTCTTCTTCAGCGGCCGCTGGTGGGGTCGGGGAACTGACAGCTCTGTGAGCAAAATATGTGTCAACCAGTATGAGCGGGAGCTTGGCCAACGCCCCGGCGCCGGAGAACAACTCCATATCGCTGCTGTTGCGGAAAGGGAAATACGGAGGATGGATGTGATAGGGTAGGAGACTCGGGGATGGAGTTCATCCCATCTGCATCGTCAGTATTCTTATACATTGCACAGTAATCCAATACCTCAGTGTCGCCGCCTAGGGCCATCGCGTCTAACTTGAATAATCTATGTACCCACGACGGAAGCCGTCACTGCACAAAATCCTAGATTATGCAAGTGCATCGCCTGAGCATCATCCATGGATTACCACCAGATTACCACCAGATGTCCCTGGGATTACCAACTTTGCGTCGTCTGTGCGTCGCCTCTGGATGATGCATAGATTACCCCTGTATGACCGCTTAGCGACCCTGGTCACCCATTAAGTTCATTAACTTTGAGGTATTACAGCCGTTTGAATAAAGGATGGCAGTCCCCGACTTTTTGACAAGAAAGAAGCGAAGATACGATTCTGGGCGCTTCACCAAAATACGATGTTTAGCGCCGAAACCTCAATGGTTCTTGAGCTTACAGTCAACGTAGCAGGCAAAGAAAAATACAGTCTACTGTCAGAACCTAATCAAAGGAGCAGTAAAATCAGTTCAAAGTGCAAAGATAAGTATTCTGAAGCAAAATAAATGGTAGGTGAAAGTGTCATAGCGGGGGGTCGAACCCTCGACGCACGGGTGTGCACAGGAAGAAGCCGCGGAAGCTTGAAATCGTAGTTTCCTTTCTCTCTTCAAAAATCTCAGGACTGCCATGCTTTATTCAAACGGCTGTAATCTGCTTGCTGCCACTGCTCGTGTCATACTCGTGTCAAAGATATGGTTTCTTTAGGGCGCCAACAAGCTTATCTCCGAAAAACGAGGGTACCGTGACAGATTGCTCATCTGGACTTGGAGCTCTCTAAGGTCTCTTGGACGGCGACATCAATCAAAGCTGGTCTCGTGCCCAGAACGGGATCCGAACCCCACCACCGTGATCACCGTCTGGCGCACTCTTGTAGAGCGACCCCCCCTCAGCCTTAGCGCCCAGGAAGCAAGGCTCTCTACCCCTTACCGGTGCCCAAATGCGGAAGGGGGTCTTAGCCGAGGTTTCCTCTCATTGAATACTGTGTTCTCCATGTTCACAAATGCATTGAAATTTCTTCTCCATATACATATTAGAGGTGTTTCTGACACACCTAGGCAGTCAAGAGTGTCGTATGAGGTAGAAACTAACAGGCTCAACTTTCGGTGTTCCAGCGCTAAAGCCCAGGGGGGGTCGCTCTACAAGAGTGCGCCAGACGGTGATCGCGGTGGTGGGGTTCGGATCCCGTTCTGGGCACGAGACCAATCAAAGCGAGGTTATCCTCCGACTCTCCCGTCGACCCCGCCCAACGAAGTTATACCCCGCTCCCTCTCCCGCCCATTACACCTACTCACCTAGTCAGAGAATGCCGCTGGCGGAGATGGTGAGAAGTTCACATGCTCAGTATATTATGTCCAAATGCGCGCAGCCTCCAGTTATCGAGCACGGCGGGCACCCGCCATTATGCTACTCACCAGCCCTCCCATCCTCCTTCATAAGTTACATTGGATTGATACCGAGGTATGCCCTTCATCTAGTACACGACTCTGGCAAACAAAAAGTGCCGGCGGATTCACTCCCGCACCGCTACAAATACTGTACAACACGGAGGCCGTTGTAAGGCCTGGATTACATCCAGCCTTACATAACGTCTGCGTACAACATGGACGCGACCGAGCTCAACTCACCTTC
>MU275199.1:0-19535 GCA_022160315.1 Panus rudis PR-1116 ss-1
TCTACTAGATAAGATCCTTGATAAGATAACAAAAAATGCGAAAGAAAAAGCGTTCCATAACACAAACCCAAAAAGCCCTCCGCCGCTGATATCAAGAGCAAGACATCCACTCATTCTAAGGGAAAACAAACCAAGTCCTTGCAGTCAACAGAACTGCTTCGATCAATTGCCACTGCTGTGAGTCCTGATACTCAAGCCTTGCGTGCTGTAATCCAGGGTCTGCAAGCCGAGAATCGCATGCTGCAGATGAACGATATACGTCAGCAGGAACATCTCAACGAAACTGAGCAAAAATACAGGACCTCAAAGAACGAAGCGGGTTTCTTCAAGGTTATGCTGGAGCGGACTGAGACAGAGGTAGCAGAGCTTCGGAAGTGGGCGCCCGATGAGATTATTGAGTCATTCTCATCATCATCCGAGTCGCCGCCGAAGAGTAAAAGCGGAGTCTGCGTAGAACATCCTCCACCCATCACGACAACCACCTTGACACCGCCGCCTCAATCAGGCACCTCCGCACTCACCACTGTGTCGTCCAACCCTGTCCCAACACTACCCCCCTCCGCGGCAGAGCCAGGGCTCTCAACAAGGGCCAACCGGGAAGCTTCCACTCATCGTCTGCGTTGCTCGCTGTCTCCTGATTGGGATGAAGTCATGTAGTCACCCGTGCGATAACTTGGACGCACGTACTACCAAAACACAAAACATTTGCACCTCTCTATTCTTGTGTATCTTGCGACCACTTCTTGTTCTGTACGTGCGAGCGTATTCTTCAAAATCTGACATATTGGTGCCGCCACTTGGGTTGGCATCTCTCGCGCTCATTCTTTTTCTCATAGCTGTGTATATCGCGCTCCTTTCACCTTTCATCGTTCTTGATGTGTAGTGTGCCTCTTTCTTGGACAATGTGCTTGAGCTCCCGGTGGTGTTGTTATTGGCAGGACACTCGAATATTGACGATGCTCGTAGCTGTAAGATACCAGTAGTGGTGTATGGTGTACTGCGTAGAGTAGCAGTTGTTGTCAGCTGCAATTGTACCACTTGAGTGTCTATGACACACGTACCATACATCCGCCGCCTTTGGTCGCTGGCGGGAACTCCAATACAAGTGTACGGTACGCGAACAACATGTTGCGTAGCAGCGAGCAAGTGTACCAACACGTCGTTCGAATCTCAGGTTGCCGCTCATTGCCGACGTTCAGCCTCCCTACGGCTCAACTACGGCTTGTCTGACCTTCAATCCTTAATGCCTCCCAGACCCTAGAAACGGTTACGGAAAGTCATCCATTTGCACACCTGCAGCCTACGTGTGATACTTGAGAAGAACGTGATGGATATAATGTTCAGAGGACTGATGTTCAACTGCTAACTTGAAACTTATGGCATAAATATATGAATGACACTCGTACCTAGTACAAACCGGCGTGAACTAGAAAGATAGGCTTTCAAGTCAAGAGGCAGGCAAAATCAGAGCGCCCAACACCGACCTCTATTTTGCACTGATAAGCTGATTTCTCTAGAACCTCACACTCGATAAGAAAACCAACTTCATAAGCGGATTCTTTCAATGTGGTTTAGGGACCCTTTGTGAGGTTCTCGCAAAAATCGGACGCGAACTGGAAAAGCTAGAGACGCATCATTTTTTGCCATCAATTTGCATCCGAAAATGGAAATAATCTTACCCCCCTCTGACAACTAAGGGAGGCCGCTTTTCGTCAAAGTAAGACCACGGACGGATTCAGAGGGGTCGCAAATGGGACCTTTTGTCCAGGTTCGAGAGGTCGTTGTGCTCGTGGTTGCAAAGTTATGGCCCTCGAAAGTTTGCATCTCACAGAGCGCTAAAGAGCATCAGGAAAAACCTCATTTTCCAAATCTTGCCAATTGTAGACAATTTGGATATGATGAGATATAATTGGCATTTTTGTCTTAGTTTTCTCCAAAAAGCTCCAATTATCCAGACTATCCTTATTCTGGACTTTATTTCTCTAATTTAGCAGAAATTTTTATCTCCAATTTAGAGAGAATTATCTATAAATGACTACAATTTTCCTCTAGTACTATTCCTTGATTAATTTCAATATTGTATTGATCTTTGTTACCAGACATCACAATATAAATTAATAGTATTCAAATCAATAATGAGCATCATTACAATTCATTTTAGTACACAAAAACAATCATAAAGTAAAAGAAAATATAGCTGGCACCATCAGGAATTGAACCCAGTGTCTCCAGACTGCACTGACAAGCAGAGCTCTAACCACTAGACCAACAGGCCATGTAGTTTCTCTGAAGCAATAGGCCATATATACCATCTCTGCTGACACATCTCATAAACAGCTGAGACTTATGCATTTTTTTGACAGCTCTCTATCACACAGAGACTAGATATCCTTTATCAGCATTAGCACTAGGTTATATAGATAGTGATATCAGTTAGATATTTTTAGCATCATTGGAGGTCAGTTAGTGTCAACACCAATGAGTATACAGTACATCAAAAATATTCAAATCATGTTAGAGTTAGATTGGAGTTAGATTAGCATTGCATTTCTATCAAGCTATACTTTAGGTGAAATTTGTCAAAAGTTAGTGCAATTGGAGCTGGCCTAGTCAGACCTCATCTGACTCATTAAAGTTCATAAACTTTTGCATGCTGTTATCTGAAAATTAGATAGACATTTGATCGATAGGCATTTTTAACTTGAATTGGCTATCAGTTGCATTAGATTGGATATATTAGGAAAAAGAGGTTTTTCCTGATGAGGTGGGTGTTGGGCACTCTGGTTTCGCCCGCCTCTTGTTTCAAGTTGCAAACATGCTGAAACGCATGTCATTGATGCTCAGAGTGCTGTCCCTGGGGCCTGTTCTATGCGCCGGGAGACATTGTGCGCCCGCTCTCGGTACCAATTCAAGTTGCCTATCCCGAGCTCGTACATCAGGTCTCCTTTCCTCACCTTGAACACTTCATTATCTGCGATAATTTTTCAAACAATGCTCTCCTCCTCTCTCATATTCGGTTCCGCTTATCCACCAAAGTCGATCTCAGTGTGGTTCGTTCCGACCCGGAGCGCGATATCATCATGATGAGTGTGGATTTCGCGTCGGCGATCCCTCCAGGACTCCGCCATCACACCTCACTTGCCTTGAATCATGCGAGGCGGCTGCGACTGGGCTACGCCGTAACAGAGCAATGGTCAAATCAACTACTGCACTTGTGCGAATCCAGGTTGATCCTGGCACGGCGACCGATTTGGGCCATATATCTCATATGGGTGAGCTGAATATATACATGGGTTGGAACGTCTCAGCACAGCCTCGTTCTCTGGCTCTCAATTGTCCTGAGGAGCTCCGTGCCATACATTGTGCCTTCCCATCGAAGTTCACCTCTTCCGACACTCACTTGACGTCGCTCGAGATCGATTGGAACTGTAGAAAAATCGGCCTAGAGGATTGGCGTGATGTCCTTCTTCAGATCGGAGGGTCATTACGTGACCTCACTGTAACGTTCCAAGAGGCACAGGTGGATGATGATTTGATGTACGAAGGACTCAGAAGCATGATTGAGCTCGTCGCGGCATTCACCCCGGATTATCCATACGTTACCCCCGTCACCAGATGCTCTAACCTTCAACACTTGTCTATGCTGCGGGTATGGCTCTCGCGAGATTTGTGTCGTGCCCTTGACGAATTCTTGAGACAACGGAAGGAGAGAGGGGCGCCTGTATGTCAAGTAAGGATCGGCGAGATCTGCCCCGCGGAAAGGTGTGAGGACCCTAGTATACTGTATGATGATAAATGGGCTGTTCCTTATGAAGGCCCAAGTGTACAAAAATTATTTTGCCCAAATACATGCGTAGTGCATCACACATACAGGAAGTGCGTGATATATATGGGGTGAAAACTGAAAAGTCGCTAGAAAGGTCAAATTCTTGGTGATTTAGCAGATTAATGGGCGAATGAAGTTGCTTGCGCACTGATTGACCCCACAATCACCCTGATTCTGCTAAGTGGGTCTTGATACATATCATATCTGGTTCGAATTCTAGGATCTTGTCGCTTGAGGTCATCATTTGAATGTTTCTACCTAGGATGGATGGTCACTATGCTTGGCCGCAATAGAAGTATGGCAGTTTAGATGTTCTTGGTTCGCCTTCTCTTCAGAGCGAAATTGCGTAAGAAGCTTGCTCAAGTCTTCATATACATACGCGACTTTGGAATCGGGACTTAGAGAATTTCACTCAAGGCACAGGCGCTTGGGCAGGAAATGCTTACTGGTCTACTCTGAGTCATCGGGCGCTTGTCGTAAGCGGTCGCGTCGCGTCGCACTCTGCCAGCAAGTGTCCGCCGCCTTTTTCTTCCTTCCTCTGTCCTCTTCTTTCCCCTCGCGCTTTGCCGTTCACTGTTCCCCCTCTCACCCCCTCCTCCTCCCTCCTTCTTTCTCTGTACTCAGTACCTTCACGGGTACCGTGTTCGTTCCAGCACCTCGCACCATTCAGAGCCCTCTTCCTTCGACCCAGCTCGCTGTGGACAAGACATCGACGTGTCCTGCTGGCAAGCTCTCCAGGAATTGAAGCGGTAGTGTCGCTAACGGTGCGTGTTTTTTGCGGGCACTCAGGCTCAGCTGTAGGCAGTCGTAGCTTGAGGGATGATCTTTGACTATGCCGGTGGGGGTAGGAATGGGGCTCAGGATCTTGCGGTATGTGCTTGCTACAATTGCCCCCTCCTTGAGCTGATTAGTCTGATAGGACTACTATGATTATGAAGCTACTGCTGCTGGCAGAACCCCGGTATAGTACACTTCCTAATCTCTATTGCTCAACAGCGCATGTGGAGTACCTGTCCTGTAAATATGTACATGTGTCGCAAATATATGTGTGTCGCTAACTAGTATGTGTGTGTATATGTCTGAGTCCCTGCATATGTGTGTACGCTCTTCTTCCTGTATATGTGTGTGATCAATTCATGTATGTATAAGCTCTTCATGGTATGTACGTATCGCACCATTTTATGTGTATCGCTCACCCTGCGCCAGTTGAAGTGATTACAGTACCCTGATACACATATAATGGGAATGTGTATCAGGCGAAAATGTATATGTATCAAACAAATCCATATGTATTAGGTAGAAATAATATTTGTACAAACGGAACTTCATAGTTCCTTGTGATACCCATGCTTGATATGCAACGCTTTCTTAGGATCAGATATGGATGGGGTACTACTAAGTTGTCCTTTTTGTAATAACAACGGCACACGTAGTTTCAGGCTGTGGTCGTCATAGGCTTTCCCGCCTAGCCCTCAATCATGACCTACGCGACTGGTTTCGCATGCGAACACATCGGTGCAGAACCTGTATGCCCTTTCGTTATGTATATGAGCGCTGACTCGGAGGAAGGTTACTCGATCACACTTCGAGCCGTTCAAGAGAGCATCTCGAGTCGGATGGCCACTATACTACCTCCGAGACCTATCACGTCGTGGACTCCGCTGGTGGCCATCGATGTGGTTGTAGGTGGTTGTGGGTCAATATAAATGATCTCGCATTCGACGATTCCTCCGGACTTCCCAATAAGGCTCGGCCCTTGAGCGTGGGTCACTACGACTTTGGCCGCGTACTACGAGGTAAGCACGTTTTATAGATCCCATGGAGGATGATGTGGCATACATACCTTGGGTTACTACGGCTACCAACAATATTAATGGCCGAAGCTATGGCGGACTCTGGCAGAGGGATTTTCAAGGTCAAGTTCATTGAAGGCCCCACTGGCAGGCTGCCGCGTCGCCACTGCTGGAAGTTTGCGGCTGTTTGCGTCTCAGAAGTGCTTCCATTTGAGAAGTTGAGGGAACTTCAAGTAGCCCCAAGAGCTGCCTGGGGTTTGCAACCGGCCTCCAAGCTCCCGCACCACGAAAACTAGTACTCTGGATCCGAGTTCTCATGCTATAATTGCAAACACCCCTCGCAGATTGATTGTCTGTAATGTTTTCAGCAAGCCTTTTTGGCAGTTCACGACCGAGGAGAACTTCATCTCAAACCTCATGGACATCCTCATATGTAAGCGACGCTGAAAGATATGTAGCCAATCAATGATAATTCAAGGTGAATCTGCTTTGGTATTGTTAACCCGGAAAGCCCTTGAAAGCATACACGAGACGAAAAGAGGTCTACGATGCCACAGCATCGTCCCTTGGAACTTGTTAGATATCCACCCGGAGGCAACATGGTGGAAAGCAGTGTATACTCACGGTACGAGTCCACCAGCTACCTCTATTCGTGCACTTTTAGGGCCGGAACTGGTGGCAACATTCGGGGAGAACGGTATCAAGCGGCCAGGTGATCCGAAGAGGAGGGAGATCACTTACGATAATATTCTATAAGCGTGGGATGAGATCGCGGACGAAGACGAAGACGGAGACAGAGAGCAGCGTGAAGTGTGGTCGTGGAAGAGTGATTTTGAGAAGAGGATTAGCAATGATTTTGACGAGGATTTAGAAATTGTGATGAGAGAGCAGTTCATGTAGCCTATAAATCGTAGAAAGTAGTCGGGAGAGTAGTCAAGAGAATCTGCCAGATATATAGTCAATGAGATTCGACGTGCAGAATTGAACGATTACATCAACTTACCGCCGGCAGATTCATATGTAAGAACTTTTGCAAGGTCCACGAGGTCAATTCGCGGAGACAGTTGCACCATGCGCGTCGCAATAGCTTAAGGAGTGTACCCAGTAAGGCTCAGATACCTTGTGTACCTCTTTCGAGTTACCCAGCTCAACATGGCACAAAAGTTAACTTTGGCCGTTGAGGGGATTTGTAGATGAGCCAGGAGGTGGGCAACGTTAAGAGTATCGTTGGAGATTGTTATGTGTTCAAAACGAGCCAACGAGGTTTGGCGTGTCGGAGAGGGATAACCAGATATTGCATATTGAGGTCGATCATGTATCGTTGCCCCCGAATGGAGGTCATGCAGAATCCGAGTCCTCAGCGTGGCTGAAGCGCGCTCAAGAGTGTCTAGGAACTCCGGCATATCTGGCCCAAACTCGGGACTCGGAGGATAGATAGAGGAACTTGGAAGGCAGTAGCGTGCGCGGGACGGGAAGAGCGACGAGTACGCCACGTCGCTGAACAATTGACGGCTGAATTCACGTGTTGCTACACCGAACCCATCGAAATCTGAAATCGTACTAGGGCGTCATATGTGGATATAATTGTCTGTAACTCGGGTGGCCTCAGAATTGCCTCCGAACGCCTGATTACCACTGGTCTGACGACCGCTCATGCATATGCATCGTTGGCTCAGGGCCTCAGGCAATATTCCAGTGACATTGGTAGACGAGGTGTACCAGAGATAAATCACATCAAGCTACCTGCATTATGACTCAGAGAAGCTGTAGCATTGTTGTGGTACTTCGGGTCAAGTCGATGATACCTTCAGAAGGACCATGTATCATAATGCACGAGAGGCTGGAGGTGAACAAGCTTGTCAGCCAATTGACAAAACGCGACAGGAAGCAATGTTCACCTCTGAGGGCGTAGACAACTGACATAAGTGAGCATCAGCTAAAGCTCACAAATACCACTTGAGATACTCTACTCACTTTTGCGACAAGTCGGTCCTGAGTAAGATCATATGAGGATACGCGATGCGAGCCTTCGATATATGCGCGATAATACGGGAGGGATGAGTCACAGCTCTCCGCGAAGATCTCGTCCGGTCCGACCGACGTCGTTCCCGCGACCAAGGTACCTTCTGCTGGCAGGGAACGACCATCTTGTAGTGTTTTCTGCGCCCAGGAAACTGATACCGGGTTAAAGTCGAGGATTCCGAGTCTGTAAAGCCACGAATCGCGAGTGTGCACTAGTTCAATGCTGTGGTCTCGAACATCTTGCTCCGCGAAAGGCATTCTATAGCCAGAGACGTCACCAAAGGCAGAGGTGCATGCATAATTGTTTAGCCTCGCAACCAGGATACGGCTCATGGAAGGACCCCAATATGCCCAAGGCATCGCATCACGGGTATGCTTCAATGCCTTCAGCTGAATGAAACGACTGAAGTGTTCCAAACCGATGACTATGGTAAGATCTGATGAGCGTTTATCATGCTGTTCACCAAATCTGAATTGAACAGTCATCAGCCCCTTGTCAACACGATGTTGCTCGTAGGGGCACGCCACGTCGTCCGTCCTTGCACCAGAACAGGATAACGGCAGACGTGGACTAGTCGAGAGTGTAGATCGAGTGATACGCAAGCCGCTGCGAAGGGGGGGTAATGTAAGAGAGAAAGACAGCGTCGCACCCGGCTTGGTGTTGTCCAGATTGTAGACTTGAAGGATGTAGCGAATATTTCCTGATGATGATGACAGTGCGTCCGAGCAATGAAGGACAACCACAGTGCTCTCATCGACGAAAGCGCAATCAACAACCTTGTCGGGGTGCAGCAAGATCTGGCTACAGATGTGAGCATGAGCCGATAGCATAGTGGCAAATGATCATCTCACCGTTCTCTTGCTTGTAGCTTGCGGTCTTGTCCAATCGAGGAGCAACAACTTCCCATGTTTCGAATCGCTCTGCGGTTGGAAGAGGACGGCAGCCCAGCTTCCCAACATCTTGAATGAGCCTTTGATTACCATGTAGCCATCGATGTCCAAGCCGATGCAGGAGCTCGCCGTCGCATGGTAAAAGGACAGGGAGTCTGCGGTGAATACGCATATATATACCTCACCCAGTACATATGGATATAACGTGGATCGACTGACGAACAATAAATGAGCCCCCCAAGTTTCTCGACATAAGCGACTTACCGCGTGTGCGACCCAATTTGGAGAAGCAAAATTACATTTTGTGAGAGATCCGTGAGGAGTCCAAATATTTCATCTTCGTCGCCGTCGAAATAACCAATCTCGTCGCTGGAGCTCGATATGAGACTAATGCTCCAGATATGACAGGAAAGAAGCCTGTCTCCAATAATGTAAGGACGGCCGTTGTAATCGAAAGTCAGATGTTCTTTCTTCAGTGGCGACAAATGCAGGAATCGTGTCACACGTTGAGCAAAAGTCACCCGAGCCTCTGGAATCGTGAGAGTGCGGGGAACGCAGGGTAGAACGAGCCTCATCCCGTGGCGCAATATTTCCAGTATATATGGTCGCATCGCTCGGGATACCAGTATACGAAGACGGCGGGAAGTCTACAATTGGAGGCTGTCAGTGACGGGGAATGGAATTACTCAGGCTAATTGTCGAATAGCCCCCACATACTGTGGCGAGCCCTTGCATATCGGTTAACTGAACCAGTTCTAGTATATCGAGGACCACATCGTCAGGAAATAGGCTAAAATCAAACCCATTGCACATTTATCCGGAGATCTTGCAGTGTGCCCTTGAGATACTGGTCCGAGTCGAAAAACACAGGCTGCGGGGTTTCGAGGCTGATATGAGATATTTGGTTGATAGTGCTTTCACATACAGGTTTGGCGAAAGCGATTTGCTTGGACGTTAGATGTCAACAGGAAGTTAACGTTCAAGATTTAGAAGCAAACCGTTCGGCGTTTGCGAACGCCACACTCTGTTCGCTAGCCACGTGCATGCGCTTCTCCTATTCAGGCCCGTTTTGGTAAAACGCTCACGGTCGCTGAGAGCATTGAAACGAAGAGTTTGTGGGCTCCGAGTTACATTACTGTAGCCTGAGTCCATAGAACCTGCATCATCAATACTAGTGTACCAGAAAAACATAAATAGAGCACAAAATGAAGACAAAACTCAATCCTCAGCAACATCCATCGAGTCTGATCCGATATCCATATCCGAATACTCATGAGAAGCCTCTATGTCTCCCTCCTCGCTCGCGTTCGAACTGGCGATTGTCATCCCCCCAATCCCATTTGCAAGACCACTGGCACTGGTACTTGTCGAGCTCGCAAGAGGCGGAGTATACTCCGTGCTATACTCGGACGCGCTAACAGATGAGGACGGAGCGATCGTACTCGCAGATACCGACAAGGACATCGACGAAGCAGAAGCCGGAGCAGAGCCAATGCCGTTAGCGTCCATAGCCATGCCATCGAGATCGAAGGTAGAAAGGCTAGACACGGACGCTTGACGTTTGCGTTTCTTGGTGGGCGTAGAAGTGAGGATAGGCCCATTGACCAGAGTCGTACGACGAAGGACAGGGAGACGAGTCTGAGGACGACCGCCTGCTGTAGCAGAGGTGACGGTGGAGCTACGAGCGCGACCGCGAGTAACTGTGACATTGCGACTGAGGGGAACCTTCCGCTTGCCGCCGGGGAGTCTGTGGCTCTGAGAACGGTTGAGACGAGAAGTTGTAGGCGAACCGAGAGAGCCCGTGGAGCGTTGGGATCGAGAGCGTCCAAGGGGATAGTCAAAGTTGAAAGTGAATTCAGGAATGTTGAAATCGTTGATGGTGTTACGACGAGGAGCAGGACTACCAGGCTCGAAGAACTCTTCAGAGATCCGACGACGTTTCTTCTGTGGGCCATGTCGTTCAGGGAAGATATCCGCCATATCCTCCATCTCATCCTCGTCCTCATCGTCGTCGTCGTCGGCGTCTTCATCCGTATCTTCCCGCAAGATGTCCAATTTGGGATGAGGACTGAGCAAGCTGAAGGAGAACCCTGAGGTATTAACGCCACCGGGGGTACTAGTACGCCCGCGACGCGCCAGAGGGGAGATAGGGCTTCGAAGGATGTTGGAAGTCGAAGCATAGTCACAGTCAGATGACATCGAGAAGGACCGATCAGCCTTGGGAGCAGAAGGAACAGGTATATCCTTGCGTATTCCAACAAGCAGCTCAATAGAGTTCCGGATGAACGCGTCACAGCGTTCAGCACCAGTATCTATCTTAAGGGCAAGAGGCAACTTGGTGTTGAAGGTGTCAGCCACCACGACGAGCTGATCGCGAGTCATGGTGATGAGATCGGCGTGACAGCAGAACGGGATGGTCGATAGCGCTGTGATGATGACTACGTCCGAGTCAATGTCGGGATCCGAGTTCTGGAGCGCGACGCAGTTCCGGTGATGGCCCTGGTGTATGCGAGAGAGTGGGACAGGGGACGCCGGAGCGGACGACGCTGGTACGACATCGACGGTGTCATCGTCCCCTCGTAGTCTCTTGCCTAAGGCTGTCCTCGCCGGTCTGATGAATTCGCGGAGGTACCGACGAACGACGGGTGTGAAATGCTGTCGCTTGGTCATTGCGATATAGGTAATGGTGAATGATGAGAAAGAGATTGTGCGCGTCAGGTAGTTTCGAAACGGGTTTTATGTGAGGGATCGGCGGCTGGCACGATGAGGCTTGCAGTCCAAACTGGAATTTGGTGGAAAGCCCTCATGACCCCTGCTAAAGCGGTTCAGTTATTTACTTACCAGCATCCCAGATCGACACTTCGTCCATCGTGGACATCTTCTCTTTCTTCACGATATAACGCAGAAGAAAATGCATGCATATATTGGTCACAATTAGAAAGAAACGTACAAGGAATATCATACGACTTGACCAAAACCATATACGACAATTATCTTTATTCAAACCACCTACAGATCTTCGAGAATAGTCAGCACACAATGTCGATCTCAAGAGACAGAAACATAAAGGATCAGACATCCAAAGGAAGGTACTTCGGACCCTCATCGCGCCGACCCCCGCTTCCCGCCCAGCGCACCATAAAGGCGGCCCACGCTCAGCCAAGACGATTTTGGGTTCCGTTTGGCATAGAGGGGGAGTATAGACGTTCCGCATTGGGGGAGTACTCCCGTCAAGGAGGGCGCTAGGGTGAAAACTGCGAATGTACGGAATATTCATCATAAAAGATGAATTGAAAGAGGTACTCACATCTTACTGTATATTGACGACAAAGGGCGGAAGACAGACAACGGAGCTGCGCAGAAGTATGTTAGTCTGGATGTTTTCTTGACGAGTCGAAGTAAGCAGAATCAGACGAAATGGCACTGGCAAGTACGCTGTGCATTCCGTAGAATGCGAGTCCGTTGCGAACGGACTACTCTATTCCTCGTCATGGTCGTATAGGACGGGGAAGAGAAAGAGTCATCTTGAAAAACATAATGACCACAAATACTCACCAAAGTAAAAGGGCTGCAAGACGATGAGGAGGAGGAAGGGGTTGGGAAGAGGAAAAAGTCGCGGTGAAATTTATGGGCGCGAATATGTTTGGCTCTATTTGGTCCGCTACTAAACTTTGCTGAAGACGCCCGCAGGGCCAGAGCGCACACGACGCACGACGCGTCTACCCTCTGCCGTTCCCCGAATTGTCGGCCAAGGCGGGTTTCATTTGTCACCCCAACAGCCCGGGAGGACAGAAACCTACCTCTCAAAATCCATAAGAACGGTGAATGAAAGCTTGACGATACGAAGGATGCACGAAAGACAGGTATACTCCCGGTTTTTTACCGGTATGTCATGACGCTTACCTGTCAGATTCTTTTTGACTCCGAGTCCGAGATTTCAACTCTCATGGCGCGCGGTACCGTGCTATAGTGGGCTTTAGTAAGACTCGTTCATTGGCATATGCTCTCACATCCCGGCGTATGCACCCGTCTGGTCCCGCCATCATCTGAATCATCGATGCATCATGTCCTACAGGGTAAATTTGTGATATAGGGGCAAACCCATTCTTATACTGCACTTCCGCTCCCCCGGCGCTGTTTGGAGTGCTCCCACTTGCCTACAACCACGGTTCGTTCTTGCTTCTCGACTGACCCTCTGCATGGCTGGCTTCCGGCGACATACTGCTTCTGGTACGCCCGACTTGGTGGAATATGATCTTGATGCAATCGACCCGGAGCTACGTCTTCGTGCTGTGAGGACTGCCGCCTCAACTATCGCAGAGTCAGTACGAGTGGAGGACCGAGCAGAGCGGCGGAAGAGGCGGAGAACGGTGTCATTCTTTCGCAAGTCTCTAAAGAGACGGTCGCAGAAGGAACCCGTTCCCGAGACAACAGTTGCATCCCCTGCAGTTGGTCCTCGCCGGCAAATCTATGTGAACCTCCCACTGCCCCCAAACGAGGTCAACCATCGAGGCGAACCCGTAATTCGCTATGTCCGGAATAAAGTTCGCACAAGTAGTACGTACCTTATATTTGACGCTTCCTTGCTTGAATTGACATTTTGCTTCAGAATATACGATACTAACATTCATTCCCAAGAACTTATTCGAACAATTTTGCCGGTATGTGCATCGTCTGAACATTGCAGAACGAACTCTGAAGTAGACATGCCCAGGGTTGCTAACGTGTTCTTCCTGCTGGTGGCCGTTCTTGAGAGTACGTGAGACGCATCCGTGCTCTCGAATTTGTCCTCATCCTTTTCCATGCGTAGTCCCCTCTATATTTGGTTCGAGTTCCCCTCAGACCGCAGTTCTACCACTTGCATTTATTCTTGTGGTAACGGCGATCAGGGATGGTATCGAAGACTACCGTCGCGCGATTCTCGACGAGGAGGTCAACAACTCCGCAGCCACAAAGCTCGGACAGTGGAAGAACGTCAACCAGCCTACGGACCCACGAAATTGGTTTGAAAAGCTCCTTGGTCTCAATCCACCGGATAAGGTTACCAAAGGCGTGCAGAAACTGCGGGAGAGGGAGGCAAGTGAAGGTGCGCGGATCGTTCTTAACAAGGATGGGAACGCGTCTCGAGCGAACATTACTGTTCCTGATGAGCACAGCACGGAACCCAACCAGCTTATGGGCGCAGGGGAACAAGATCTGGAAGACGTTCAGCGTTCAGATGAACATACTTATCCACCGATTAGCCCCAACCGCCCGCATTCAGAGGATGCATCTGATGACTTTACGCACTGGAGGGGCCAATTTGGTTCTTTCGCTGCTTACCAACAGTCAATTCAGTCTCGCTCGACACTAGGTGTTCTGGATCCGAATAAACGTACGACGGGTATGGCAAGGTGGGAACGAACGCTATGGAAGAAGTTAGAGGTCGGCGACATCGTACTCTTGCGGGAGGACGAACAGGTCCCTGCTGACATTGTCGTGCTTGCGACATCTGATCCGGATAACATGAGTTACGTTGAGACGAAGAATCTGGACGGCGAGACGAATTTGAAGCCTAGGAAGGCCGCACGCGCCACCTCGTCGATCACCTCAGAAGACGATATTGAACGCATCGCGTTCGTTCTCGACTCGGAGCCTCCTCACCAGAATTTATACCTCTATCATGGAGTACTTCGCTACACTGACCCCTCCACGGGCGAAGTGAAGCGCGAGTCGGTGACAATTAACGAACTCTTGCTTCGCGGTTGTACGCTTCGAAACACTTCTTGGATAATTGGTCTCGTCGTCTTTACTGGGGCAGATACGAAGATCATGCTCAACGGAGGTTCTACGCCCTCGAAACGGTCTAAGATCGAGAAGGAGACGAACTTCAACATTCTGGCCAATTTCGTCATTCTGTTTGCGATGTGTCTGGCGTCGGCTATTGCGAATGGGGTTTGGGATGGCAGAAGGGGGACGAGCGCAAGCTTCTTCGAGGAGGGTGCAGATCCCTCCAGTTCGAATGCCGTCAATGCCATCGTCACCTTCATGTAGGCGTTCAATGATCTCATTGCAAAAATTTGTTACTCACGACTGTTGTATAGTGCCTGTTTGATTGTCTTCCAGAACATCGTCCCTATCGCGCTGTACATCTCAATTGAGATAGTCAAGACAATTCAGGCATTCTTCATCTTCCAGGATGTCGATATGTACTACAAGCCATTCGACGCCGCTTGTACACCGAAGACATGGAATATCTCAGACGACCTCGGTCAAATCGAATACATCTTCTCCGACAAGACCGGTACCCTCACACAGAACGTTATGGAGTTCCAGAAATGTTCTGTCAACGGCGTGTCATACGGCGCAGGTATTACAGAGGCACAAAGGGGAGCAGCGAGACGGCAGGGCAGGGAAGATGCTTTAGATCCTGAAGAAGAAGCTCGTCAATTGCAGCATCTGAAGCAGGATATGCTGGACAAGATGTCACGCGCATTCAGAAACCGATTCGTCCAACCTGAGAAGTTGACGTTGATCTCACCGAAGTTGGCTGAAGACCTCGCGGATCGGTCGTCTGAACAACGGGAACATCTCATCAAGTTCTTTCGTGCCCTCGCCATTTGTCATAGCGTACTCGCCGACAGACCTGATTCCACTCACCCCTTCCGTCTCGAGTACAAAGCCGAGTCTCCTGACGAAGCGGCCCTCGTCGCTGCTGCCCGTGATGTTGGGTTCCCGTTCGTACAGAAGACCAAGGATTCGATAGAAATCGAGGTCATGGGTCAAGCTGAACGACACAGTCGCCTCGACATGATCGAATTCAGCAGTACGCGAAAGCGTATGAGCGTTATCGTTCGGAACCCTAACGGTCAAATCGTTCTTTATTGCAAAGGGGCAGATAGCGTCATCTACCAACGGCTCCGCCCAGACCATGACCCCTTTCTCAAGGAGAAGACGTCGAAGGACATGGAAGAGTTTGCGAATAGTGGATTGAGGACGCTTTGTATTGCCTACAGGTATTTGACGGAACAGGAGTACACCGAGTGGCAGAGAATGTACGATGCTGCTCGTAACTCGATTGACAATCGGGACGAGGAGATGGATCGGGCCAGTGAGATGATCGAGCATTCTTTGACTATCCTTGGGGCGACGGCGTTAGAGGACAAGTTGCAGGAGGGTGTACCTGAGGCAATTGAGATGTTGCATAATGCCGGCATCAAGCTATGGATTCTGACTGGTACGTTCATCCCCTATGCGTCTCATGTTGTTTCGAAGTGGCACTCATCGCGAACGTCCCGCAGGCGACAAAGTCCAAACAGCTATCGAAATCGGATTCAGCTGTAACCTCCTCAAGAGCGACATGGAAATTTTGATCCTCTCAGCCGACAACCTACACGAGGCCCGACTCCAGATTGAAGGAGGTGTGAACAAGATCGCGTCCATCCTGGGACCACCGTCTCTGAATCTGAAGACGAGAGGATTCGTTCCTGGACAACAGGCTGCCTTTGCTGTTGTCATTGACGGGGAAACGCTGCAATATGCATTGTCACCTCAACTCAAGCAGCTCTTCCTCAATCTTGCTACACAGTGCGAGACGGTAGTATGTTGCCGTGTGTCTCCCGCGCAGAAGGCATTAGTTGTCAAATTGGTTCGTCCCCGTGGACATATATCTCTTTTACATTCTTGCTGATCTCATTTTTCAGGTTAAGGAGGGTCGGAATGCCATGACGCTCTCGATCGGTGATGGTGCGAACGACGTCGCCATGATCCAAGAGGCTAACGTCGGGTGTGGGCTGCTTGGATATGAAGGCTCACAGGCTGCCATGTCTGCAGACTACGCGTTCGGCCAATTCCGTTTCCTCACCAAATTGCTCATAGTACACGGAAGATGGTCGTATCAACGTATCGCGGATATGCATAGCAACTTCTTTTACAAGGTTTGTCTGCAGGTTATGTGCACCATGGAGATTGTCAGCTGAGATCTTCACAGAACGTCATATGGACATTCCCTATGTTTTGGTTCCTAATATTCAACAAGTGCGTATATTCTCATTTCATAGTGGTTAATGGGATCATTGACCATTTTGAGTAGTTTCGATGCGACCACATTGTATCAGTTCACCTTCGTCCTGCTTTTCAGCGTCGTGTTCACCTCTTTACCCATTATCGTCCTCGGGGGTGAGTCAGACTTCAGTCTTGTCGTTCCCAGTAACTCCGATTGACATACGAACCTCGACTTTCCAGCATTTGATCAAGACATCAACGCCAAAGCGGCACTTGCTTTTCCTCAGCTCTATATTCGCGGGATTCGTGGTTTGGAATACACCCGTCTCAAATTCTGGGCATATATGTTCGACGGTTTCTACCAATCCATCGTAGTATTTTTCATTCCCTTCCTCGTCTGGACAGTTGGGCCGCCTACATCATGGAATGGAAAAGCTATTGAATCACTCGCCGACTTGGGGACCACTGTGGCTGTCTCTGCTATCGTTGCAGCGAATACTTACGTCGGTATGAACACACACTAGTAAGTCTCTGAATTGTAGTGGAATTGCTGTGCCTCTAATATCATCTCTCGTAGTTGGACTATCGTAACATGGATTGTCGTCATTGGGTCATCACTCGTCATGGTATTATGGGTCATAATTTATTCCTTTTTTATGAGCAACGACTTCGTCGACGAAGTCGTCGTTCTCTTTGGTAACGCCATCTTCTGGTTCACAGTCATCATCTCGGTTGTCATCGCGCTCGGTGAGTATTTGAGAAGGCTCATACAGTAATCATGCGTTATTTACGTGCACCCAGCCCCGCGATTCATCGTCAAGTTCATCCGGACATCCTATTTCCCTCTGGACAAAGACATCATCCGGGAGATGTGGGTGAAAGGAGATCTCAAGGATCGCTTGGGCATCGGACAAAGCAGGATGAACGAGGACGACTAGAGCATCAGGTCGCGTTCAGTGATTTCGACATCCCCTTCGGCATCTGCATATGCCTGCATGACACGTACAACCGTTCTCAACGCTCCACTTCGGTGATCGCAGACGTTCAAACGAGTCGACCTCATCCATCACGTGCTATTTCTGAAAAATACAAGGTGGACCAGGTATTCCATAGAATAAGCACAGTAGGATGCGGCATTGAATGCCCGCTATCTTTACTACACTAATGCAATGCAAGACAATAGTCGTATCCATATGAGCGACGAAAAAAGGGACAACAGACTCGGAGTAAGTACTGGAGGCCATAGAGAAAATCTAGATCCCAAGGAATACGAAGTCTTCTGCTCAGAGGAGCACTAGATACGCCAGCGAAGACCGTGACCTTACTCCGAGTACAAGTCCTTTCGAACTCACAGGCTATCGCCGACGTTGGGAAAACTGCAACTTCAAATTCTGATTTTCATACGATGTTTGCCAAACAATTCCCACTTTCGTTTATAGACATATGGTCAACTGGCGATAACTTGTATGTGACAAAGGAAACTGTCATGCACATGATTTGTATACGGGGTAGAGGTTACGAGTAGATATGTGCTCAGCCGCTGATAACGCTACATCTTCACCGCGGGCCAACTCCTTCAAGTCGTTCATTGTTGAAAGTATGGTCCGTTGTAGCTGTACGTGTAGAACCGCCCGTCGTTCGTCGGTCTGGAGGAGGCTGGATACCCCGTACTATTGGTCCTCGGATCGGGGGCTGTCATATTGGGTGTCCAGCTGGGGACGCTGAGCTGGCGGTCAGGGAACCACCTGTAGTAGTACAGAAGTAAGCTGAGTGTCATTCTGAAATATTGCGGCAACAAAAAGAGCCGTACAATGCGATCTCCCTGGCTGCAGCTTCCCGACTGTCACTGCCATGTATTACATTCAGCAGAGCCGATCGACTGTATGTCCCGCGAATGCTGCCTAAAGATGGGACATGATCATCAGTGCCTGCATCATAACAACTGTGCGAGGGGTCCAAGCACCTGCGGCGGGCGGTTGCTTCTTAAGCTTGTCATCAGGTTGCAATATCTTTGTGGGATTAATCATGAGGCGACCAGCACGAATGGCGTCCGGGGCTTCCAATACCATGGCAATGATGGGCCCCGACATCATGTATTGGATCACGCGGTTGCGGACGCTTTCGTTCATGATGTCGCTACAATCTACAGACAGAACACCTCAGACCCTGGAGCCTTCGTCAAGCAACAATTGCACTTACGCATGCTCACCACATCGATTGTCGGTTGGACCATTCTGACAGCGAGCAGACGAAAGCCCTTTGCCTCAAAACGTTTAGTGACTTCACCGACGAGCCCTTGATCTTGTACTATGGCCTCTGGCTGCAACAATGTTCCATGGAGTAAGAAATCGCACAAGAGGCGCAGTGCGGCGAGTATGACGGTTGGGGGAAATACTGACCTTGATGAGGACAAGGGTTTGCTCAATGTTCAGATAAGCCCCTTTCTCGTCTTTGGGAGCGCCGCCGCCGTATTGGTGAATGTAAGATGACATTCTAGTAGATGTGTTTCGATGAAAGTTATACTGTTGAAGGAAGTAAGTACAAGTTATCCTGACAAGGGCATGTACTACATGCATCCTTTTAACTCACGGGCAGCCGCTCAGATCCTAGGCATGTAGCGTTGGCATCACTGGGACATGGTACAATAGCGCAGTACTCTGCCAAGGGTGTCCTAATCAGGACAATGTCAGTGAGTTGTGTTCACCGCCTCTGCGCCTCTGCGCGGTCATCCGGCGACGAGTCTGTCGGTAGGGTGACAAGAAGCAACTTCAGGTTGCTTCAAGCAGTGGACAACACCCAGACATATGGAAACAAGGATACAATGCAATGCAAACCTCATGCCCTCAGGGATTCAGGGTACCACACTGATAGACAACTTTGTCGGACATCTGATGCCACTGTGTCTTTGAACGATCCCTGGCAGGGATCCGAGTCATGCGACTTGCATCGCCGACCAGTTGTACTTGCATATTCGGGATCACGAAATTATATTGTACACTCACCGACTGACAGACCCTGCA
>MU275199.1:19950-36436 GCA_022160315.1 Panus rudis PR-1116 ss-1
TGCAGGGTCTGTCAGTCGGTGAGTGTACAATATAATTTCGTGATCCCGAATATGCAAGTACAACTGGTCGGCGATGCAAGTCGCATGACTCGGATCCCTGCCAGGGATCGTTCAAAGACACAGTGGCATCAGATGTCCGACAAAGTTGTCTATCAGTGTGGTACCCTGAATCCCTGAGGGCATGAGGTTTGCATTGCATTGTATCCTTGTTTCCATATGTCTGGGTGTTGTCCACTGCTTGAAGCAACCTGAAGTTGCTTCTTGTCACCCTACCGACAGACTCGTCGCCGGATGACCGCGCAGAGGCGCAGAGGCGGTGAACACAACTCACTGACATTGTCCTGATTAGGACACCCTTGGCAGAGTACTGCGCTATTGTACCATGTCCCAGTGATGCCAACGCTACATGCCTAGGATCTGAGCGGCTGCCCGTGAGTTAAAAGGATGCATGTAGTACATGCCCTTGTCAGGATAACTTGTACTTACTTCCTTCAACAGTATAACTTTCATCGAAACACATCTACTAGAATGTCATCTTACATTCACCAATACGGCGGCGGCGCTCCCAAAGACGAGAAAGGGGCTTATCTGAACATTGAGCAAACCCTTGTCCTCATCAAGGTCAGTATTTCCCCCAACCGTCATACTCGCCGCACTGCGCCTCTTGTGCGATTTCTTACTCCATGGAACATTGTTGCAGCCAGAGGCCATAGTACAAGATCAAGGGCTCGTCGGTGAAGTCACTAAACGTTTTGAGGCAAAGGGCTTTCGTCTGCTCGCTGTCAGAATGGTCCAACCGACAATCGATGTGGTGAGCATGCGTAAGTGCAATTGTTGCTTGACGAAGGCTCCAGGGTCTGAGGTGTTCTGTCTGTAGATTGTAGCGACATCATGAACGAAAGCGTCCGCAACCGCGTGATCCAATACATGATGTCGGGGCCCATCATTGCCATGGTATTGGAAGCCCCGGACGCCATTCGTGCTGGTCGCCTCATGATTAATCCCACAAAGATATTGCAACCTGATGACAAGCTTAAGAAGCAACCGCCCGCCGCAGGTGCTTGGACCCCTCGCACAGTTGTTATGATGCAGGCACTGATGATCATGTCCCATCTTTAGGCAGCATTCGCGGGACATACAGTCGATCGGCTCTGCTGAATGTAATACATGGCAGTGACAGTCGGGAAGCTGCAGCCAGGGAGATCGCATTGTACGGCTCTTTTTGTTGCCGCAATATTTCAGAATGACACTCAGCTTACTTCTGTACTACTACAGGTGGTTCCCTGACCGCCAGCTCAGCGTCCCCAGCTGGACACCCAATATGACAGCCCCCGATCCGAGGACCAATAGTACGGGGTATCCAGCCTCCTCCAGACCGACGAACGACGGGCGGTTCTACACGTACAGCTACAACGGACCATACTTTCAACAATGAACGACTTGAAGGAGTTGGCCCGCGGTGAAGATGTAGCGTTATCAGCGGCTGAGCACATATCTACTCGTAACCTCTACCCCGTATACAAATCATGTGCATGACAGTTTCCTTTGTCACATACAAGTTATCGCCAGTTGACCATATGTCTATAAACGAAAGTGGGAATTGTTTGGCAAACATCGTATGAAAATCAGAATTTGAGGTTGCAATTCTCCCAACATCGGCGATAACCGATTCTATGGAATACTTGGTCCACCTTGAATTTTTCAGAAATACCACATATCGTAATGAATGAGATACTGGCGTTACAACTTTCGTCAGCTGATGAATGCAGTGCCATACAAAGCAAATTTCACCTCTGTAGGGGTAGACAACTAACACAAGTGAACATCAGCTAAAGCTCACGAGCAACCTGAGATACTCGACTCACTTTTGCGACAAGTCGGTCCTGAGTAAGATCATATGAGTATACGCGATGCGAGCCTTCGATATATGCGCGATAATACGGGAGGGATGAGTCACAGCTCTCCGCGAAGATCTCGTCCGGTCCGACCGACGTCGTTCCTGCGACCAAGATACCTTGCGCTGGCAGGGAACGACCATCTTGTAGTGTTTTCTGCGCCCAGGAAACTGATTCCGGGTTAAAGTCGAGGATTCCGAGTTTGTAGAGCCACGAATCGCGAGTGTGCACTAGTTCAATGCTGTGGTCTCGAACATCTTGCTCCGCGAAAGGCATCCTATAGCCAGAGACGTCACCAAAGGCAGAGGTGCATGCATAATTGTTTAGCCTCGCAACCAGGATACGGCTCATGGAAGGACCCCAATATGCCCAAGGTATCGCATCATGGGTATGCTTCAATGCCTTCAGCTGAATGAAACGACTGAAGTGTTCCAAACTGATGACTATGGTAAGATCTGATGAGCGTTTATCATGCTGTTCACCAAATCTGAATTGAACAGTCATCAGCCCCTTGTCAACACGATGTTGCTCGTAGGGGCATGCCACGTCGTCCATCCTTGCACCAGAACAGGATAACGGCAGACGTGGACTGGTCGAGAGTGTAGATCGAGTGATACGCAAGCCGCTGCGAAGGGGGGGTAATGCAAGAGAGAAAGACAGCGTCGCACCCGGCTTGGTGTTGTCCAGGTTGTAGACTCGAAGGATGTAGCGAATATTTCCTGATGGTGACGACAGTGCGTCCGAGCAATGAAGGACAACCACAGCGCTCTCATCGACGAAAGCGCAATCAACAACCTTGTCGGGGTGCAGCAAGATCTGGCTACAGATGTGAGAATGAGCCGATAGCATAGTGGCAAATGATCATCTCACCGTTCTCTTGCTTGTAGCTTGCGGTCTTGTCCAATCGAGGAGCAACAACTTCCCATGTTTCGAATCGCTCTGCGGTTGGAAGAGGACGGCAGCCCAGCTTCCCAACATCTTGAATGAGCCTTTGATTACCATGTAGCCATCGATGTCCAAGCCGATGCAGGAGCTCGCCGTCGCATGATAAAAGGACAGTGAGTCGGCTGTGAATACGCGTATATATACCTCACCCAGTACATATGGATATAGCGTTGATCGACTAACCAACAATAAATGAGTCCCCCAAGTTTCTCGACATAAGCGACTTACCGCGTGTGCGACCCAATTTGAAGAAGCAAAATTACATTTTGTGAGGGATCCGTGAGGAGTCCAACTATTTCATCTTCGTCGCCGTCGAAATACCCAATCTCGTCGCCGGAGCTCGATATGAGACTAATGCTCCAGATATGACAGGCAAGAAGCCTGTCGCCAATAATGTAAGGACGGCCGTTGTAATCGAAAGTCAGATGTTCTTTCTTCACTGGCGACATATGCAGGAATCGTGTCACACGTTGAGCGAAAGTCACCCGAGCCTCTGGAATCGTGAGAGTGCGGGGAACGCAGGGCAGAACGAGCCTCATTCCGTGAGACAGTAGCTCCAATATGTACGGTCGATTTGCTCGGAGTACCAGCACACGAAGACGGCGAGAAACCTAGTACATCACTTCACGATGAGCGATAAGGGCAAATGGCCAGGATTTCACATACTGTGGCAAGCCTTCCCATGTCGATTATGTTCATGAGCTCCAGGATCTCGAGGATGACATCGTCAGGGAAATGATTGAAATCGAAATCCTTGCGTACGATTCCGGAAACATCGTGCATTGTTTGCGAGATATGGGTCGAGAGACAGAATTGGGAGTCTGACATGAGGAAATCCAGTCGGCGCCGTAGACCAGATAGCTAATTCCAGCGATTGTACTATAGACGTTAGATGCGGATGATCTATGTCCTCCGACGGATAACCAAATACCTGAAGAGATGACGACTGGGCAGAAGTCTTCGGGAGGATATGTTCAGTTTGCGATAAGTAAGCCTTGGTGTAGGCTACCGTATAGCTACCGCGCAAAAACCCCAGGTGCACTGCCTCCCACAGGCTCCCAGGCTCTCACTGGTCTCGAGACTCGAGCTCGTTCCCAGCCGCTCTGCGGAAAGGAAAGTGGGGTGTGAGGGAACGGCTGGGTACGATACCACACCACTGGTAATTACCGTACGGCCATATACAAGCCATATATGTAAGGATGCCCGGCGCCCAGGGCCCAATTAATATTAATATTGTCCCACTATGCAGGGCTACACAGGTACGCTGGACAGCAATCACTTGTAAGATGAAGGTCCTCTTACGACATTCTGTACTTAGAAGGGCAGCAAGACATGAACATGTTGGTCGCAGAAATTGGTCAGGAGAAGGCAAATCGTAGGTTACTCTCCTGGCTGTTTGGTTATCGATTGGAGTCTCAAAATGTTTGCCAGCAGCACAAGCGCGCTCTGGGCAGGCTCAGATCAACTATACGTCGGAGCAGTTTGTTCTGTCCGCAGGCGCCATCCCCTTCCTCAGATCCAGTAGCAGCCACACCACCACCAAGATTCTTCTGGTGCATCATACCAAGAAGGATGAATGGCTGCTCGCCAAGGGTCGCAAAGACCAAGGCGAGGATCTCGCCGCCGCCGCCACACGAGAAGTGTTCGAAGAGACGGGATATCGCTGTCATCTTCTTCCTATCCCTCGTCTTCCTACACGTGCTCCAGTTCCTACCCAAGTTGCTGGTGACCTCCACCAGCCCGATATCGTGCGCATTCATGAGAACAGCACTGAGCCTATCGCGATCACTGTCCGTCCTACGGGTGTGAATGTCAAACTCATCTTTTGGTATGTCGGCTACGTTAACGGTGCAGATGTTGACGACGTCCCTTCCGGCACCCATATGGAGGCGGAAGGATTTGGAAGGGCAGCATTCTTCGATGTCGAGGAGGCCCTTGAGAGACTCACATTCCAGGGAGATCGGGACCTAGTACGCTTGGCTGCCGACTTGATGAAATAAATATAATAACGGTGTGACCTACTGATTGTGGTGAGATCATCGTCGTATCCTGTTTATCTGCCTTGTTCCGGCTGAGACGATACTCGCACAGGCCAGTAACATCTAATGCCGCATCGCCTTGTCCGCCATGACGCGGAACCGAATGTTCAGCTCACTGCTGGTCAGTACGGTATACAGTGTATAGGGTCATGTGTATTCATGCGTGATCATGCAATTCTAAGCATGCTCGTGACAGCGTTCCGTGTCCATCGAGTTCATTCTGAGCAAACCTTCGTTGTAGGACCCCTTTTCCTAACCGGATCTCAGGCTTCTGCTCAACTTGCTGCTGTAGCTGGTAGTCCATTCTCCCTTCTCTTGACCATCCCATTGGTCTCGAAGCACTCTCAAGCCCTGACGTTTACGTGGTCGCACGGTCCCTGAATGATTCTGTCTTACATCGGAGAGAAATGTTCACGGCTGTGCTGGGGACTAGTACCACCATACTAGTCAGGTTCGTAGTGCCGACCGGGGGGAGCCGTTTGCGTTTTGCAGTCAAGTGGAAGCAAACCCTTTCGACATCAGCGGAGCATGATGAACTATCAGGATACATACCATCATATGGAGTACTATATCAGGATATTCACGTATACATAGCGGCTCCGGAGAACAATTGTGCCAGTGCGTCTCTTTCAGGGTTCGCCCGAAGCGGGTACATTGATTGCGATCTTCTGAGGTTTGCATAGCCCCGGGAAGGACCTCGCGATATGTCAATACCGACATCTGACCGACATGTTGTGTCAATTCCGAGTCAACCTTCCGAAGTATGTGATGGCGAACTGTCACTCCTCAAATCAACACATCCATAATAGTAACGTACGGCAGCTTGGCATTTGCGCATAAGGTAACAGGATATTCAAAGGAATCGAGGTGAACTTGCGAACATTTCCGGGTCACACAGTGTAACACTTGAACAGCCCTGAAGTTTGCTCGAAATGCCATGGTGCTAGAGCAGTTTATAAATCTCAGGGTCCCCCGAGATACCTCTCACTCTACCCTGCTAGCCTATGTACATGCTAACAACATGTCCTCGCATTGGAGTGAACTTCAGAATCACGGCTCCTTGCTGTCGGTGTCTTCTATGTCAGATATCTGTTCATCTATTCCCATTACTACCCAAGGACTGACCGCCGCTCGCAGGTTATCCATCCCTGAATGTAATGGGGCTACGACACCTGATCTCCTAACTCCATGCAACGATGCTGTGGCGGGTTCGTTACTCGACGTAGACGTTTTCGCACGAGCACCGCTCAAAGATCTGCCACTCTCTATGCACATCGGTGGGAGCACAATATACCGCGGAAGCCTATGCAATCTCTCGCGGCTTCGTGACCTCGATAGTATCTTGATACTACCAACGTATCTCGACATTCTGAAGGTCATATGCCATACTACTTTGTTGGGAGACCTGTTGAGGGTCCTCCCAGAGCCAGGATCCGAACGACTCGCGTCACTGGCAGCGCAGGAACTGGCACTATATCAGCCATGCCGAGATCATCTCTTTGAGGCGGTCAGGTTCTCTGGCACTTCGGAGGGTGGCCAGAAGAAGAGCATCAAGATTGTCTCCATGGTCTACTTGCAGGGGATGGCTTCCTCCACGAGACCCTCCGCACTTCCAACACTGGCGCTAAAGGATAGGCGCGAGCTATCCTCTTCGTCCTTCGCTCGACGTCTGCAGCCGGCGACCTCTACCTCCGACGCTATAGTCCATATACTTCACGATGCTGATGTATACCTGCCTTGTCAACTCTATGCGGGACAAGAGGTGATAGCCCGCCCTGCTTTTGGGTGTACGGTCGATCTGTTCTTGACTAGCTGTTTGATCTATGAGCAGACGTCGGTCACCCCCGGGCCTGTTGTGGGTCTGGCAAAGCTCGGGAACTCGAGCTCGACCGCGGCACTTCCCTCCTTGCCGAATTACTTGTCTGTTGCTCGTTTATTATTCCGGAAGCTCCTCAGAACTCTCACCGTATATTCGACTCCTCAGAACCTCATCTCACTCTTCTACCGCAGTTCCTCCTTCAGCCCTGAATTCCATTCACAATTGCTGAAAAAACTAGCAGTCGTGCTTCCAATGGAAACAGTGCAGGACCCGATATGCATACCGTCTATTAATGGGGGACAAGCTCCCGATGAGGTGGCATTACTCTGGCCGCCGCCTTCAGAGACACTTATCTGGAGGCAACGTATGATGAAGTACTGTATGCCATCTCAGCCTGAGACTACTAATGTCGGGGACGAACAGGACTATCAGGTGGTAACTGCGAAACTCCCGCGTCTTGTCGAACAGGATCTCTCTCTGCTGGTAGCATCGACGTCTACGGACCCGTTCTCCCAAAATAGCAGCTGGGGAGTGGTTCTGACACCCACTGGGGAGAGGATGTTTTGGAAGCGTTCATCGTCATCTGCAGCAGAGTTGAGAAACTCTATGATTCTGGCTCGTTACATTGGCTCAGGGAAATGTCAGCATCCTGTTGCATTTGACGAGAGCACATCCCCGACAACAGTCTTCTATCCCTATGTGTCGGGGGACAGCATGGCCTCGGTTCGTCTTCGGGAGCTGCGCACACGCCTGTCGGAGAAGGGTGAAGTCGTCGCGACGGATCTTCACCATGATGAGGATATCTCACGTCTTCTAGCTGCGGCGGTCACTCGCAGCGACGATATGTTCCGTTGCTGGTCGCAATCGGTCAAGTACACATCAAATGTTGGTGCTATACACCAATTCTTCGGAGAGCGGATACGGGGTGATACACGCATGCGTCAATTCTACGGCGACGGCCTCAAATGGGACAGTGTCCACCTCAGCTATCTTGAGCTCATGGCGACCAACATCTGTATCAATGGCGTACATGTATCGTCTCTATCGTCTATCTTCCGCCAGGCAGAACAAGTAATCGAAGACATCAGCAAGGTACCCCATGTCCAGATCATCGGGCATGGTGACCTTCATGGAGGCAATGTGATGCTTCGCTGCGCTGATGCCGCACGGGAACAGCGTGGTGATATGACCCACATTCTCTATGTGGACTATGACACGGTTGGCCATCATTCTCCCTGGTTCGACGTAGCCAAGCCTCTATACAACGATTGCTTCTTCCCGTACTTCTATGCAGATCACCTTGGGATAGATTTGTTCAATACTGGGACGGTCCAGGTCGAACTTCTAGAGGGCATTCTTCACATCGAGCTAAACCCTCTGTTGACGAGAGAGGGTCGGCGTGCCGATCCCCTGGGCATCGCATTTTTCGAGATCATGATTCAATCTCTAATTGCGCCATTCACGGAATACCTCAATGCAGACTATGATCACAGCAAGCAGCAGTTCGCTCGCGATTCCGCCGCCTTACCTCACGCTCTTCTGGCGTGCGCAATCCTTACTCGTGACTTTAGCTCTCGTCCGGACATGTTTTTTGCCAATCTCGCTATAGGTATCTTGATAGCCCAGACCCCAATGCACGATTTTTGTCGGTTGATCTGTAGACTTTTGTAACAATGTCGTGACGCGACTATCGTACTATATATTCAATTCCTCTGCAGTTTTCCAGGTCCTTGCTCATGCCTGTGATATAAGGAGCATACCTACTCATTTCTCCTCACCCTGCGTCCTATAACTCTCTGTATCAGACTCCGACCCAGTCACTCCCCCGTATATCCTTGAGGCGGGCTGGGGAATAACCCTGGAAAATTCGACCCCGCAAGTTCTCCACCAGGCCGCTTCAAGTTTGAGCGAGGAGCGACTGGGTCGGTGTCTGTCTTTTTATATGCATTAGCACGCACACATTGTAAATGGTGTCTGGTTAGCATGGCACCACTCACAACGGCGATTTGTTTTTCTTATTGATTTCCGTTCGCGAGCCTGGGATAGCTAGGTGTTAGCTAGACGTCTTAGAGATGAAGGGCACCAGTGATTGAAGGTGTACACCGCTCGCCGTTCATAGCCGTACATTCCGGTGGATGTATGTATACATAGGCTGGGAATCTTCCGGGAGGCAGGAACGCCGTCCAAACGTCCACGAGTTATTGCGCATGCGTCCTGCATGCGTCCTCGCTCGGATTGTCGCGCGGTAAGAGGCTGCAAATGGTCGTATTGTCGGTCTTGTACGGCAAGCATGAATTTGAACGCATCTGATGGGAATGTGTACTAGAACTGCTCGTAGAATTATGGCGAATTACGGTATCTTCTGAAAGAATCAAGGGATGTGAAGATCTTCCGAGGAGGATCATGCGCAAGCTTCCGTCTTAATCGGCGCACTTACAGATTGGGTAGGTTAGAGACTCGGCGGGAGTCGCATTAACCAGTTGGCAGCCGCGAGAATCCTGGAAAACAAGAAAGCAATGCGATGCAACAGGATTGCAGCTCGGCCCGCATGCTGGCTTCAGGGAGTTACAGCATACGATTATGGTATTTGGTGCCAACGCGTGGGCAGACAATGCAATGATGCCAACTACAACTTACAAGGGTGTTTTAACGAGTAAGTAGTATACGCGTGCATACTCAACCCTGTAGGGACGACTAGCACAATGCAAGTCATCAGTGCATCAGATTGATAGTGAATTGGGGTCGTATCTTGTGCCAAGGTGTCAGCGGACAAAATAAGCTTTCGGAGCCATTAGCTGAACCCTGCAGGGACAAGTCAGATGATGAAAGAATACAGATCAGAGGTTGCGACAGCAAAAGCACCACACCATGCAAGTACAGTACCTGGGTCCTTGGATTTCAGTGTATGTTTGCAACATTCTGTGACAACCTGTCGGCAGTCAGCGGCGATATATTTTGTTGGACCACGATGTATCATTGGTTCCGTACTCAAGTAGCATTAGTCTCCTTTGGCTAAAACCGACGCCACCGCTCTCCATTGGGAACCTCGTGGAAAGGATAGTCCAATCACAGAATATTACGTTGGCGTACATAGCCCATCAGTCATTGGGATAGGCCGGGACAGCAATTCCTATGCAATCGCAGGACTGGAAACGCAGCTGAATCTGTGTGACACGGTGTTTGCCAGCTTCGGCACACTACATGACTCGTAGTGAGTGACCCTGTCATGGGAATGAAGAGATGAAGAGTACAATCCTCACGGTCATTTACGAGATCTCCGGGTTATTCGCCGTAACATTGCGGCCAATCGACTGATAAGCATATTGGGTCGTTGGTGATCCTTCAGGAGAAATTCTATTGGATTCGACATTGCGCACCTGGTCTTCACAACTTCAAAGCATACCACAATCGTTGTTGAAAAGATCTGCGGGCTTTCCACTACGGCGTCTGAGGATCCAGGAAGCGGTGGGATGCCAGATCACCCAGAAAGAGTGTGGGAGGAGGTTTGTCTTGCAACAGGGAAATCCAGAAGCCTGGTTTCAGGAATAGAGCCATCAGCAACAGTGACTTCTTTCCCGAAGAATGTACAAGTCGACACTGAGACTTACTTACCGTAGTATCAAGTCTCGAAGAGGTGCCGTCCCAACGACACTAGGCACACCGAGGCACGCCAAGTTAGGCAGGGGTCGATCGGAGGCATTGCGAGAGGCCATCTACAGCCAGGACGTCAAAAATCGCACCAATTGAGGTACTAGACGCAGACGAAGCTGGTTCGCAGCTTATCGTCAGAAGCAGGTGGTTGGGAGCATCTCGGCTATGCGGGTTTTGATGCTTATTGAGCGTGAGGCTGAAAGAGAAAAGCGAGAGGTATGACAGATCAAGCAGATTCTAGTACTATAGTAGACGGGGAGCCTACATACCTTGACCCAGGCATTCAAAGTTAGTCTTCTGCTGCCGTTGTAACGACCGAAAGTCATTCACAAGAACCGCCGCGTAGCTTCGAACGGACAATACAAAAGCAATGTCTCGTGAGTAAGGATCGTTGATCATGACGGCCGCAGCGAAAAGCCATTAACCATCGTTGATGAGATTTGGTCTTCAGCTACGAGTAGCAGCATTACAGGATTACTGCTAGGTGCAGAGTGAGAATCGTCTTCCAAATGTTAATGAAGTCCAACATGAGGTGCATTTTCAGTATGGACTCAGACTCTCAGAGGAGGGGCTATGGCAATTGTGTAGGTGAGTTGTCGGACCCAGCCGGTTCCTGACATTTTTATTCACGCTCCGCCGCTCCGCTTAAAGGTTCTGTTCCACCCGTTACAGTTGAGAGCGGAGTTTTTAACCCTGCTGCCTGCTGCCTGCAGATGTGTTTTAAAGTCCGCTGATCTTCAAGGCTTCAAGCGGATGGTTCCGAGAGAGACTATTAGTTGCTGGCAACTTGAACGTAGTCTCCTCCACAGACATTCACAGAGAAGACAATCGTTCCCTGTAGTAAATGAGCCTCAAGGATGAGGGAAGCTTAGAGCTATGGTGAGTCCTGGACCCCTGGTGAGAGCAGGATGATTATGTCGATGTGCCGGATGTCCGAGTGCCCTTGACATGGCGACTCGTGATTCGCTTCCGACAGTCTACTGAATGACTGGAAATCAAGGGTCTTTGCACTGCCTCAGAGTCCTCAATACTATTTACACTGTTTGTGCGACTACTCGCGTTGATTATCTCTTGTACCCCCACTGCGATACCGTTCTCGATCATATTGCAAAGGTCCACAGGTGCGTTGAATAGAACAGGACCCACTACTCAGTATCACGAATTTGGCTCATGACCTAGAAGGCTTTCGTATCGTGAACGCGATGGCTGCAGTTGATGCAGCGCCATTGACCGAGGTAAGCCTCCCGTCGCCTACAAACTGTCGATGAGAAGGCTCAAGTGGAGATTGTTCCCTTTGCTGCTAGGATGCAGAGGGTGGTCCTCAACCTTTGCCAACAGCACCAGCACGTTCTGGGCAGATTCAAACAAACTATACTTCCGAGCAGTTTGTCCTGTCTGCAGGGGCAATTCCCTTCCTCAGATCCAGCAGCGGTCAAACCACCAAAGTTCTCCTAGTGCATCATACCAAGAAGGATGAATGGCTCCTCGCCAAGGGCCGCAAAGACCAAGGCGAGGACCTCGCCGCAGCCGCCACACGAGAGGTGTTCGAAGAGACAGGATACCGTTGCCATCTTCTTACCCTCCCACGCCATCCTACACGTGCTCCTATTCCCGCTCAAATTGCTGGCAACCTCCACCAGCCTGATGTCGTGCGCATCGCCGAGAATAGTACTGAGCCAATCGCGATCACCGTTCGTCCTACGGGCGACAATATCAAACTCATCTTTTGGTACGTTGGCTATGTCGAGAGTGGCGACGTTCACAATGTTTCTGCCGGTACCCATATGGAGGCAGAAGGATTTGGAAAGGCGGCATTCTTCGATGTTGAGGAGGGTCTTGAGAGACTCACATTCCAGGGAGATCGTGACCTATTGCGTTTGGCCGCTGACCTGCTCAAGGGGTTAGATTAATGACTCGGATTCTACCAATCCCAATAGGAAAGCTCGCGAACCTGCCCCCTACTCTTGTTCTCACTTTTCGACTTCATTTTGCTTTGCTGAAGGTGATTACGTTATAGCCAACCATGTCCGTCTTCGTGCTGTCCCATTGGCGATGTCTTCTGCTCGACCATTACACGCTACATAGACAACTTGTGCGGTTTTTAACCTTCACCTATTGTATTGCTTTGATATTTGTAACATTTGTCTCCCTACGATGTATGATGCTCCAGTTGGAGGGTATATTCGATTTATCTCTGGTTCCAAGCTGTACGCCGCCGCTAGATGCTCTTGCGTGGGCGCGCAACGGCGGCCAGTTTGTCGTTGCGTTGTATGTTCGAAAGAGACCAACGGCTCTGCAAAGACGTATTCGGACATTGACTGACAATTACCTCGCCCGGTCATCCGTTGATTTGAGTGCCATGACGTTTTAACCAAGAGATATATGATATTTCTACAAGGAGGATCGAAATCATAGGGATTGTGACACAAACATAGCAATGGTTAGCGAAAGCATATGTAAAATCGTAGTCCAACGTCCAAATTATCAGAACGAACTTCAAACTCCATCATCTAAGTACTGTGACAGAATGTCTCCCAGAATTGGTCCATCCGACCTCCACAAGAACACAAACTTCAATTACCATGATATTCTAGACCTACTGCAAACGACTGCGCTTCGAACCGTGACTGCGACGGGAACCGGAGGCACCGCTAAGCACATTAGTGCTCGAACCCTGCTCGAATTCAGGCTCAAAGTTGTCCTCAACCAATGTCGCCTTTCGCTTACTACCTGACCTGGAGCTTGCATTGCGATTGTTGCTTCCGAGATGGAAAGCGTCTCGAGAAGACGACTTCTTCCCTCGTGTAGTTGAATTCTTCTTCCGTGTAACCGATGTTGTAGCGGATCTTTTTGAAGACCTCCCGCCAGCAAAGACGTTAGCGGGTGCAAGGCGTAAGCTGCGTGTATCGTTCACAATCGTTACAACTCGTCGGTCGAGATTGCCAAGTTGATCGATCGGTGTTTTATCCTTCTTGAGCCAGCCATTCCAGCCAAGAGCTTCTTTGAAAACATCAATGATCTTTGAATGCGTGTTGAAGGGAGATTGTTTCCGTGGAGCGACTGGGTACTGCTGAACGTCATGGTCGCTATCGTTAGTCGTCGGTGGGGTTAACAATTCGGAATCATCTGACTCTGAATCCGAGCCATGTAGATCGGAGAGTCCACCTAAGGAAAAAGGAAATTCAAGACTATTTGGAACAGCATGCTTCTCCAGAGCTTGGTGGTCGAGGCTATTCCAATTGTCTTTACACAGCATCATGAGCTTGCCAATGAGACGAGCTAAGTTTGTTGGGCGGCCAGTTTGTGGGTTTAACTGTAGCTTGAACCCACAAGATCCAGTCTCGACGTCTTGTATCTTTTGCGAACAGCCCCAGAAAGCTTTGGTCGTTGGATCGTAATGGCATGTCTGATAGCGATCATAGAGGAAGGCTGGGAGCGACGACGGTGCTATTCGGTGCGGATGGAATCGCACCGCAAACAGGTTGAGAAGATGAACAAAGGACTCGAGGTCATCGGCTAACTCCCAAGGTTTACCCGGGTACGCAAGCCGAGGAGCTGACAGGTATAGCCAAGTGCCCTGAGAGAAAACACAGATTAGGACGTATGGACTTGGGCTGGCAGAGTACAATGAGAAGACCTACGGAACGATTCCCATCGCTGAACTCATTGCGTTCCAACTGGTCTCGTGTCTTTGAGAGATCCCAGTCAATGAGTAATACCTCTGGGACTTCTTTCCCTTGAGCATTTCTTCGTTTCCAGATAATGATATTGTTTTCGCTGATATCACGATGCAGAATGCGAGCGTCCTCGTAAGCCTTCTGGTGAGCTATTGTGAACGATGATCAGTAGTGTTCATGCAACGGCATAGGCGTCAGGAATGCTGACCTATTAGGGCTTTCCACAAGTGAGTACACAGGTGTTGGGAGCTGACGTATTTCTCCAAAGGCAACCCGATTTCTTTCAATACAAGGCGATGATGATACATCGGTTGTTTGAACTTGTCGAGGAATGCATGCGTCTTAGTGCAGTGACCAGGGATATCTCCGCCGCAAACGAGCGTTGCGATATTCGGCACATTCTTCTCCTTGAGTATGCGATACGTGGATGCCTCAGGATTCGCGGAGCTCTCGCGCCACGCGTCCTTCAGGAAGACAAATGTCTCACTTTGTAAGTCAAACGCAACGAATCCTTTCGTCCCACGTCCATAGGGTTCAGCTCCCGAGCTAGAGAGTCGTCGGCCAATGAGGAAATTTTGCTGGTCTGGGCCATCGTCCTCCTTATCGCGTGGGCTTTCAAGAGCGGGTCCAGCATGAGCAATCGGGACGGCAGCCTTGTACAGAGGTGTCTGTACTTCGCCGTCCGAAAAAGCCTCGGGATCTAGTACGACTTTCATAGCCTCCTTTACGCGTTCTTGAACATAGTCAGGATAGGTTCTGAAAGTATCGTCTTTGACCTTCGCCTTCATCCGAAGCACGGGCTCGGAGTCAGCCTCCACCATTTTCACAGTGGGGTCATATCCGACTTGTTCATCGGTCATTTTGACGAAGTAATATAGAAAGCGCACAATCGACATGGGGTCCTGCTTGTAGTTCGTGGAAGTGGACATGAGCATGCCATTCCGATCCCAGAGCTGGATACTGAAATGATCTCTGTAAATGTAGAGGCTATACAGCGAGAGACGATGCTGACGTTCGAGGCACTCGCCCGCGTATTCGGCGATTTGGCCCCGGTCGTACTCCGCGTCCTTCGCCTCCGAGAAGCGATCTGGGGAACCCCGAGCGAAGCTGTAAGGATCGACAGAAAACTTTACCTCGACGAACATTCGGATAAAGTCCCACAGGCACCTCGAAACGAGATTTGCTTCAACGGATGAGGGAGCGTTGGAGTGGTTGCCAGTCTGGGGGTTAGAAGCCTGAGGCTCATCATGTGACTTGGACGCAGGAAATGCACTGGGACCGTCGCGCTGGGATTCGTGAGGATGGGCGGCCCCAGGAGGATTACCTGCGGAAGCAGGATTTGGAGGTGATACGGGCTTCGATGTGGACGACTTTGTTGAATGTTTGGAATCAGTGGATAGAGCGTCACGTGGGGTACGTGCCATATCGTAGAAGCTCAGGTTGACCCTAGTATCATGTATAGATATAGCCTCGCGATGTTGAGACGTAATTCGCGCCCGTAAATCATGGACGACGCCCTCCGGGTCGCGTCGCCGGACGAAGTCAATGACAGAGTTAAAAAGCATGCACTGTGAGAAGTTGAATTCGACTATGAGTTGTTGATGCCAATGTCTTAAAACAACGAGTGGCATACCAGATGTGGATACATGTCCTCCTCTGCTCCAAACGATGCGAAGTCCATCCCGTCAATTATAGGCTTTATTTCCTTCAGCAAGGCCTCTATGTCGTCCTTGTCAGTATCCTTCGCTAATCCAGCCGTTACGAAGCGTTTCATAAATTCATCGTATTCGATAAAACAGTTTCTACGGGGATCCATTCCGATGACGAGTTGAGGACGAAAACGTCAAGCTGCTTTCCCGATTCCGAGAGTAGGGGCACTAATCCCCGACCTGGTCGTCGCTTGAACGTATGATGTGCTGGTGGCGGGTCACCGCCCTCCAGCTTGTGCCTTAGGGAGCGTGTCAGTTGGAGTGTAGGTCGGAGGAGTGTCAGTCAAAGTGGAAGTCGGAGGAGCATCAGTTGGAGTGGAAGAGGGAGCTAAGGTCCTAAGGAAGACAAAGCAATCCCCATGGTGAGCGAGTTGTGCTGGATTGAATGAGAGGTCTGGGGAAAGAGAACACATACCTACCCCAGTATGAAGAATCTATGGGCGGACGTCGAAGAGAGAAGCTACAGAGGCAGTGAGCCGTGGCCCAGAGAACAATGCGTTGGAAATATATGAACAGTCACAAATACGGATCTAGCATGTAAGCTCGCCTAGTTATATGAGACAGAATACACGAGGCGAGATAGTGAAATCAGAAAAAGAACAATGGGCGCGTCAGCAGAAACAGGACAATGCAGGACCCCCGAAAATACACCAAAATGTCGTTCGGATTCCCGAGATTTTTGAGCCAAAAACGGCCGAAGGCCGTTCCGCTTTCCGGAGATTTTAGGCCCAAAAAGAGGCACATCCCGTTC
>MU275199.1:36661-102408 GCA_022160315.1 Panus rudis PR-1116 ss-1
CGGAAGCGCGGGAACTTGAATTGTGCAGGACCCGAGAAAGAGTGAAAGGCTATAATATCGTAGTACTGCTTTAGGTTTAGAATCATTACGTTCGCAGTCTTTACAGATGTTTCGCTGGCTCAGAGAGGCGTCGTGATGCTCTCAGGAAGCATGAAAACCTTTTTTGTAAAAATCCATAAAAATGCGAATTTTATTCAGATGTTGATATACTAGTCCCGAGAAAATCTGCCCAATCCCGGCATGTCATTCGGATTCCCGAGATTCCGCCCGGAGGGCGTCCCGAGAAAAAATGAGAAATTCCCGAACGACATTTTGGTGTATTTTCGGGGGTCCTGACAATGCGAGTTATGAGAACAATAGATTTCTCACGGTGCCGAAGGTTGACGACAAAAAGTGCTGTTTGTCTTAGTCTAATATTGAATGTCGATAAGCTCTTGAAGGTGGCATGAGCCGCTGTTGTTCGCTCAGTCGGCGCTTGGTCGGTCTCGCGTTTCGGCGTTTCGCGTGGATCACATGAACGCGTTTGACACGTGATTTGTTCTCGCGCAGGCTTCTGACTTTCTTCGCTGCTGCGAACCGCTTTTCTCGAATCTCTGCAACCGGCTTCCTCACGAACCACAGCAAAATCTCAATCTACCTCTCTCGAGCCATAGAGGTCGTACCTCGCTGCCCACTAGCGTCTTGACCCACTGTTATTAATATGTCTCATCATACGAGCTCGAGTGACGACGAAGCACCGGAGGCATTCTCTTTCGACTCTCAAAAGAAAGCGGTGAAAGGCCACGATGAGGCTATCCAGAAGTATACCGCAGAGCTCAAACGAAAAGAAAAGGAGAAAAACAGAGCGAGGGATCGTGTCCTGAAAGAACGCGCACAGCAAGCAGGTGGGAAGAAGAAGAAAAGCAAAAAGTCGCCAGACTTCGTACAGGGCAGCAGTGGGAGTGACGGGGAGAGTGAGGACGACGAAGAAGGTGTACGACCAAAGGATGATTTGGAGGCGAGAATGGAGCGAGCGATGAGAGAAGCTGAAGAAGAGTCCGATGCAGACGATCCAGAGGCTATGGACAACGATGAAGAGTTTGGTGGGTTTGGTGCTGACCCAGAGGGAGAGTCTGGAAGTGAAGAAAATGATTCCGAAGAAGGTAGTCACTCTGGTATGGATGAGGACGAGGACGAGGATGAGGACGAAAACGAAGAATATATGTCAGAAGAAGAGCAGGAACGGCCTCGCCCAAAATCATCCAAGAAGGCGAACTACCTTCCCGACCATCTGTTCCAATCTGCGTTCGCGCAAGCACAAAAGACATCTTCGACTTTGACGAAGCGAAAAGCGTCGACAAAAAAAGAAGAGGCTACACTCAAGAAGCGTAAACGGCCAAGGAAGACCAACAAAGACATTGTCGTTGGGTAAGTTTTGATTCTATATTGAAGCTACCGTCCTGAAGTTCACCATTATTCTGTAGTTCACGTACTATACGTACCATCCCCAAAACACCTACCCCACTAGGATTGAAAGCACCTGCCGGAGCCAAAAAGTTCCTCGCCCAGAACTTGAATTTGAAAGGTCAAGCCGGCAAGACAAAAGCCAAAGGCTGGGAGCGTAGGCCAGGTATGTATACGATACCGCTTTCTGTCAACATAAATTCACAGCAACGTTTCCGTAGCAAACCTTGGTGTCATGCGCCGAAGCGGTCCAGCAGCTCACTTCGCCCGAGATTCATAGCCTATACAAAGTGTTAACCTCTCGTGCACTCTGCGCATATCCTGCTTTCACTACACGATGACGTCGCCGCTTCTCAGATCTCAATATTCAGTTGGAACCTCGATATCATTCCGATCTACGAAAGATACAAAGGATACAACCACATTTTCTAAGGATGAAGAGTCATTCCCTACGCATGCATAAATGAGCTACTGTACAAGGATGGAACGATGAACAAGTCTCAGTTACACACAGCAGGTGCCGTTAGCGTCAACAAAAAAGGGGAAATGCAAGCAAACAACATTCGTGATTTATCAGAGAGCACAGAAGGAAAAAATATAGCAAGTCGTCAAACGTTAAGGGGTAAGAAGTCGTCGTCGTAAGATGGGTCGTGCTCGTTCGGAAACGTGAGCAGAGCATGAACAGTGGAGACGTCAACGTGAAGCAGGAACTAGATCGTGAAAAGATGCTGTGAACAATCGGAACAGACGTAACGAGACGACAACATCGACTGCAAGCAGTCAATGAGACGCCGGCGAAAGAAGATATGTATGAGTTTTCGTGATGTTCAAGCAAGGCAAGAAGTAACTGCGAACAGCGATGAGACTTGAGAGATGAGAGCATAGATCAGTAAGCATAGCATATGAGACCGGTTGGATTGAGTGCTCTTTTCCTCGTTGAGAACTTCTCGAGCCTGCTATATGGGCCAGACGAGACTTCCAGACGCTTGAGGAGGTACGGAGCAGATGCGAATTGTATGAGTTGATTTGATTCGTGTTTGATGCAGGAGTATTGTCGATATGGGTTATTGATGATTTATACTCTGGCAGCAGCCCGAGCAGGGGTAGGACGTCCGCGAGGACGAGGACGGGAGATCCTGAGGGATTCACCAGGGCTGCGAAGTAATCGGCACATCAGACAAGGTCGATGGAATAGAACATAGTACTCACGTCATCAACGTTCCTTGACTAACGTTCTCTTTCTGATCACTAGAGCTAGACTTCCCCGTGCTACGTTTACTCCAGCCGAGGGCAGTTCGCCTAACACTTGAGGTGACGCGAGGACGAACGGGCAGACTGACGTTGTTCTTCTCCGCCGGCACGTTGGGTACAGGGGGTACAGGAATGTTGAAAGACTGATCGAGCTTGACGGCGAATGGGGAGAAGGGCTTGACGTCGACTGCAGGTGGAGGAGAGAGCGCATTGGCGTTGGTGTTCATGCTCACGTCCTTGAGCGGCGCGAACATCGAAAGGTCGCTAGGTAGTGCGAAAGGCTTGCTGGCGGAATGCTCATCGAAAGCACTTGATGTCTTGGTTGAGCGAAGATGATCAGGAGAGACAGTCGACTTGAGAGACCGGAGAGGGTAGGGAGAAGCTCTGGAGGACGTTCGTGAGCGTATGCGACGAGGTCGAAGCTCAGACGGCAGAGGGCCGTAGTTCTTCTGCGAATGCTCAAGCATTGCTTGCATGCCTCCTCTATCTCTAGGTGGTTCGAATGCTATATAGGATCGTTGAGTTAGGTGTTTAGCAAATGATGGAACATACTCACATTGCAAGGCAAAGAGCGAGAACGGGGTGTCGAGCCAGATGCGCTTGCTTTCCGTGACAGTCTCATGAGCTTCATCCCGCAAGGCAAAGTACTGTCTAAGGCCGATGATACCGCGTTCGTCATTCCAGTCTTCGCTTCCGGCAAGTGACTGAGTATCGCTGTCCACGATGTAAACGGAGTCATGTTGGATCGAGGAAGTGATCTCCTTCGTGACACTGGTAGGAACAGACGGCTTGGCGGGGGAGGGCGAGCTCGAAAAGACGTAAGACTCCTCATGAATGGTCTCGTAGACTGACGAACGTGACATGTGAGCTTGCGAGATACGTCGACGATGGCCGGCACCACGAGCACGGGCGCGAGCACGAGAACCAGCAATTCCGCTGGCTGGTCGGGTACATCCAATGAGCAGGGTGTTCAGATGATTGACGTCGATGCTGGACTCGGAGCCACCGGAAACAGAGGAACCATCTGAAGATGACAGCGGAGGAGTCTCTGCGCCGGAGCTTGAAGCAGTGGTGACAGTGCTTGAGCGTGAACGGGAAGCAGGCCCGGGGCGAGAAAACACGCGGGTAGAGCGTACTAAAGGCGCAAATATGTTAGATGCAACAGTGTCATAAGTTCAAGAAACTTACGGGACTCGAGGATCTCATCTCCCTGCGCAATCAGCGCGCTGTCTTCGAGACTTTGACGCTCCAGCAAGCCTTGTCTAGCCTTAATCATACGCTCGCCTCCGAACTGATAAGAGGAGGTGGACGCGATGGAAGGCTTCTCGAGCAACCGGGTGACCTTTGCAGGGGTATCCTTCTCTTCCGGGATGGGTGGTACAGGCTCTGGGATGTCGTCGAACCTCAAAACGCGACCTACGTTCTGCAACGTCTGCTTGCGCTTCTCCATACCCATCTTGACACAGGGTGAAGCCTCAATGAGTGAATCGACGGAGCGACGACGAACGTGGCCACCACCGATCATCTACGTATCGTACAAGGAAGTCAGCGAGTTATGAAGACGTGAGTTAAACTGAGATGCATACGGTGATCATGGTATCGTCTTCCCTTGGGGCACTATGGCTGCTTGCCACACTCATCATCGAGATTGGGCGGTACCGGTTACGCCGCATGAAGGTCTCTGGGTCAATGTGCGAGGAACCGTCGTTGCCAAAGACAGATTCATCCGAGCTGTATGAGTTCCTGTATCCAGTCTGCTCGAAGATAGAGTCTGTTGCGACAGTGTGGTTGGGATACACGTTCCTGGTGTCGTCCATAATAGAGTCGTACGACGACCGGTAGTCTGATCCGCTTCCAGAACGCATACTCTCGGGAGGGGATGCTGAGATAGCAGTCAATGGCATCCCATAGTCGCGTTCGAACATCTTGTCCCCGATACCAGGACGGGCAAGTCGCATAGCATCAATCTCGCTACCAATGGAGTCAACAGAGGGGTCATGACGGTGACGAGCCCAGCTTGAGCGATTCACGTAAGAGCCCATACTTCCGCTCGAGTCATTGCGACGATGGTGGGCACCGAAGCTCTTGTTGTAGATGCTGACGGGAGGGGCATTGGACACAACGGACATGTTGGACTCTCCGCGACGATGACTGCGACGGATGTTGGAACCTTGGGACGACATACCAGGGGCAGCACGGAAGTAGAAACTCGAGGCGTCGCTATCCACGCGCTGACGCCGAACGTCCCTGCGTATGAACGAGAACGTATCATCGACAGACATTGACATGGACATATCGTCGGAGATGGGTCGAGTGGAGATATAGCCAAAGGGATCTGAAGAACCATAGTTGAGGACTGCGCCGTAGGAAGAAACTGAAGCAATGCTGTAGAACGACTCGAATTTGCGATGAGAGATGCGAGAGTTGGAATTGTTGGCCCCGGCAGGTGGATAGAATGCAGGCCTATCAGGAGGGAACTCGAAGCCTCTCCTCACCTCGTCGAAAGATTCAAACCCAGTGAAGCTTGCAGTTGAGGTAGCCCTAGAGTGGGAAGACGTAGCAGAGATTTGAGAGTTCTCCTTCATGAACCTCCTCGAACTCGTATCGGAGTTACATCGCTCGCGGATAGCAGGACCTTCCAAATCAACAGCCTGTGCCAAAATGGAACGCATGACCGAATCTTCCTCGAGGCTGGCGGACGCAGAGTGTGAACGGTAATGATGAGTCGGAGGCGGGATGATGTCCGACAACGTCAATGGCTTCATTTGTTCTTCGTTCTCGTTCTCCGGGAGAGGAGGTGGAACAGACGGTTTACCACCGAACTTGAAGTTCACGTCGAGTTGGCCATCAGAAGCCTTGGAGCTCACGGAACTCTTGTTGCGTCTCATGTCCGGCAAAGGCAAGCACATGTCTTCTTCGCACTCGGCCAAGAGATGCTCGAGAGTGGCAGTCGAGACAGCGGAGTTTCTGTAGCTGGGATCCATGATTGAATCGTCCTCAAGGGTAGTGGTGATCTCGGGGTCAGACACGCTCCTAGGAGCGACATCCTCGGACGGAGGCGCGCGGAACTGAGCAGGAAGCGGAGGAAGGGGAGGAGCAGTCACCTTGAGCAATCCGTCATCGAAACCAAGCTCGATACGGGCGGGAGTACGGAACGCGTTCTCGAGCTGCTCAACGAAACTACGCCTATCGGAACCTCCAGACTCATTCAACTTTTGCAGTTCACCCGTAAAGTCGAAGGACTTCTTGGTATCATCTTCCGACGAGAAACCGTTGTCAGCATCCATGTCGATATCGTCGATGTCGGCGTGATTAGCTTGGTCGTCGATGAGTTGAGCGCGGAAGACGGGGACTTCGAGCGAGTCGTGGTCGATGTCAACTTCACCGGCTGAGACGCTGACAGGGAGTGAATCAGGCTCGCCAACGGGAGAGGCAGGAGCAGACGCTCCGATGCGGAACGAGATGGTGTCCTCGAAATGTCTGATGAACTCCTCATCGCCCTTCGCGCCCAGTATTTCGTGCAATTCATCAGGAACGTCCGAGTCAGGGTCTTCAGGATCAAGGGGAGACGCATTCTCCTCTACCTCGCCCAGCGTACCAGACATAGCCAGAGAGTGCCTCGCCTCAGGATCAATGAACAGATTCGCGTCACGAATGCTGAACTTGCTCTCCTTTCTACCAATCGCCGAGACCAGCGAACCCGACCGAATATGTCCAGTCCCTCCACTCGCCCTCTTAGCTTTGGCAGCAGGCGTAGGGGAGGGCGCAGCAGGCTCGTCGTAATCCACGACATCGGAAGCCTCAACTCCCACCTTGGACGCCTTCTGTGAGTCAGAGCCGAATGTACGAGAGGAAGGTTGAGCGACCTGGGCGACGAGGGGGGTACCCGAAGTCGACGTGGACTCTGCAGAAGGGCTCACCAGGGCAGGGGAGACTTTACGCTTGGCAGGAGGAAGAGGCTGGAACACTTGAGGAGGGTCGGACGGGAGTGGGGTAAGCGTGCGTTTGTGCGTAGGACGGAACGCCTCGGCGCTAGGCCTAGCAGAGAACTTCTTCGGAGAGATCTTCCAATCGAGCTCATCCCAAGGGACGATTTGTTGTCCGATGAGGTTTGCGCGTTCTACGGAGATGGGAGCAGGCATTATACGGCCTTGCTGTTTCTGTTGGGAGAGTGCGTACTGTCTAAGAGAACCGATGGACGCGATGCTTCCTCGAGCGAGGGAGTGTCCGCCACGAACGGTTCGCATCTTGATAGGACTCTCATCGAAAGCGTTGAATCGAGAGGGTGAATCAAGCATGCGGAGTGGGGACCTCTTCATCGGCGATCCGTTGCTACTCGCAGGAGTAGCCTCCAAATCCAGGCGGTTGATGAGAGAAGCAAGGTCGTTCGTCGCGGCGTCGAGAATAGACATGACACCTATAGCTGAGCATCAGTATACAATCGTAACCAACATTCCCAACGATCACAAAACATACCATCTCCTTCTTCGTGAATGCCTTGAGGCCTCGTCTTGCCCAGGAGTTGTTCGGAAACGGGTCGAGGACGAGCTCGCTTGACGGGAGTCTCCAAGACGAATTCCTCAGGAATAGGCTCATGCCCATCAGCAGTAGCCTCCTCCACATTCACAACAGGACCCATCCTCGTAGACGACGTCCCAGAAGTACTCGAAACAACAGAAGACGGCCGTGTAGCTTGGGTCTCGCCCATCGCTCCAGGGAATATCTCCGAAATGGGGGTCCGTCGTCTAGCTTCAGAACTCCTCCGGCTTTCCCTCGAAGTCCGCCTCGTACCAGCAGCAGCAGCGCCATTGTTCGACGTGCTAGAAGTTGCGCTGTCACGTTTCGCCCTCCTCTCCTTACGTTGCATCTCTTTGGCGTGTTGCAACCCTTCCTCGTCCCATCGTACACTGACGACGGAACTGGTGGACGAACGTGCAGATCGACCGGAGAATGCAGAGATACCGGACGCAGTCGAAGGGGGACGGAGAGATGAACCACTGGAGAGGACGGAGGATGGTCGTCCTGTAACGCCGTTCATGAGATGCGCAGAGTCAACCGAGAGTCGACCCATGGTCACCGGAGCCGCAGAGCGAGGGGCGGAAGCATTGGAAGAGGATGATGAGATGTTGCGAACGGTACCGAGGCGCAAGGTCGACGGGAGACCGAGACCAAGCACACTCTGTTTCTTCTTCATCGTCTCCTTCGACTTGGGTGGCATAGGGCTCGCTTGCGCGCTCAACGCGCCAGCTTCGAAACTGCTACCCGAGTTTCGGATGGTCTTATCCTTCTTCTCCTTCTCCTTCTCTTTCTCCTTCTCCTTCTTGCTCTTCTTCTTCGTCTTCTTATCTTCTTTCGTCGCAGTCGTGTGGTCGTTGGGAATCGTCGTACCAGTCGTATTGTTCGTAGCGTTAGTAGAAATAGCGTCATTTGCGCCGTTGTTGCCTTCCTTGGTAGCGCCTGAGAGGGTCGCCCAGCTCTTCATGCGAGCGATGGAGCGCATCGAACGCATCGCACGGAGAGCGATAGAGCCATTGTTGGTTGAAGCGTTGGAGGGTGGGGCGAGAAGGTTGTTATTCGCTTGCGCGGGAGCCTCGAGGACAGCAGTATGAGTTGACCTCACCGAACCCTTGGGATCTCCAGCAGAGAGCAAGAGTGTCGATCCAAGGGAGTTGAAACGTGCTCTGGTCTCTACAGGCTTCAACGGTTCCGGGGCTGCAGAATGACAAATCAGTATTAACACCCTTGGAGTCCCAGACGACGTATCGCTTACTTTTAGAACGCGAAGGGATTTCTTGTTCCTTCTCGGCGGCCTTCTGCTTAGAGTCCTTGCGGCCCCTACCAATGCTCCACCACTTTTGGTTCTCGTCTGTCTTCACCTTGAGCAGATTATCGGAAGGAGCAGGCTTTGTCTTTGCGGGAGGAGCGGGAGCGCTAGATGCAGGCATGTTCGTAACCTCACCCAACGCGCCCCATCCCATCCCATCCAGGCCCAAACGCGACTTCTTCTTCTTGACCACCACTATCTCGCCCAGCTCGGAGTCATCTGCATGGTCAACGTAGATTTCGAACCCTTTCCCGGTAGTCGAACCGGAGTTGGTATTTGCGCCGACGCGTCTTACGACGTCGGAGAAATCCTTGTTGGCTTTGTCCTTTGCCTTGTTGCTGCCTCCTCCTCCGAGGAGTGCGAGCTTCGACTTCTTGGGAACAAGGCGTTTCCGCGGTGCTTCCGTGTCACGGTCACGTGGCGCCAGAGGCGATGAGGCGAAGGGAGCAACGGAGGCGACGGAGAGATTCGGGTCGATGGTTGAACCAGAGGCGGAAGGCGTAGCAGATATCAGGCGAATGGTCGGCTGCGGAGGTGTGGCCTGGGGAGCAGAAGAGCCGGCGGCCTGCGCGCGGGACAAGGTGGGCAACGTGTTGCGCATCGTCGGCATTGTATTTAACAAAATTGAGTAGAAAGCTTGAGGAATGCGTCAAAGTAATCGTGAAAGTCGAAAAAGCGTAAAGTGTCGTATGTAGACAGAAAGCGAATTGCAAAGCGTGAGATCTGTGAACTTGCGGGTCGTTCGTTGATCAAGAATCTTGAGGACGAGAAACGCGTCGAAACTTCGTGCGTTGCGTGTCGTATAAAGCGTATAGCTCGTAACTGCGTTAATAGCTGTTGTTATTGCGAAAATGTTGCGTCCTGGATAAATTGGCTGTATTTCTTGCGACCTGCCATCACGAACATGAGGGGTAAGTACGATAACTTGACCAGAAGTGCATATTTATCACACCAATCTTTCCATTCAGCGCACTTTCAGACACCTCCACCTCACCGCGTAAACAAAAACACCAAAAGCTTGGTCTTGCTGAGACGTTTGTGCGTCGACGAAGAGGAGAAGAGGGTGGTTTCGGCGCTTGCACATTCGAACATGCATCACTCACGCTAGACGCCCGTTGTTTGGTCTTGTGGGCGTCGACGGCGGAAGCAAACAACTTGAAAGAAGTCCAGGTTTTTTGCTCAAGACTCCGAGTCTGCAAAGTTCACAACACCATACTGTCGACACTGTAACCAAGTTCGTTGTTTCTGCACCAAATGTTGACAGGATCGCTTGCTCCGCCATATTCGACTTTGTGACCTCCCTGCGCCCTTGTCAGCCTCAACATGAGCCTCCTCCGTCTCGGCGTCTCCCGCCACCCGGTTTGTATAGCCCGAGAGGGTTCCCTGGCCCTCAGCTTACCTGCTCTGAACCACACAACTCCCTCAACATGGGCGATATTTCAGTATACCTCCAAACCCCTCTAGCCTCTCAACTCCGCAATGTGATCCATGGAGACAATACATCCACGGCATATGGTCGCCTTATGGTCGCCTTGAAACGGATACACGCACGAATCGCGACATTAGTCACGAAGAACTCGTACTGGCCGGAGTGGCTAAACCATCTGATGAAGAAGAACTCAAAGAACCTTTGCGAGAAGCTCAGCATATACTCGACAGTGTGGACATCTACACCACTTTTGCCGAGAAGAAGGTGCCAGACGTTGCATCGCTTCGTTACGGTGGAGATATATCTGGCCATCGTACCAAGACGAGCGATTTCCTCGACAATGACTGTTTCAATCGGCCAACGTTCCACCACCGGATCGTGCTGAACGAAATTGGCTTGCCTCTAACAGGCTATCAAAGTTCCAAACAGTTATGTCTCATCATTCGTGACACATTGATAGGTGAGTCCATTATACATCACTTGAGATTGAGTACTTGTATTGACCTACGGATCGATACCTCGACGACAGTTCATCAACGCGCTTGGGAAGATGCTCATGTTTTACACCACGACATCAACGAACACAACATGATAGTGTTCTTGAATAAGAACGAGGAAGGTCGAATGACTGGAAAGGGCTTCCTTCTGGATTGGGACGTCGCAAAGTTTCGCCATCAGTTGGACGAGGCAAGCGACGGGAATCGCTCTGTGAGTATCCTCGAGTTGTGCTTGTAACCCTCCGTCGCGCATGAGCTGAATATAGAACTGTGATCAGGGAACTTGGACCTAACTATCTGCTCCGCGCCTCGCATACCCAGGCAAGCCCTGGGAACTCGCAGATGACTTGGAATCTTTCGTCCACTTGATCAACTGCTTCGCGCTCCGTTTCCACTCGCATAGGATGCTGAAACCTAGCGACTTGGTGGGACATTATCGCGAGCGATACGAGTCATGCCATTACGACCACCAGATCAAGGCATTCACGGGGTGCTCACAAAATGTGTTTGACGTCATGATGGGTACTCCTGTCTTTCAATTGGATCGAGATCCGAACACGAACGAACGAACGAACCTTGCCATCGTCATCGACAGCTTGATGAAACTGTGTCAGAAACACTGGCAAAGTCTTGACGTTGTTGCTATGGCCAAATATGCGTCGAGTAATGAACAGCCTGAGGACACGGCGCTACTTTGCCCCTCAATTATGCCCAATGATGTGTTGTTCGAAGAGGAGCCATTTCAAGACCCGGAGCATGATACCCCTACCGCTGAGGCCCAACCACAATCCCCCTTTTTGGACCATAAGGAGATCATCAAAGTCCTGAAAGATTGCCTCGGAAAGCGAGGTTGGCCTACATATGTTGATCGAACCAAAGATGACCAAGTGGTTCAGGCTAAACGTGTTTATGGAGATTTACGCCCAATTCAATTCACCGGCCATACCCCAACGCTTGCGCCGAACAACATTGGCGCGAGCTCAGCACATCGAATTGATAGTCTGCCGGAGACTGCATACTCATCTGATGGGCGCGGCGACAAAAGGATTCCCGCAGAGTCATCCACGAGGCGTGGTAGCAAGAGGAACTTGAAGGCCGCAGATATGTACAAGTCTGCGTCTGAAGACGGTGTCTGAAGACGACGTTGACTCGGAGAGCGACCATGACTCTGATCCGGATTTCTTGCCACGCTCGAGGGTTGCCGTAGATGGCGATGACGAAGGAGAGTCCGCTCCCCGCCGCAATCCGAAGCGCCTCCGACAGCAGCAAATTTTGAACTAGGAGGAGGATGATAGTGGTTATCGAAGGGATTTGGAGAGGGGTGTGGGGTTTTGGCATGCCGAGCTAAGTAGGTTCAGTCTTTTTGATTTTGTTTGCGGTGATACCGTACGTGCGACTCGGACGTGGAGGATGTTCAAATCGGCGCGTACTAGGTAAGTACTAGTATATGACTCTGGCTATTGTACGAATATGTAGAGCTATATCTATGTCATCTCATGGAAAAGTATGTTCTGCGGTGATCTCGACCAACGACCGCCATGAGCGAGCTCGTCGCGGTCTTCTTCGACTTTGTTGCGACTTCACGTGACCGTGGTCCAGGAAACTTGAGGCTCGAGCTCGGCTCTGATTGCACATTCAACTCCCTTAACATGTGCGATATTCCAGTATACCTCCAAAACCATCTAGCTTTTCGGCCAATGTTCCAACACCGGATCGTGCTGAACGAATTTGGCTTGCCTCTAACAGGCTATCAGAATTCCAAACAGTTATGTTTCATTATTCGTGACGCTTTGATCGGTGCGTTAATCATACCTTACTTTGAATTGAATACTTGTATTGACCTAGGTATCGATACCTTGACAACAGCTCATCAACGAGCTTGGGAAGATGCCCATGTGTTACACCACGACATCAACGAACACAACATGATCGTGTCTCTGGAGAAGAATGAGGAAGGTGGAATGACTGCAAAGGCCTCGCTACTTGATTGGGATTCCGCAAAGTTTCGCAACCAATTGGGCGAGGCTAGCAACGGGAATCGCTCTGTGAGTATCCTCAATTTCCGTCGTGCACGAGCTAACATAGACCATATGTTTAGGGAACTTGGACATATCTATCGGCTCCACGCCTCGCATACCCAGGCAAGCCCTGGGAACTCGTTGATGATCTAGAATCGTTTGTTCACTTGATCAACTGCTTTGCGCTCCGTTTCCACTGGCATAACCTGGCCCCTGTTGAATTTCTGGCTCACGATCGTGAACGATACGAGTCATGTCAATATGACCCTCAGATCAAGGCATTCACAGGTTGCCCGAAAAAGGTGGGGGATGTCAAAAAGGGTGATCCTGGATTCGAGTTGGATTCAGATCCGGACACCGAGGAACCAACCAACCTGGCGGTCGTCATTGACAAGTTGATGAAACTGTGTCAACAGCACTGGAAAAGTCTCGACGCGGGTGCCATGGACCAGTATGCTCCGAGGAGGGAACTGAAGAAGTATCCTCGCCGCCCGATCACAGAGGTTTGGTCGTGTAAAAGGGAACCCCAAATTGAAGAACCAACCCGAAGGCGTAAAACCACTACCATTAAAAGCCGACCACGATCTCCATTTCTGGACCACAAAGAAATCATTCAAGTCATCAAAGATTGCCTCGGACGTCGAGGATGGCCTGCATATGTTGATCGAACCGAAGTTGATCAAGTGGCCCAGGCTAAACTCAAGCGTGAACGACTATTGCAGTTGGAGAATATGGTTTCATTCTCAAATCCTCGACTTGATAACCCGCGGAAGGCCATAAATTCGTCTAGTCGATGCGGTATGAACATGAAGAGGAAGGAGGACGACATGCACAAATCTGCCTCTGAAGACGACACAGATTTGGAGATCGACCATGAATATTCTTCGGACGTGCCTGGTGACGGGGAAGACGGTACCACTCTCCGCAAGCTGAAGCGCAGTCGACTCGGACAAGAGTAGACGTTGGACTATGGAAAATATATGGGTTGATGCGTCTTTAGAAATGTGAGACTGCGTTGTGCCTATGAGATACTTGGGTTGTAACATATTGTACTACTGAGGTAGTTGTGATCATGATACCTTGCCAGTGGACGTGGAAGATGCTGGTTCGTACTACTAACGCGCGTATTTGTGAGTATAGGCTGATTTTCTGGATTTACGACTATGTAGAACTATATACGTTACTCCTATGACAACCTTTGTTCATTGCAACTGTGTTTCAGCCTGACGAGTTGGCGGCTGACGACCGTGACGGTGGGCTTGGGTACGAACTTGCTGTCACGTGACCGTGTCCCAGGAAACTTAAAACATTAAATTTTCCCGCGTGCGCCGTGCGCGACCTTTACGCAAGGAGTCCACCAACCTCTACTACGTATTCTCGACTCGAACCAATGACTATAGGACTCCAGATAGGACTGCTCTGACCTGCGGACATCAGCAATCCTGGATAGCGTTGGCAACTTGTGATCGGCCAGATCCCGAACTCAAATCATTCAGCCCCGTACGAAAGGTGCAAGTACTGTACTGAGAGTATAATGACGGTAACGTTTGTATTTCTCGATCTTCTATATACCGCCTATTCATGTAGGTTATCTCAAAGCTGCGGTGCCAAATAGGTCCTGGCTAATGCCAGTCAACGCCGAAAACGACACATTCAGAGTAAGTGGTATGCGAGGATTGTGATTGCAACCTAGATATCGAAGAGACGTTTGCTTTTACTTTTACTTGGATCATATTCAAACGTCCGACAGCGATAATTCTCGAAGACAACCCATTGTGCCTCAGAATGGACGTCTCTGGGTTGTCCATTGTGTGGTCAAAGCTATTGACAGGGATGCTGAGTTCACTCCACCTTCATTCAATGGCACGCCAAGTTCTACAGGGAGAAGCGACACGAGACTGTTGCTTTTCAAGCCTGGAGTCACGGGCACTCATTCACGTTTTCGCCTCGTCATGTTTAGAGCCTGCTGAATGTGTTACAGGGACCCGTTGCGATGCCGTCGGTAGCCTGTCTGTCTCCTTCGAATCTGTTCCTCGCTCTTTGGCCGATGTCGTGCCTGGATTCGGCCACTTCGTCACTTGGTGTGTCCAAAGGAGGCAAGAAACATCTTTGCATGCCCTATTAATGAATGTGCAATGGCCCAGGTTGAGTCTCCGATTCCGGAACTGTCGTTGTCAGTGTCAATAACCTGTCGACATCAGGGGTCACTTTAGGCATGGTGTGTGTAATCCCCGGGTAGACTGGCCGTAGATCCTATATGCGAGTTGCACCTCTCACTGATGGCCTCTTTGCTTGACGTTCTTGGTTCTCTGCTTCTTCATGCTTTCTATATAATGTGACTGCTCTCGGTGCAAAGTCTCTCAGGTCAATCGACTTTTACTTGCGATGAATCAACGGCTTTGTCTCCTTTTCGTCGCCCCGGGCGCCCTCTTTCAGGCTACTTTCGCTTTCGACACTCCCTCGCTCCCTCTCAACTGGAGCACGATGATGCCATGCGCCGTCGATATTCCTTCCCGCGTCATCACCAAGGACGTAACGACGCAGTACATCGATAATACACCTGAATCCTGCATCGTACGCTGCAATGATGCTGGCTTCGCATTCGCCGGAGTCGAATTCAGTAACGAATGTCATTGTGGAATGGGCGTGGGGGCGATGACTGCCGCTGCTCCTCTTTCGCAGTGCAACATGCCATGTACGGGTGATCCAGATCTGTCATGCGGAGGATCCTTCCGCATCCAGGTGCGTTTGGGAATGTCGCCTGCTAATGACGGAAGTCTGATCTTGCCATCCCTTGTAGATATACAAGTCTCCCGCCCTCATTCCTGGCTCATGGACATTGCAGGGATGCTTCGTCGACACTCCGGAGTCTCCTACATTCGGAAGCCCAGTGATACATCACACTTTCGCGACCAACCTCGAACTCGTCAATCAATGTATCACTTATTGCTCCAGCATCGGATACCCGTGGGCTGGTGTAGAAGCTGGTAGTGATTGCCAGTGTAGCTTCGGATTTGCCGCGGGAGTTCAAGCTGTGTCCGAGGAGGAGTGTAATTCGCTCTGTCCGCTACCGCCAGGCGAGGGACAGGAGTTCTGTGGTGGAGTTCAGAGGGTTATGGCGTACAAGTATTCCCCTCCTAACTAGCGGTTTGTATGTTGGAGGTTCGAAACTGATTAGTGCTGTGCCGCTGTCTAACATCGTTGTTCTAGTCTCGGAGACTCAGGCTCATCGATAGTGAAATTCAAGTTGTTGGCATTACTAGGAGATCGCAAGTTGAAATTAAATACTTATCGAAAGGTTTGGGAAAGAGTAGTGTTTTACTGTAATCTCCTTCGCAGATCGATCCAAACAGCTTGTAAAGCGTATAAAATTTGAAACCCATGCCCTAGTCAATTTACAAAATAAAATAAGCTTACATTCAAGGGCTATGCCCATTGGCTGGATTGAACAACCGACCTCACCATCGCAATACGAGTGGCGCGCTCTACCACTGAGCTAAACGGGCTTGGACATGTGAAACATGTCTACACTCAACGATATTATCGAAGCTGAGTGATCCAGTGCACGCTTTTCGGTCTCAATGCCAGTGAAATTCTCGCCATGACCTCAGCCGCGTTCCAAGCAAGTTTCACTTCTCGAGGACGTAGCAATTACTGCCATTACGGGGCATGGCTACTGAAGGTTGGATGTCCAGGGGAGCAGATGTGATTGAGAGTAGGGTATACTACACTAATGAATGAAAGTCATGTACTAATTCTACCTTGAACCTGAGATGTGGATAGCAACGAGCGCACTGGCGAAAGGAATGGGCACACTAAGGTAGAGAGTAAAACCGGGGAATAGCACCTCCACTGCATACAAATGTTAAAATAAATAAAAGCGAAGAAACGAAGTAAAGGTAAAAGACAGAAATAAAGAAGACGTCCAAGAATACCCACAAGCGCTGCGGAAGGATGCAGACTTAAAAGATGCGAAAACATACGAAAGAAGAAAGTAAAGAAAACACCGATGCGGGCTCTTATATGGCATGAGGACCGTCGTAACTCGAATAAGTGCTCCCCCTCCAAGATTGTGGGTCATGGTCATTATGATGCTCATCATCACCCTCCAGATAACCCGTATACGCAGTCTCGTACGTGCTATCTGTAGGCACTTGTGTATGTGCTGCCAGATGCGATGTACTCGGTACATCTTGAGATGGCTGTCGAACATGCATCTCGAACACATCTCGCCTTGGCGAAGTTGACGGCGGTGGATGCGGCGACGTCGACTGAGCGCGGAACGCCGCGACAGGTTCTTGTGATACAGCAGACATCAGAGGGTTGGGTGTATAGTTTGTATGCGGTGTTGGGTCTGGTGAAGGGGCGGGGATCTGAGAAGCGGAATAATACGAGCCACGGAACGAATAGGGTGATGCCGCATGTAGCTCTCTTCGTTGTGGAGAGAGGAAGTCGTCATTGGCCAAAGGAGAATGTGGCGGTGACTGTGCTTCGCGGATAGGAGATAGCGGGGTGCGCGGGGAGGCGTTTGCTGAACTTGGGTTACTGCCTCCCGCTGTGAGACCGCCGAGCTCGATGTCTTGTTGGTACGTGGAGATCTCGGACTCTGAACGGGCGTGTGGATGATGGAACATGGGTGCCTGCTCCAGTTTCCCTGAGCCGTTCTTCCTATCCCGTCGGTGGCCGATACCCAGGCGGTCCTTGAGGTCACCTTTGACCCAAGCTTCCCGAATGATGTCCTTGTCCAAGGGGAAGTACGCCGACCGGATGTACTTGGCGATAAACCGTGGTGCTAAACCGTCGAAGTCAGACATGGAGACAGACAAGACGAAAGTGTGTTAACTCACCGAGCGCGACAATGACCGAGATGAGAACTGTAAACCAGAATGTACCATTACCACAAAGAACGACGACTTCATCGACAAAGTCGCTGCTCATAAAGAAGGAATAAATCACGATCCACAATAGCATAACGAGGGACGATCCGATAACAACGATCCATGTGACGACAGTCCAACTAGCCATCATCGTCAGTTCCATGAAAACCAAGCTTCGAAGAGTGAATGATACTCACTAGCGAGTGTTCATACCAACGTAGGTATTGGCAGCGAAGATAGCAGAGACAGCAACGGTAGTTCCCAGATCGGCCAAAGAGTCAATAGTCTTGCCGTTCCACGAAGCAGGCAGCCCAACGGTCCAAACAAGGAAAGGGAAGAAGAACACGACGGCAGATTGATACAACCCGTCGATCATGTACGCCCAGAATTTGAGACGAGTGTATTCCAGGCCTCGGATACCTCTAATGTAGAGCTGGGGGAAAGCGAGGGCGGCCTTGGCGTTGATATCTTGGTCGAAAGCTGAGTGAAGTTTGATAATGGTTAGCTACGATGTTGTGGAGGGGGATTGGAGAAGACTCTTACCCCCAAGGACGATAACGGGAAGAGAAGTAAACACCAGATTGTACAACAGAACGAATGTATACTGATACAAGTAGGTTGCGTCGAAACTAAACGCAAATATTCAGCGTCTGCAAGGTCATGACAAAACAAATAACGCACCTATTGAAAATGAGGAACCAGAACATGGCAAAAGTCCAAATGACGTTCTACACAAAGTTGAATCAACCTCTCACAATATAATATCAAGGACAAGACGAAACACATACCTTGTAGAAGAAGTTACTGTGCATATCGGCGATACGTTGGTATGACCATCGTCCATGTACGATCAGCAACTTGGTCAAGAAACGGAACTGACCAAACGCATAATCCGCAGACATGGCCGCTTGAGAACCTTCGTACCCAAGCAGACCACAACCGATATTGGCTTCTTGGATCATGGCAACGTCGTTCGCGCCATCGCCGATCGAGAGCGTCATGGCGTTTCGACCTTCCTTGACCTACATGGCATCATGAACACACTGATACTGGAGAAATTAAGGGAGGGAAGCGATACGTACTAGTTTGACAACCAAAGCCTTCTGAGCGGGGGACACACGGCAACACACCACCGTCTCACACTGCGTCGCCAAATTCAGAAAGAGTGGTTTCAACTGAGGGGACAGAGCATGTCTCAACGTATCTCCATCAATCACCACCGCGAACGCAGCTTTCTGCCCGGGGACGAACCCGCGAGTCTTTGGGTCCCAAGAAGGTGGTCCGAGGACAGAGGCGATCTTGTTCACCCCTCCTTCGATTTGGAGTTGAGCTTCGTGGAGAGTGTCTGCGGAGAGGATCATGATTTCCATATCCTGCTTGAGGAGATTACAGCTGAATCCGATCTCGATGGCCGTTTGGACTTTGTCGCCTGCACGAGTGGAACCAAGTTGAGTACCAAAACACAGAAAAAGAAACGCAAACGAAAAACGCACCAGTGAGAATCCAAAGTTTGATACCTGCATTATGCAGCGTCTCAATAGCCTCGGGCACACCCTCCTGCAACTTATCCTCCAAGGCCGTCGCCCCCAGAATCGTCAACGAATGTTCGATCCTCTCATTCGCCTTATCAATCTCCTCGTCCCTATCCTCAATCGCATTATTCGCAGCGTCATAAACCCTCTGCCACTCCATATACTCCTGTTCCGTCAAATACCTATAAGCAATACAAAGCGTCCTCAACCCACTATTCGCAAACGACTCCATATCCTTCGCCGTCTTCTCCTTGAGTATCGGATCGTGATCGGGACGAAGTCGTTGGTAGATCACGCTATCGGCTCCTTTACAGTAGAGTACGATCTGGCCTTGAGGGTTCCGAACGATCACGCTCATCCGCTTTCGCGTACTATTGAACTCGATCATCTCGAGTGGGATATACCGTTCGGCTTGACCCATTACCTCAATATCGATCGAGTCTTTCGTCTTTTGGACAAAGGGGAACCCAACGTCTCGTGCGGCTGCGACCAACGCTGCTTCGTCCGGAGATTCGGCTTTATACTCGAGGTGGAAAGGTCGTTTCGTATCTGACCTATCGGCGAGGACACTATGACATATAGCGAGTGCCCGGAAGAAATTAATGAGGTGATTCCGTTGTTCAGAAGTTCGATCCGAGAGGTCTTCAGCCAGTTTAGGCGATATCAACGTTAACTTCTCCGGTTGACAATACCTATTCTTGAACGCCCGGTTCATCTTATTCATCATATCCTGTTTGAGATGAGCCAACTGTTTCGTCTGTTCTTCAGGGTCCAAAGCGTCCGGTTTGCCTTCCCGTTTCGCCGCGCCCCTTTGAGCCTCTGTAACGCCTTCACCGTACGGTACGCCATTGACGGAACATTTTTGGAACTCCATGACGTTCTGGGTGAGTGTACCTGTTTTGTCCGAGAAGATGTATTCGATCTGACCCAGGTCGTCGGAGATGTTCCAGGTCTTAGGCGTGCATGCTGCGTCGAACGGTTTGTAGTACATGTCGACGTCTTGGGAGATGAAGAAGGCTTGAATCGTTTTGACGATTTCGATGGAGATGTAGAGAGAGATGGGGACGATGTTCTGGAATGCGATAAGGCAGGAACTATTCAAGGTATTCAAGTCAATTCTCGTTTCGTGAGCCATAAAGTGGAAGAACACCTACGTGAATGTGACGATAGCATTGACGACAGACGAATCCGTCGGATCCGCACCAGCCTCAAAGAACGTCGCGCTCGTCCCACCTTTCCCATCCCAAATCCCATTCGCAATCGCCGAAGTCAAGCACATCCCAATCAACACCACGAAATTCACAATCACATTAAAGTTCGTCTCCTTCTCGATCTTGGACCTCTTTGACGGCGTATCTCCACCATTCAGCATGATCTTGGAGTCTGCTCCTGTGAAGACGACCAGTCCAATGATCCAGGATGTATTTCGTACTGTACATCCACGCAAGAGGAGCTCGTTGATTGTTACGGACTCTTGTTTCTGTTCGCCGGTGTTAGGGTCTTTGTACCGAAGAACGCCATGGTAGAGGTAGAGATTCTGGTGAGGAGGCTCGGAATCCAAAACGAACGCGATACGCTCAATGTCGTCTTCAGAAATGATAGACGCAGTAGCGCGCACGGACTTTCTCGGCTTCAAGTTCGTCTCGCCATCCAAGTTCTTCGTTTCGAGGTAACACATATTATCCGGGTCCGAGGTCGAAAGAACGACGATATCAGCAGGGACCTGTTCGTTCTCCCTCAACAGCACGATATCGCCCACTTCCAACTTCTTCCATAGTGTCCTTTCCCACCTAGCCATACCGGTCGTGCGTTTGCTGTGATCGACCACGCCCAAGCTCGAGCGAGACTTTACAGATTGCTGGTAAGCCGTAAGAGAGCCAGAACCACCTCTCCAGTCCTTCATATCATCAGGGGTGAATCCAACGACGGTTTGCGAACTGGATTGGTAGTCCAAAGAAGTCGGGGGGTAACTGTGCTCGTCCACGCTCTGTATATCCTCCAGCCTCCGACCTCCAGCGCCGGAATAATACCCCTGGTCCATACTCTGCGCATCAGTAGTCTCGCTCATACGACTATCGACTCCTTCCTTGCTGAGAACGATCTCCGTGCCCTGACTGGCCTCCCTCTCGCGAAGCTTACGAACACCCTTGGTGACTTTACCCGGGGGATTGATGCCAAGAAGTTTTTCGAACCAATTCCGCGGGTCTGTCGGTTGGTTTACGTTCTTCCAGTGCCCGAGCTTGGTGGCAGCCGAGTTGTTGACCTCCTCGTCGAGGACGGCACGGCGGTAGTCTTCTATGCCGTCCTTGATTGCGGTCACGGTGATAATGAAGATGAGGGGGAGAGCGGCGGTTTGTGGAGAGGCTGCACCGAACATGGGGAAGACTGCAGGGGAAAGTTGAGCGTTGTGGGTTATACAGGTGTGATAGGGACGCACCTTGGAGGACGACGAGTACCAGGAAGTACAAGTTTGCGACTCTGGACATTGCGTTCAGCATTCTCTGCCGCCAAAAGCGGAAAGCGCACGTACCGACGAAACTGTTCATAGAGGTTCTTTGGAATGAATGTCACGACGGTGTATTCTGCCACACGCTTGAATCAGGTAGCTCATAACAAACCAAGAGCACTTACTGCTCGTGCGGACTTTGTTTCTGACGTAGCGAACGACAGGCTCGCCGTGCGCGTCGAGCTCGTCGGGGGGTAGCGGGATGTTGACGTAGATGTTTCGGCGCAGACCGGTGACGGGCGGGGCAGCGGCGGCCTCTGGGGGCGGCTCAGCGGGGACAACGTCCTTGGCCGGCTGCGCACTGCGTTTCTTGGTCGCCCTGCGAAAGAACGACCTCTTCTTGCGGATCGTCTTCCTCCTCTCTGCGCGCTCCTCCGTCCGTATCGACTCTGCAATCGTCGACGCCGCCGTCCGCACTGTCCGCAGACGCAGCTCCGGGTCTACCACATCATGTTCATCGTCTGTTTCGAGCTCGTCGGGATCGAGGTGTTTGCGGAAGCCAGGCATGTAGGGAGGGGTATGACGAGACCAGCGGGGGTGTGCCACGAAACCGAAAGAGACAGTCCAGTCCAAGAGCCAGCAAGGATGGTCAACGAGTGGAGGATCAAGGGAAAGATGGTATGCTTCTCCTGTGTCTGCAACACTCTGGCCACCGCGCAGAGAGAGATGGGTGGCAGTACTTGGCGGTTCCCCAGCCCTCCTGCCTTTTCGGGAAATGTCTCTGCGCGCCCGTCCCCTGGAAAGGAGCGCCCATACTTTGCACCGTTGTTCCTCCTCCCAAGCACCGTCGTTCTATGTCATCGTCTTCGCAATCTCATATTGTATGCTCGTCTACAACTCAGCTCACTTTGCTGCAGAGAGACACCCAGTGAGTGCTGACACTTCCCCGTAGGACATAGAACGCCGGGCACACACGCGTTTCATGGCGGTTGCCAAGGGTGCATGGCACTCTCTCTCGGCGACGGCTTTGCCCTCCGTCAATTTACATCCCTCACTGCAGTCACCGAATAGCCGACGTCCCATAAACTCTTGGACATCCGCAAGCGTCCCAGCAGGATTCCATTCATCCCAACGTGCCCTCAATGCACCTTGCCTCGAGCCTCCCCCCCATCGCAGTTAGCTCGGAATCTTCTCCGAGACGTGTCGGTTCACGTTTTGATACTTGTGCACAGTTGAGCGTTCGCCGTTTTATCTCACTTCTAGCTTTGATCAGCTCGAACCCTCTGCGGGGGTGGCTGATCATCCATCATGTATTATTAGCCGTCCACCCATGCTCATAAGTTAGACAACTTGAGACTGCTTCAAGTTCCTGTGCAGGTGCGTATTTGTAGAGTAGCCATCACAGGTCCGGGTCTGTACTGAGATTCGCAGGTATGTACACCCCAAAACAACATGTCGAATCAATGTTCAGCTGCTATATCATATGATATATACATGCTGTTGCCGTCATGCACTGGCATGATGCAGGAAAGGAATTCAGTAGCATGCTGCATGCGTTCTGTCAACTTCAGGAACGCCACGTTGTGGGACCCATCGTCGCCCACAACGTGCCATTCGTCTTCCTTCAAGTCCGCGACGGGAGATGAGAATGTTGTGTCGTTCCAGTATCAACATGTTAGCTCCGAAATTCATCGACGTGGCTCATCCATAGTGAGTTCAAATTCTCTATATCACATTTCATATAACCCGGAGCCTATATACACCAATATACAACGCTATATACACATTACGCCGAAGGAGGCTCTTGAGCCCACATTCCTATCCGACATCAACTCCCAAGACTTGAAGATCGTCACTATCGGGATTCAGCTACAGTAAATCCCTATCCACACGACTCAATTCGCGGGACGGACACACTTCCTCGGGACGACCATCCTCATGAAATTTTCCCTCCTACACTCCAAAATCCTTCTTCCATAAACCAACCTAGGTCTCGTCATACTATACGTATGCTCCGGGATGATAATGTATCGTGCCTGGGAGAGTAACCCGTCGTCTGCTAGGTACTCGTAATCGTGCGCTCGGATTCGAAGGGTGGAAGCGGTGATGGGAAGGTCGTTGATGAAAGCGTGGACTACTCGTTGTGCGTATAAGGGGTCTATCATACATATGCATCGACGTTTTTTTCGTCTCGTCAGCGTCTCACACCACTCATGGGCAGATGAAGAGGAAGAGGAAACTCACAAAGAACGATCCCAGTCCTCTCGACGTAATGTCTCCCCATCGTATTCTCAAACCTCGGGACCATATAGAACCCTTCGATAGCTGCAAAGTCTTGTCTCCCAAATACCTTATAATAAGGACAAACCATCCCACCAAATAGCGCTGCTTCCACCACGTTCCCCGCTTCGCCCGCCTCCCTATTTCTAAAGATCCTAGTCCGAAGTGGTGGCGCCCATTCGAGGACCACAATCACCTCGTCCTCGTCCTCGCGGTCGTGTTCGTTTCCGGGTCCGAGAGGGAACCCGTCTAGAGCGAATTCGGGGATGGGGGGCGTATGGACGTCTCCGTAGAGGATGCCGTGGAAGTGGTGGGCGAGTTCGTGGAAGATGGTGATCACCATTAATAGGTACGCGTTTACCCTTGCGGCGTTGTCGGGATGGTTGAGTGGGTAGAAGCTTGAGAGGGAGTCGAGGTCTGGGTCGGAGAGTAGGATTGCTAGGTCGTAGTTGAGGAAGATGCGACGCATGGAGGTCATACTGCGTTGTGTTAGACCGGTCTGTTGTGGGTCTTCATGGTGATGTCCTGTTCCGTTCGCAGTTCCAGTTCCGGTTCCAGTCATCTTAACAAGCGCAAAACAACTCGGGAAATCATCCCTACACAACGCCCTCATAACCTTCTCACTCTCATCCCCATCCTCATCTCCACCTTCATCTTCCCTAACAAGAACCCTAGCATACGCAGCTCTAATCTCCTCATTCTCCTCCCTTACAAGCGTCTCACGGATCTTCTCAATTAGGTCAGTGAGGAGGGGGAGGGAGATGGTGGATGTAGGTGTGCTGAGGTCGGGGGAGGTGTAGACTTGGAAGAGAGGGGATGGGCGTGGGGTCTGCGGGGGTGGCGCGACCATTGTGGATTGCAGTATGGGTCGTTGGTGAAGATAAAGGGGAAGATGTGTTTGACCTCAAACGGTGAGACGAGATGAGACGAGGGGAAGAAGGAATGGAGGGATTGAGCGGATGAAGAGCAGGTTATATAGGCAAACGACACTCGTGGACGTGTGGCCGTGTGGCCAGTCTTCTCTACCTTGACGCGAATTGACAGACCCACTCCCTAAGGTTAGATCATTGTCTATTGACTCCTTTGTTCTTCAATCATGGCCTATTCGCCCACACCAAATACCGACCATAGACACAGTGCCACCTACTGTCGAGGACGATCAACGACGATAGCCATCAATATTTGGTGCCTTGATTATGGGCAATGCAATCACTGTTGCCTTTGCCAAATCTTAACGGCGAGTACTGATACTTCAACGTCTTTGACTTCGGTTCTTGCCATTCTCCGATTCAGTCCATCAGTAGCTCCGGGTCTTCCCTAGGCTCAGGTTGGCCACTACCGCTATAGCGCAGGGTGTAACTCACGTTATGAAAATTCCGTGGTCCCAGATAGCGAGCGAAGTGGGGACGAACGGACGAACAAAGAAAGCACAAACTCGGACACCTCCATGGAACGTTGACCACGGTACGTACTCATGCATTCAGGCTTATTGCCACTCAGTGCCTCAGTGACTCAGACTCAAACTGATATGCCCCGAGTCCATCTGCGCAACTGTGGCCCGTTGCCAGCTATTTGACGGTGGTCCGTTCCTAGATATTTGGCAAGACTCAGTGCCAACTTGATAACCTTAAGGAAGTACGGTCAATGTGAAATGATTCGAGCTCATGGCCTCAAGTTTTGACTTGGTTCCCAGGGCCAGCAAGTTGCGGTGGGGTAGGTCTTCGGGGTCCTCTTGTCCGAGGGAACGGCGTAGGCTACCGTATCTCCCCATGCCACTCGGAGTGTTCCATTGACGAGCGAGCGACTCGGACGTTAGCAACGACCTCGCCGTTCGAGTCTCCTCGCGCTGGGATGCTGTGGAAGTCGGGAACGGCGAGTTGATCTGACCCACTGGTACTTACCCACTCTGATTGACTTCGGTCCGCCTGCATATCCTACGCCTGTTGCCACGAGCGACAAGGCGTACGAGGGGAGACTTCTCTCGAGCGACCGCATCGATGATAATACTACGGTGAGCACTCCGAACTTATAAACTCATTCAGAGATGGGGGAGATCAATGCGCATGCGACCGTGGCAAGGTCTTGTCGGCGACGACTCAATTATATAGTCGTTGGTCAATACATGGGGAAGCGTAACCGCGGTTGGTTTCGAATCCAGACGGACCAAGCCTCCGAGACTACTCTGCTCGTCGTACTTACTCGGTTGCCCTGGGCCATGTCTTTCCATCCGGACGTCTCTCATCGACTCGACTCGGGAGCCTAGCGACATTGAAAGGCCTTCACGGTCAACGAGTGGCTTTCACTGGCAACGTCGAGTCCCAGTACGTCTCATCATTGGTAATTTCGACACTGGTACTCAGTACTCTACTCGTACACTCAGGCTTGTCTCATGCCGTTCAGACAATGGCCCACTGAACGTGGAGACCGGCCGATCAAACTCGCCACTGATGTACTCGGACCGTAGGACAATTGGGATGCTGCGTCGGAAACGGTATCATCAATATCAACCATATTGCCACAGACGAACACAAAGAAGACTCGATCACTGGCATTGATCGGGGTGCTTTGGCTTATGACGACGGACGTGCCTCTTCTTCACCAAAACACAAAAGCAACTTGAGTGAATAGTGTCCCGGCCGGTGGCCCAGGTCAAACAAACGGACAAATGGGACGGGGTGTTGCTCAAGTGAGTGACCGTGGTGGGCCAAGGCACGAGCAACCTTTCAAAGGGAAATCATCTCTTCGTGCACAACCTCCAGTAGGCGTACACGACGTTCCACGTCAAGCCCGCCTAGCTCAATCGGATAGAGCGTCAGACTCTTAGGAGTGCGGGTTACAGATCCTGCGATCTGAAGGCTGCGAGTTCGACCCTCGCGGTGGGCTATCGTACCACGTCCTGATGGTTTTTTGCTCCTCCGAGTCCGCTTCCCCTTTTACATCCTGTAGATGACCGGTGTGAGAAGCGAATTATACTGGTCTTCTCACATCCATTGAGTACTCCAGTGACGTCTTTTCGTTTTCTCTTTACTCGTTCCGTCTTAGCTATGCTCAGCAGCTCAAATGTTGTATAAGTATCTCCAGTTGTTACCCTCAAGTTGGGTGATGGAAAAAGCGTCGTTGCACTACTTCCATGAAGTATTTCTGCTATAATGTGAATATAGGACCACTCTTACCGCCGTAAGGGGGTACAAGGGAGAGGAGACTGGGCCCGTGCTCATTAGCTCCAATGGCCCGGTGTGAGGCAGAGAATTTTGGAAGAAACTGGTCTCGTTCCCAGCCGCTCCTCCGGCCTCCGGGAGCGTCTGGGGCATTTGGATAGGGACCCCCTACCGTGGAAGTAGCGCCCACTGGTAACGGTCACATCAGGCCTCGTGCCTGATTCCACGGTGGCGCTTCAAGATTGACTTGACAGATCTAGTCACGTGCAGTATGAAACAGAAAGGTCTCTTCATCCAAGATTATTCAAGAGGTTGCCACAATCGAGCTGAATAGCCTTTAAACCTGCATAATATTGTATAATAAAGCTACATACATTGTCTGGCTGTGTTTACATTTGGTTAGTATCATTCTTGTCCAATCACTATGATGTTATTGTTGCGCAAGTCCAGCAATTGCCACAATCCAAGCTTCTTTTGACTTGTGAGTTTCTCATCCTGCTTTAGCATCTTCATGGTGTTTATTGTGTGCTACATTTCCTATGAAATCGGGCCTCACAAGGAACAGATGAGTGTTCTGCAGCTCGCAACTACGAGACCCATGTCGAGACTTCTCCAAATTTGGGCAAGATCTGGTAAGTTTATCTCGGGAGCTCCACCACAGGATCAGGCACGGGACCTGATGTGACCGTTACCAGCGGGCGCTACTTCCACGGTAGGGGGTCCCTATCCAAATGCCCCAGACGCTCCCGGAGGAGCGGCTGGGAACGAGACCAGAAGAAACCGATGAGTGGAAGTTTCCATATATGGCCGGAATTATCCAAAAATAGCAATGGCTTCAGGTCCGTCCGTGCAGGAGTCACCATCTATACATCGCCTAACTAAACACTGGTGTAAGCCAATCCGATATGCCTGATTATGACAGAGGGTATTTCTCTTTCACAAACGTAAAGGGAATTTTATCTTATTGTATTCGCAAGCAATGACAGTAACCATGCAGAGCAGCCACAGACCATCTATCGACATCAATGAAATGCGACGAGAGTGAGTACGTAGGAAAAAAGAGAACACGAGAACCTGATCATACAGTGACTGATTCTACGGGGCGATACATAGTACACAGAAAAGGTGAAGAGGAGGAGAAAGAGGAGGAGAAAGAGAGCAAGAGGGAATATAGATACCGTGTGAAGAGGAGTGAGCAAGTTCGAGGGTGTGAGTAAGAAGAAAAATGAGGAGACATAATAACTTAATGCATGTAGAAGGAGAAATAGTCCAAATGTGACACAGCGATGAAAGTAAAGTTGCACGACGCGCATCATGAGGTCGTCAAAGCACGTCTCAATAAGTCTCAATCAAGCTAAACGGGTTGAATCGCGATGGTCGTCATGTAGAGTGTGGAGCCACTGGTGATCCAATATGGCCGCTTCGGGCAGAGCTCAGCCTGCGCAAAGCAATGTGGGTGAGGACGCTAGAGGTGTAACCAGATGAACATTAAACTCAAGCAATGAAGATGAAAAAAAACGGGACGTACGTCATGAAGAGACCGAACTCAAGCATTCACAGATTCAATGAGCGGAAGATGATCTCTTGTAGTTCCTAACGAACTCAAATTGCGGACCTGTCTCCGGGCTGCACGGGAAGCGCTTGTACTTCTCCACGGACTTCCATTCCTCCGCAATCATCCTCAAAGCGTCCTCACCGTCCTTGGCAACGCCAGATTCGACTAGCCAGCAGCCGACGACGAGCCCAGTCCGTCCAATACCACCTCTGCAGTGCACCGCGGCTATACGACCCCTCGTCTCACAATCCTTCAACACCGCCAGGATCTCGCGTACAAACTCCACGCTCTGGGGCAGACTGCGGTCCCGAATGGGGAAGTTGTAGTATTCAACTTCGGTGGGGTCTATTCCGAGCAGTGCGCAGCGAGAAGCAAGGTGTGGGAAGTATGGGAACAGCTCGTGTGGCTCGGTGAGGTCGATGAAGGTCCTGACACCAGTCGAGAGCAGAGCGTCGAGTTTCTGCTTCGTCTGCTTGCGCTCAATTTGAGCGGGTTTAACTGGGCAAAAGGGAAACTCGCATGCAACGAGGTTCGGAGTGGCCCAATATGAGTTTGGAATCGGTCGTTGAAGCTGACGGCGAAAGCTTTTGTGGTGCTTTGTGAGAGACCCCCTACGAGACGAGGTGGATGTCGACGGCGAGGTTTGGCACAGTACAGACATAGTATGTCGTAGTCAAGTTCGTGAATGGTATAAAGTGATAATGGTAGAGGTTCTGAAGGGCGAGGGTGGCTAGGAGTGCAACCGGTGCACTCAGGTATATAAGGCGAAAAGAGCCTAGAAGCGTTGGCGCCAAGCCTCAATGGTCCCGCCGAGGTCCAGACATGCGAGCACCGCCACAAACGCCGCGTTGCCAACCTCCTTGGCCAAACGCAGCGCCTCCTTTTGTTCAAGCATGAATGCAGTTGTTCATGTAGCTGTCAAAAGACCCCTTGTCGTTCTATTTGTCTGGTGCACTGGCGTTGACGACGGATTTTTCATTGATTTAGCTTCATTTATCTTTCTAGGACAATCCCGACAGAATACTCTTGACCCGGAAGTCAAACTACTCCCGAGAGCGGATCTAGTACAAAGTGAACGCTAATCTTCTTCATATAGGGGTTTAGAACGTCCATATGCCCCTCCGATGACCCGATAAGCACTCTAATTGACTTCCTGGAGCACGGAAGACGTGCGTTAGGAACGTGCTATGACTTGTCTGCAGCCCCGTCTTGAATGGAAGGTCTCCTCTCATGTTTATTGGCCGTTCTCTCGTATGGAGTTGACGTTCCTTCCGTGGATATTTACTTCTTCCATGATACCTGATTGCCCATCCTGGATCGTACGGTTTGGGACAGAGTGCGTAACATACCACTCAACATCCAATGCTCGATGCTCATATTCTAGTGAAGCAACGGCTTGGTAGGTGACATCGTGTTCTGGTCTCTCCGACCACCTCGGAATCAATGGGGCCATCGTTACCTGCACTTGTCGAACAAGGCAAGTGATACTCCCTGCGTCAACGTGTACTCAGGAAGTATATCTTGCCTTATCATGCACGTTGAACGCGCATGTAGAGTACTGTATTGGACTGTCGTGAGTCGCCCTGCCCGCCTGCATTACTTCACATCTCGTGACATATCGTCATGACGCAGCAGTAAGGTGAGCTCTTCATTAACACGTTACCCGCTCTCGAAAGTGATCCATGATAGCACCATTAGGACATGCATGACATGGATTGCCGGCATATACTCGGGTTATCGTTCGATCTGCTGCTGGTTTACTCTATTCATGCGCCCATCTCGCACACGAAACGTTCGTAGACCTACTCAATTCCTATCTTGTCGGCTCAGCGACGTCAACTTCGGCCATCTGCTGGACTCGTTCCAGTGTATATCGGAGTCTCGAACCGTTCTTCCGCAAGAAGGACCCCTTTCTGTAGGCTTCTTCTCTATCTATTAGAATTTGAATAGGCGGAACGTTACGCTCTGGTTACCAGAAGGGCCCTATTTCTACTATGTACACTTCTCTTCGCATTCCTAACCAAACGCGCCCTTCTCCATAGATACCGGTACCATTCAGATACCTTTCTAACTTCTGCGCGATTCTTTGGTTCGGTCCGAGGTGCGACCCTTTATAAGTCCGGAAATTCAGGTTCCTTGTTGCCCAGCAGGAGGCTAGAGTCGAAGGAGTTCGAAAGGGGGGAGAATCTAGGTTCTTGAGGTACAGTACGTTATCGCTCCGATATTCCAGAGAGTCTAGCATCAAGGAGTGATTGTTGCGACCCTATTCATAGCTCGGAAGGGTGACGCGATGCTCCTTACATGTCGGTACGTCTATTCGTTATCCGCACAGTACATTTCGGCTCGTGAGTGACCAATATAGGTTGAAAGAACGTACATACGGCACTTCTATGCCATAGATTGCGTTACCTTATCGCCAGAAGGGGTGCATAAAGATATGGTCGGATGCCATACGCAGTACGTTATTGCTGTCTGGTGACGATATCATGTCTTTGCTTTGATAACACGTTACGGTCGGGCTTCAATTCGAGTTGAGCAATACTCAAGGTCAACACTGCTGAACGCGGACACGTGTCAGATTGCGGGGGATTTAGGGTCCTCGTGAAGACGAATGTCTATCTATCAGCATATGAGAATCGATTGCTCTCTCCCGCATGCGACACTCGTGGTCGGATCCGGCGGCCAGCCGCCGGGCTTGTCCTTCGCGCGAATGGGCCGAAATCACTATCTTTCAGAGCGATGAGGAGAGTTAGTTGGGTAGTATCACCGATGGGGATCTGTCGTTGCAGGGCTAGTACTACTGAGAGGCTCGAAGAGCGCTCAGATACACGATCACGTGTTCGCGTCGTGAACAATTGATAAAATTGATAAAAGTAGTTGTCGCATCTTCTAGGGGCCAGAAGTGCTCTGTTCAGGTCTGCTCATTTCATCGACACCGAAATAATCGCAACAAGGAATGCATGTACCAATATAACACACTGTAATCAATCATCACCATCCGTGAGGTGACTTTTGCCATGCAAAAAAGTCAAGTATAAGCTGAGCAAGATGCGAACAGCAGCCTCATGATTTCACTTACTTGATGTCGTGTATGAGATAGCCCCACTAGCAGTCTTTTCCCTTTCTATTCACCTAGGCGTAGTCCGTCTTAACGAGTTCAAACTTCGAAATGAAGGTCACTCAGGAGTTGTATCTTCAATTTTGCACCGATGTAATGAAGAATAACAGTAGCGTCTGGAGTGTGGCCTGTATGTGGCTTGCTCAGGCTCCATCTTCTCTGTGATGGTCAGTGGAGGAGACTAAGGCTGTCGATGTTACTACGAACTTTGCTCCATCCGAGACGGCCTTGCCAAAAGCAGACGTGCCTTTCCGAAAGTGGTAATAGCCCCTCCTGATATAGTAACATTCGGAGATGCCAGTGGACAGTTTTGTTAACTCGATCCGGACACTTAGGCTCACACTAATCTCTACTGATACCTATTGCTATAACATCACATTCGCACCCACTGCACGGCCATTCAAGCTACACTAGTGTGTTTATATCTGACGAACTTATCTTGGGCCGCTGCCTTAGCGTACGTCGAAGGACTCGGTGTCACCGGACCTTTGGGAACGATCATGCTGTGAACCTTATATACAACATCGTTCAGATCTCTATATGCTATACTCATTTAGGTGAACCAACGAAGTCCTATCTTTACTCGAGAACATGCGGGTCCGAATGATAATTTGCACCCGATACATCCGTCCAACTTCAAACAGAACACTAACCCTCAAGTGGGCACTCCTTCCCGATTGAGCGATATCCGTCGAATAACTTCCGCCATCACAACCCCCAAATGCACTCTTTCCGCTCCGTCCCTTGATCATCTAGGGGTGGAAATTCTCGGATACCATACTTGAGTATATCCGCTCGGGTCGTCGTACCTGATATGTTGCATCTCTTCAGTACTCGCCATCGCTGAGCCCGTTCCCTCCTTGCCGCTCGTCTCTCCCGTTCTTCTCTCACCTGCACTTTGGACGTTGTCATTGCGATCGTCGCTCTTTCATCTGCTTACAGACTCGATATCGTCAAGACGTTCATTTGGACTCTGCGTTAGGCCTTCCTGCTGACTGACGTGCGACAAAGTGCACTACGGAGAATCTATCCCGACTCGGGCATAGTCAAGGAGAGACACATACGTACCTTAACCTCGACCATGGTGGACTGGCAGAGCCCGAAGGTCATCCTCAAGAGCGCATTCTATTTTGATCATAGTCTCAGCTTTATGCTGGGGTTGTACCTGTACGTGCACACCACATCTGCTCCCCTTCGCCAATCCTACCTCCACAATGACACATGAAGGCATTCTATCATTTCCGTCCGGTTGCTCACTCTGAAGGTCTTGCAGATGGGAATATCTCTTGACGTTCATCAACGTCGAATGGCAACTCATTAGGAGGAGGCTCAAGTTCAGACCAATCCTCGTGAGTGATACTATATCTTTGATCACGGAAATTGTACGATGATTTGCTTCTACCAGTTGGCGTACTTCCTGGGTCGGTACCTGTGGTTGTCCAGTCTCATAGCTATGTATGTGACTACAACTCTGTTCTTGTCTTCGGTGAAGAGCAACTGGCGACTGACTCGCTATTATTTCAGTGTCATCGTTGTTCGGACATCGGGCCGCCAGGACTGTGCTTGTGAGTACTTATCCACCTCCGTTCTGCGAAACTACTACATCAATTTCTAGTTGTATCCAGGTTGTTCGGTGTACGTACCACTGGTGCTTCTTACTTGAGTGTTGGCGCTGACACTGCTTCCATCCTACAAAGATCCTCGGAACGTTCACGACAGTATGCGCCAGCATGAACCTCTTTCTTCGTACTCTTCTTATCTGGAGAGACAACCGCTACGTCGTCATTCTGCTGTTACTCGGACAACTCGGGCATTGGATCATGGCCATCGTCGGTGGTGCGTATTGCTCATCCACTGTCACCCATCTATCGTATTTAGTTCCCTCGCTGATGAGGTGAGTGCGGTTGTAGGGGTGAGAGGAGGACACGCTGCATACTGGGATCCTTCGATTCGCAGCTGCCATTTCAGTCCTAAAGCTCTGATCCCGCTCTACGCGTACAGTGCGTACACTATTTTTCTCACCCCTATCTCCTAAGTATCCGCGTTGAGTAACTCAATGGGAATATAGCAACTCTATTCGATCTCCTAGTTTGCGTCCTAACCATTGCAGGGTTATATCGGCATCACGTACTCAATACGGGGTCGTTGTGGATGCGGGTATGTAATCAAGGTGTTCTGTACTTCGTCGCTACGGTATTAGTGAATGTTCCTCTATTGGTACGTGTTTTGCATGTGCTTGGATTTCTTCCGATCAAGTCTCTGACGGATTCAATCAGGCTTTCGCGTCGTTGAACTTGAATGCGGTGATGGCTCTCATTTGCTCAGTCCCAGGTATGTCTCTTCGCGACGTGCATCCCGGTATGAAAGCTCGAAAGTCTAAACAAACTTTCTTCCAAACAGCGGTGACCCTGAGGTACGTTTTCAAACTATAGCGCCCACGCTCAATGCTAACATCATCTTCCTTAGCATCATATTCTCGTCGCGAGCCGTTATCTCCCTCCTCTCATGCAACACGCATAGCGGCCGCCCGCTATCGTCATCGGACGACGACACACCTGTCAACAAAAATCGGGGGGGCGACGGGGAAAGGGTCAGGGCGAGGGAAGGTGATACGGATAGTGGGGGCAGTCGGGATCGTGGCGGGACATCTGTTGAAAAGACCTCATTCGGTGGATTCACGACGAATATCGAATTGGAAGCTGAGTATGTCTTTCGTATTCGTTTTGTATGTGGAACAAAGCAAGTTCACACGGCAATCACAGATCCTCCCGGACCAATCCCGATGAGTTGACAAGTAACTCACCGTGGTTATGGAACCATGCGAATGGTGGCGGGGTAAAGGAGGTGTCCCGAGTTTGATTATCTCGTTACTTCTGTTTCTGTCTTTCCTGTGATCTATATCAAAGTGTCCTTCGTTTCTTCTTCTGTCTGTTACATTCCCTTCGTTGTGTATCGTGCGTCATCCTTGTACAATATGTAAATCACCCTCAAAAGATCGTGGCGCGTTTCGTACTTCCTTTGTTGGCGACGCTTTGAGTTTCGAGCTCGAAGCAGCCATGCGATAGCCTCTCTCGTTCCCGCGAGGAGGATGAGGATGAAGAGTGGGGATGAGGATGAAGAGGTGGGAGGAGGTTATTTTGTCAAGCTTTCGCTACGCGTAATGCCAGTGTGCCGTGAAGCTTGAACCGACTGAGTGTCTGAGAGATAATTTTGAGGTGTCTCTGTGTTGCTAAGTCATTCAAAAGTACATTCGTGTAGATTGTCGGAAAGTACACACAGATTTTCGCACTCTTCGCGGATTGAACCTGGCCAGATACATTACCGCTTAGCACTCGGCACCGGATCCGTAGCACTCAAAAGATTTGCAACGACCCCAGAGGTCTCCTGCAACTGTTTATGTTTATCAAACAACTCCTGAATCGCTTTGTTGGTATCAACCAGAATATCTTCTTCCGTGGGTGGGAGGGCTGCTTGAGGATTCAACAGTGGGAGTGCGCCGACGCCTGATTGTCTGAGCAATTCTTGGAGAAGGTCTGTGGCTTGTTTGACTGATGCTAAATCAGCTGAAGGAGGAGAGCATCGTTATAGCATGCAATTCTGCCATAGATCTATGGTGCGCACCTGCTGTTTGAATGGGGTTTGTGCCAGAGCGATAAGCATGTTCTCTGTAGGCCTCGAAGGGTAAGATACGTCGTGAACCAACTAGCCGTAATAATGTCCCATGGAACGGCGAAACCGACAAAAAACGTACATTCCATCAAGAGCATGCCTGGCAAGACCCTGTACCCTCATAATCTGCTCTAAAATAGTCATGATATTCTGCTTGAATGTCTCCGGCGAATTGGGATCCTGCGCTCCCACCTGGGAGATGTCTACAAATGTCTGAGACCCAAATGGCTGCGAGCTGAAGCCTCCGGGGACGTCTGCGAAGTTCATGGATTGTGACGAGCCGTAGAGGGACGCATTTGAAGCTGAGGAGTAGGACATGGGTAACATAGCTTCCTCGTAGTTGGAGATGTGATGATTGATCGAATATCAGGGTGGCTGAGTCGATCATGCAACTACAATTGTAGTACAATAATACTAATACAATCGAGTAGGGGCCTGCGACGTGCGTGCAGCGTCGGGTCCGCGGTCCGCGGGTCACGGTTCCTGTAGTACGGTTGCCTGTGAGTCCGCGGATGAAATTTCCCGCGCGCCGCCTTGCTGGCAACGTCGCCACATCGTTGAGGACCTTGCAGCACCTCCAAATTGTAACGTAGTGTAATTTTGAGGACATATTCTTGAAGTACTCGCTCCTGCGAGTCGAATGGTATCGAGAAAATGTAAGAAAATGTCAAACAATATGCCAGGAAAAATACCGTGGGCTTTGCCACCGGTGCACAATGGCTAAGCGCTCGTACAAGAACAGCAGCGAAGTTGTCGACGACCTTGCACCACCTCCTGAATGTCAAAGCAAAAATTGGGGACATATCTTACGGTACCCACACATGCTGTTTGAATGACTTGCTTCAAATAAGATGAGAAATGAAGTCAAGGATAGGTAAGTGAAAGTTGGTACGTTGTTGGCACTGGGCGCCTACGTAACACGGATGCCGTTGAGAAAAGTTGTCCTCTGTTGAGCAGCCAGATATCCGAAAAATTCTGCAAATATACGAGAAACATGCATAGGTACTGAATTCTATGATGTGCGAAACAAACTTATTTTGTTCCGTAGAGGGGAGTACACTTGCCTCACAGGCCCTCCGAAGTCTGTTCTTGTACGAGCGCTTAGCCATTGTGCACCAGTGGCGAAGCTATGGTATTTTTCCTGGCATGCTTTTGACATTTTCTCACATTTTCTCGATACCATTTGACTCGCATGAGCGAGTACTTCAAGAATATGTCCTCAAAATTACACTAAGCTCCAAATCGGAGGTGCTGCAAGGTCCTCAATGTTGTGGCGACGTTGCCAGCAAGGCGACGCGCGGGAAATTTCATCCGCGGACTCACAGGCAACCGTACTGTAGTGACACGGTCCCGTGATTTGTTCAGCCAGTCCGACGCTTAACCTAGTGAAACAAGTTGGTGAGTGCTGCCTGAATCAAGTGTACAGGTCTCCTCAGGCTAATGATGCGGCACTGAAAGAAGTTAAATTCCAACGCATCAAGAGAATAGAACAAGGTATATATACATATCGTTTGTGAACATGGTGCTATCGCATAGACATGACAGTTGCAATCCAAGCCTGAAGGTATTACAATGTATAGATTATCAATGTAAACAACGCCCGTTGCAGTAAGACTTTTCAGCCCTTGCAGAATGTATGAATCCAACATCCCGCGTCAAGAACCCTCACCACACGAAGCCTACTGGAGCCGGCTGCGCTTCGAATTACGGCTACGAGCAGAGACTTCGCTGTCACCAGCTACATCGGTGCTCGTACCCTCTGCGAGCTCCGGCTCTGCGGTATCCTCAAGCAATGGTTCGCATGTCGCCTTCCGCTTGCTACCGGCCCTGGTGCTCGCGTTACGCTTATGGCTGCCGCCACGCGATTCAGTCTGGGCTCGGGAGGTCGAACCTCTGTCGCGATTACCCGACTTGGACGATCGTTTGTTTGAGCCTGATTTGCCGCCGACATTAGCAAGTCGTCCTGAGGGATTGGTGGACGATGCGACAGAATTTCGAACGGACGTAAGGCGCAGGGCGCGAGTTGACCTGATCACTTTGACTATTCGTCCATCGAGGTCGGCCAACTGGTCAACAGTGGTACGATCCCGCTTGGTGGGCCAGCCCTCCATCTCACAAGCCTTCTTTAGAGTTGTCACGATCACCGTATGATTCTCAAAAGGAGATTGAGGCCGCTTAGTAGTTTCCACCGGGATAAGCCCCTGAACGTTTTGTGATCCTGCGATCCTTTTGGGTTGGACTTGTTTTATCTTGAACAGCTTATTCGAGCTCGCTCCAGTAGACTGCTCCTCCGTGGTCGGTTTATGTTTGGCGTCCTCGGGAACGGCATACTGCGAAAGAGCCTTCTGGTCGAGGCTAAGCCAGTGCTGTTGACACATCTTCATCAGGGTGCTGATTAAACGGGAAAGATTCGTCGGAAGACCAGTCTCTGGATTAGGTAGCAGATTAAAGCCTGGAGTGCCATTCTGAACGTCCCTAATCTTCTGCACACAACCCCAGAATGCTCTTATGTCGGGGTTGTAGTAGCATGTCTCATAGCGATCGTGAAGGAATGCCGGTAAAGTGGAATACTTTAGATCGTGCAGATGAAACCGCAAGGCAAAGTGGTTGATGAGGTGAACGAATGACTCAAGGTCGTCGGGTAGTTCCCAAGGCTTTCCTGGGAACGCAAGACGTGGAGCTGAGAGGTAGTACCAGGTTCCCTATAATGCACCTGTGTCAGCAAAAATAGGATTGTGTTGGTAGAAGCACGCACAGAGCGATTCCCGTCACTGAATTTGTTGCTCTTCAGTTGCTCTAGTGATTTCGACAAATCCCAATCTATGAGCACTCCAGTCGTGACTTCATCACCCTCCGCGTCCCTCTCCGCCAAGATGACAATATTATTCTCGCTGATGTCCCGATGAAGGATTTGAGCATCTTCGTAAGCGTATTGATGAGCTGTAGTAGTGATAGTTAAGATATGTCAACTGCGTCCGATGCAAGACGCAATCTATTGGTGCTACTCACCTAATAGCGCACTGTACACAAAGGAACATAATTGTTGAGATGTCTGATACTCCTTTAGAGGCATGCCAATCTCTTTCAAGACAAGGCGATGGTGGTACATCGGCTGCTTAAAGTTGTCGAGAAAGGGATGCGTTATAGTGGATTGACCGGGCATATCTCCACCACAGCAAAGGGTTGCTATGTTCTGCACCTCTTTCTTCTCAAGTAGGCGATAGGTAGATGCCTCCGGGTTCGATGAACTGTCGCGCCAGGCATCCTTAAGAAAGACGAACTCGTCTTCTTGTAGATCGTAGGCAACATAACCTTTGGTCCCACGGCCGAACGGCTCAGCACCAGAGCTGGAAAATCGACGCCCAATGAGGAAATGTCGCAGAGAGGGGTTCTGGAATCCTGCGGAAGTACGTCCGGGGCAGGGTTCGACATGATTTTCCGGCACGCCAACCTTGTAAATAGGTGTTTGCGCCTCGCCTTTCGAGAGGTCGTTGGGCCTGAGCACGGCCTTCATGGCCTCCTTAACGTACTTCTGAACGTGGTTTGGATAGTCCGCAAAAGTGTTGCCTTCAATCTTTGCTTTCATTCGTATGACGTCCTCAGAGTTGGCTGCTACCGCTGACACGGTGGGATCATATCCAACTTGGTCGTCGGACATCTTGACGAAGTAGTACAGAAATCGGACAAGCGCCATTGGGTCCTTCTTGTAGTCTTTATACTTGGACATGATCATGCCATCACGATCCCAGATTTGGATACTGAATTGATCCTTGAGAATATAGAGACTGAAGAAGAAAAGGCGATGTTGACGTTCCATACACTCGCCCGCGTATTCGGCTATTTGGCCACGGCCGTATACTTCATCCTCGGCAGGGGAAAAACGATCAGGATTACCGCGGGGAAACTTGTATGGATCGACGTTGAATTTAACTTCGACAAACATACGAACGAACTCGTAAAGGCATCTCGCGATGAGATTCCCATCCTCTGACCGGGAATTGTTAGACTCGGGACCGGCCTGATTAACGGATTCGGGGTCGTCTTGGTTCGCGGAGGTACCAGCATCGTCAAGAGGACGCTCTGGTTGCGGAGACGGATGGGAGGACGGATGGGAGGACGAATTAGAGTAAGGAATCGTAGCTTGGTTGGAAAGAGTGGAATTGGGACTCTCAGCGGTACCATTATTCAGCGTAAGAGCAGACGGGGACTGCGGCAGCGGATCGGTCAAGGGAGCAGGGACATTGGCTTGACTGGAATCCTTAGATGCAGTGTTGCTAGGATCCGCATGTTCAGAAAGATCCCTTTGAGTGGTAGGCGTACTGATGGGGGCCGGATGAGGTGCAAGCAGGTTGCTGAAGGCCTCAGACGAGTACGGCTGGGCTAATAAGTCGGATCGAGTAGGGGTGGTAGATCGGCTGGGGGGGTCTGTAGACGCCTTTCCGGAATCAAGAGATTCAGAAGCGCTCGAGAGAGGCTCGGAAGGAGGTGCTGGGGCTGTTTCGGAGGCCTTCTTCTTTGACTCTTTAGCCTGGGTGGTCTTGTTCAAGGCCTCGTGCGGGGTGCGCGACATGTCGTAGAAGCTAATGTCTACTTTCGAATCATGGATAGATGCGCCTTGACCGTGTTGGGCCGTAATCAGTGCACGTAGGTCATGCACCGTACCCTGCGGTTCGCGGTTGCGGACAAAACCGATGATTGCGTTGAATACTTTGCACTATGATGATACACGATTCATGAGATGTTGTAGCTAGTACATATGAAGGACGAGAAAGTGCGGCTTACCAGATGCGGATAAATGTCCGCCTCTCCCGTGTATGACTCAAAGTCCATCCCGTCAATCATAGGTTGAATTTCGTTCAGAAGTTCTTTGAGTACTTCAGCATCTGTATTCTTCGCCAATCCCTTCGTAACGAAGAGTTGCATGAGATCGTCATAGTCGACGCTACGTTTGGTGCGAGAATCCATTTCGTGAACGAGTTCGGGTCGAAATTGTGCGGTGTTCGTTTCAATTCCACGGGACCGGTTGTTGATCCTCGATGCAGTAGTACTTTGAACGAATGATACACCGGATGCAGGTAAAACTCCAGGATTTGGGAGATGCGGGACTGAAGAAGTGGCAGAATCGCCCATGGTGAGTGAGATGTGGTTGAAGTGAAACGCAGGCGAGTAAACGAACCGGATTAAATAGCTCACGCTGTGGTCTTCTGGCGGAACTTGAATCAACCTAAGGTAATGATCAGTGGCCCACAGAAGCTCTTAGCGAGACCCGAGTGTGGTCCGGTAGAATGTGGTGGCGGATGAGTCAGATAAAACGAGGCGGAAGGAAGGAAGACAATGCACTCTAACAATGGCTCATTGGTCAACGGGACAATGCCAATTGAGAACAATGGCTTTCTCACGCAGTGGAAAATCTGTACCGAGGCAAAGGTTGAATACTCGATCTTCCGAATGGGCCAGTGCGCGGGGTTACGCCACTGACGATAGGCCAGTATAATGTACAGGATTTTCGAGATGATTCTTCTTCCAAATTGCCAGTCAAAAATAGTGATTCGAATATAATGGACACCTGACAGTGATACTTACTATGGGAGTGGGAGGATAAGATCACTGGGGCTCTGGATGGTCAGTCTTTATGTTCACGATGGATATATCGAAGATGGCCTCTGGGTATATCGAGAAGTGAGACACTGGGTAAGTTGACGGGTGTCTTCAATGATGAAATTGGTAGAGAAGTCGTGAAAAAATTCTAAATTTATTCAAGGTGTTGAAGAAATGGAGTGAAAATCGGTAAAATTGAAACAAAAACACCATTTCTTCAACAATTTCATCAGATCACGTGACTGAAGAAATTGGTCGACTTATGCAGTGAGACGTTCAGATGTCAGACTTAGACTGTTCGTCGGTTCAAACTAAGGTTGCTTTGTTTGACCTTGGCGGCTGCGAGTACAGAGGACCCCGGAAAATACCCTATGAACTTTGATCCCATGTCCGGATACAAACAGGGGTTAACGGCCAAACACTTTGATTTTATCCGGATAAAAACGGGGGGTCCGGCCGTGAAGACCTTGATCCTTGTCCGGATATGGACCATGGCCGGCCGGACCACCTTGATCCTGTCCGGATACCAAGAGGTACCGCTCGGAGCTCCGGCGATTACCGGTACCTGCGGAGAGAACAACTTGCTGTCGTCTGTAAGGTTAGTAAATGTATTCATTTATTACCGAATTTGTAGGTTTCCTACCTAAACTTGGCAACTGCAACTGATTTTCGGCCGCACCTGCAGTACTTACTGAGCGGAGCTTGAGCGCTGAGCGCCGGTTGGTTTAGGTTGCGGTTGGGTAGCATCGAAGGCCCTCATTCTGATACTCTGTACACAGAGTACTAGTGGCACTGGTGCTCTGTGTAATTTAGAGGATTCTGACGATGAAAATTGCCGAAAATTGAAAGCAAATCGAAAAAATAGCGATTTTTCTTGATTTTTAGGACTTTGATTTCTGTCCGGATAAAAACCGGGGGTCCCGACCGAACCTTGATCCAATCCGGATACAAACGGCCTTTGAGCTGTCCGGATACAAACCCCGCCGCCGACCTCAAAGTTCATAGGGTATTTTCCGGGGTCCTGAGTACAGTAAGATAACCACCCACAAGATCTGGACAGACTGGAGACTGGCAGATTCGCCACTCAGTCTCGGCCACAACAAGTTCGCCTATCATGCCGCTGCAAAACTCCGCTCATCAATGATCAGCCTCTCCTTTTCCGATTTCGGCAGTCATCTCAATTTGAATGCAGCCACCAACAACTTCTAAACAGCAAGTGTTCTGTCATCGTTCTAAAGAACACACTGAGACCTAGAGACATCATGAATCACAAGTGGCAAAGCTCGTCATTTAATAGCAGAACGTGTGGCTACGGTGAACAGAGTACTGTCGGATCCCAGTACACTGGTCAACTGGACCACGATCATTATGATGGCGATGATGTGACTGCCGAGAATGGTAGGTCGCTCAAGGTCGCTGAGTTCGTTTTATTGACGGCATCAGTCGCAGCTGCGAGCCTTTTGAATTTTCAATTGAACTTATTCCAGCAGATCTCAGTACTCAGTCCGAGTCAGTCGACGGTCAAAGCCCGCACGGGGCGCACGGGGCGCACGAGCCGTACCATGGTACCAGCTCGACCAAAGCTCAACGGTTCAAGTTGAGATTGTATGGACACGTGAAAGACATGGACGAAACATCGACATCGATTGGTTTCGTCTATGCACATACGACGCCCAGGGCTTGAGGATGACCTTCAAGGCTTCTTTGACAAGCTCTTGAACGTGCCTTGGATAGTCATTGAAAGTCTTGTAGTGGATTTTCGCCTTCATCTCACTCACCACATCGGATTCGGTCTCTAGCACTTGCACAGTAGGGTCATGCCCGACTTGTTCGTCAATCCGCTTGACCAAGTAATAGAAGAAATAGAGAACTTCATCGGCTCTCGCTCGTAGTCCGTCATTACGGTCCCAAAGGTGAACACGGAACATATCTCTATAGATGTAGAGGCTATATAAGAAAAGCTGATGCTGGCGTTCAAAGACCTCGCCCGCGTATTCCGCAATCTGGCCCCGGTCATAACGTGCATCTTTGTCGCTGTAGCGGCCGTCCTCAAAATATCGTCCATCGCAATTATAGGGATCATCTTTGAATTTAACCACGATAAACATGCGGACAAAGTCATGGAGACATGTCACTTCATTGAATGACTCGAGGGAATCGTCATAGCCAGACCGGGCAGTGTTCGACGCGTCGCAATCAGCGATGTCAGTGGAGGAAGTAATGCTTGGAAGGAGCACAGGGTCCAATTTAGTATGCTGGGGCGTCGGAGAAACAGTTGCGGGACTTGAAACATTGGCCGGTATAGGACAGGCGGAATTAAGAGCAAGGGTAGGTCGATAATTCATTCCGGAATGCCCGTCCATCGAGCCGTTGGCGCCGGTAATGGTGATATGATTCGGAGTCCGCGACATGTCGTAGATGCACAGACTTACTATTGAGTCCTGCTCCTGGTCTTGAGGATGTCGTGAGGTTGATTGGGCACGTAAATTAGCCACTTTGCCAGTGCCAGCACGGACGCGGACAAACTGAATAATCGCGTTGACTAGCTTGCACTATTGCGAGAGGTGTAAGGATAGTGAAGCATTAGAACGCAAAAAGTAGCGTACCATATACGGGTTTATATCTTCCTCCTCCTGGAAAGACGAGAAATCCATACTATCGATGATTGCTGGACTTCCTGCCATAATTCCTCAAGTACCGCATCATCGAATCTGTTCGTCCGCGCGTCGATAATTTCCTCGATGAATTCCGCGAACTGGATGTATCCCGTGCGTGCGTCCATAAGTTGCTGAAATCGAGCCCGTCGACTGGAGGCAATGAGGCTATAAACAGAGTGTTATACTTACAAATCACAAATGCGTGTTGCTTTTAGATGTCAGTTGACTCAGCTGAATTCGTAAGTGGTATGAACAAAAAGAGAAAGGAATTCCTTTGACAGCTTCTTGTTTATGCAATGAACAGGAAGAGAAGAAATGTGTTATCGAGAGCAGCAAGGCTGGAAGCTTGAATGAACGTTCATGCACATGAACAACGTTGAAACTTGTCGGAAAGCTCACGAACACAACAAGAAACGCGCACGTGGTTTTTTTACGTAAACTAGTAGATGGTTGCCCAAAGCGGACAGGAGAGAATACCGCGCTGCGGCCTCGTGCATTCGGAGGTTGTCCTTTTTCTCTCAAATCCACCACCATTGTCTTTAGGAATACGAAAGGCGCGATGTTCGCTTGAGCTGCCGAGGTCCAAAGGGCCCTCCCCTCCTCAAGCAACAAGTTTCCCCTCCATATCTTCTTGAGCATTTCTTGCTTCTGTCTCATTCGCCATTCATACTACTTTGCTACGTTAATCAACGCAGACGTGTCATGGAACCAGAATCCCCAGAAGCCATACAACAAGAGGAAATATATGCGCTCAGAAATATATTTGATGAAGACTACATCGAGTGCCCCCCTCCCAAGGCGTGGAAGGTATGTGTAGCCGCAGCTCATGCTGCTGTGGCTAATCGCTCGACGCGTACCGTAGGGTGCACCACGGCTCCCGGAGTTCATCATCAGGGTAAAACACAGGGACCCAGAGTACTCCGACAAGATCTATTTTAATTTACACACAAAGTATGGAGGGTTGTCGTTCGTTGCTGCGCCCTGTGTTAAGAGTGCCCTTAGGTTTCCCAAGACATATCCAACACTAGCTACCGCTACCTTCACGATTAAGCAGCCTATCGTAGGCTTGAAACCACACGAAGTTACGAAACTTTCTAACGCTATTCACGCCGAAGCACAACGTATCAAAGGCCGCGAAGCCGTCTTTGAAGTACGAAATAGACTTCAATCAAACTCGAAGTACATCTGATACTAAGGGGTTGCAGATCGTTACATTTGCCCAAGAATGGATCGCCACCAACGTCGAGCCACCAGTTGAAGTATCGGGCTCGTTAGCAACACAGATGATCCAACGTGCGATCGCCGAAGAACAAGCGAAGAAGCAACGCGAGGAAGCAGAAGCAGAGGAAGAACTCGAACGGGAGAATCAGAGAGCACTGGAAATGCAAGAGCAGATTAGAGCAGACGCTGAACGACAGCAGATCGAGAAGGAAGAGTTTCACAAGGCGAGAAAGAGGGCGATGTCAGATGCCACTGAGATTGCGCCTCTTGAGGATTTCAACGACCCGACTCCGATTGAGACGTTCAATGAGGTTATACAGTGGCAGGGTGTCTCGTTCACGACTGTTAGACTGTTCCATCCTCGCAAGGGTTTGTGTCGTCGTGAGTTGTGCTCAGGGATACCAAGCTCACGTTTCGTTACAGAGTCTCTGGGCACTGTCTGGCATGCCGAGCCAATTGCTGATGATGCGCAAATTTCCGTCCAGCTGGAAGTACGCAGTATCACCTTCGAGTCTCGCTACTACTCAACCAGCCAAGGTAAAATTTGCGCAATGATTTCATTCTCTGGCCTGACCCCTTTTGTCTTCTGTCATAGGTCGCAAGAAACTCAGACAAGTCGAGTCAGAGATTAAACGATTGATCTCGATCCGTCACTCTCACCTTCTGACCGTCCTATCCGTGAAGCTCGCCATCCCGCATTCGAGTGGCTCTCCCAAGCTTGTTATTCTTTGCGAAGGTCGCCCCTCGGTCACTTTGGACGACGTCCTGCAAGATTGCGACAGTTTGCGTGAAGAGCGTGCCTCTGATTATTTAGGCCAGTTACTGTCCGCACTCAACGCGATACATACTGCAGATCTCGTGCATCGAGGCATCACACCGAAATGTATTGGCCTCGTTTCTGGTACGCGACCGGGGGAATCCAAGCAAGTCAAACTCTTCAATGTCGCATATCATGTCCGACTCCTGGATATGCATCGGTCTGACCCGATTGGTCCTGACATCGGTCGGTGTGACGACGAACCTCCTTTGCCTGAAGAATGGTACGCTTTCTTTTCCGCTCGTCGTCTTTGTGATAGGAGTCTAAGGTGCATCGTATGATGATCGTAGGATGCCAAAAGATGCTCTTGAATCTTCGCTAGTATATACCAAGAGTCGAGATATTCATGCAGCTGGGATCGTGCTTCTGAAGATGCTCCTAGGTCGGGACGTCGTAGCGATTTACCCCGACGTTCACGCTGCTCTTCGAAATGGTACGTTATCTCGAATGCATCGCGACTCATGCAAGCTCCAAATCTGATTATGCGTAGCTACTATCACCCCGCGAATGCAAGGAATCGTCTTGAACATGTTGGCGCCTACGAATAAGAAAGGCGTCACCTGCTTCTCACTTATGACAGAACTCGCAGGAGTAGTATTTAGTCACGCTCAAAAATCTCCGACCATTCCTATTTCAAGTATGTACAATGTTGCTGTCATTCACGAGCTTGAGGCAAGAGGATATTAACAATTTCGGTCAATAGTAGGGCCGAAGACTCCGATGCCACATCAGTACCAGTTCAATGGCTCGCCAGAGTCAGATTATTTCAAACCCCCGCCACCCAAGGTCAGGCAAAGCAGTCGATGGAAGGACGACTGGGAGGAACTGGAACTTCTCGGTCGAGGTGGCTTCGGCTCTGTCGTTAAAGCGAGGAACAAGATGGACAACCAGATCTATGCAGGTAAGTCTGGCCGCCACACTGGAACTCGAATAGGACTAAGAACCGGATTATTCCCTCTTCCTTCAGTGAAGAAGATCAGACTGCGAGCAACGCCAAGTGCGAACGAGGACCAACGTATCTTCCGAGAAGTCAACGTCCTCAGTCGCGTCAACCACCGCAACATCGTTCGATACTACACTGCCTGGGTCGAAGTCTCTGAATCAGCATCCACAGTCGCTTCTTCCATGGACAGCGAATCCGGCACCTCCGTCCCCGACTCCCGAACTCACTCTCACAATGGAGATGATGAATCAAACCCATTCGTGTTCGACATGGATGATTTGGGCTCTGTGAGTCGAAATTCGTTCCCAAGCATTCGGTTCACGAGGTCTGGGACCCCTTCTTCGGGTAGCGAGGGCACGGGAGATGGATCAGATGAGGATGAGGATGGGGCCAGTGTGGAGTTGTTGAACGGGGACCTGTTTTCTACGGACTTGAAGGGGAAGGTGGCCGGTAGGAGGAATACGCTTCAGCAGCAGCATCCGAGTCGACCCGCGGTCAGTAGGACGCTCTATATTCAGATGGTATGTAAATCTCTCTTGCGTCCGGACGATGGTAAGGGCTGTAGTGTTGATGATCCTATTACAGGAATATGTCGAACGGCAAACGTTGCAAGAGGTCAGTAACACTTGTTCTGATTGGAACCCTTCGCGTACTTAGACAACTCCGGTAGCGCATCGCGGAGGGTTTGTCGGAAGCAGAGGCGTGGCGTTTGTTCCAGCAGATCATAGATGCCTTGGTGCACTTGTCAAGCAATGGAATTGTGAGTGCTTCGTGGTCGTCGTCATTTATCCTCAGCGATTAACATGCTATCAGCTTCACCGCGATATCAAACTTACAAACATTTTCATTGGTACGTCTCCGCGTCTTTGTATCGTTTCCGTCTATTCACCGAAGAACCATACCAGATGGCAACGGCGATTGCAAAGGTACGTACTTCGACACATGACGAGAAGATGTACACGTTTTTGACGTTCCCTGCCTTTGTCAAGTTGGTGACTTTGGTCTTGCCACAACCAGCCTAGCGGTGGAAAGATCGGACGCTCAACCCGGGGCAACGGCGGACTCAGACATGACCCTAGGTATGTGCGACGTTGCTGAGGCTATACAGTTTCTGATACTGACAGAACATAGATGTTGGTACTAAACTTTACATTGCCCCGGAAGTCGAATTCCACCGGGGAGGCCCTCGCAATTTCGGTAAAGCGGATATGTACAGTCTTGGTGTGAGTCTGACTGTCTAAGTAACATGGGTCTTTTCTCATCATATGACGTTAGATCGTCTTCTTTGAGATGAATTACCCATTCAAGACTGGCGCGGAACGTATAGCCGTGTTGGATGCTCTTCGTAGGCCCGACATTCAGTTCCCTCCAAGTTGGGATCCCCGTCGCACTCGCCAAAGACAAAGTGAGCCTACATCTTCCATTTGCACAGATGCGGATCATTCATAACGCACGTTCGTTTCTAGTCATTACGTGGTTATTGCAACGCAACCCCGATGACAGGCCAACGGCACTGGAGTTGTCACAGAGCTCCCTCCTGCCACCTCGAATGGAAGATGAATATTTCAAGAATACTCTGAAGATGATGGGTGAGTGAGCTTATATGGTCCGGCACGTGCTAGACCATTGACACTCTTCGTTTCGATCTCCAAAAAGTCAAAGCAGACACGCCCCACTATCAGGCGGTTCTGTCAACCCTGTTCGGACAGACTGTGAAGCCTTCTCGCGCCTATCTGTACGATGCCGAAGTCGATATGTCTGAGAATGCCACCCTGAACCCTATGGTTCATGACCGTTTGGTGCAAATCTTCCGCCTTCATGGAGCGATTGAGATGGAGCCTAGTCTGCTTCTCCCCGTGATGAACCCGGAGGATGACCAGAGCCGGGCCATGTTTTTGGACAGACATGGAGAGGTTGTGGCTCTGCCTAATAACGCCTTGACGCCTTTTGCTCGTCTGGCAGCCAGAGCGAACATTCGGAGAATCAAGAGGTATCATATTGGTGATATTTATCGACCGATGTGAGTGAAGCGTCTTAATAGATGCTGTTCGTTGGATATTAAAATTTGCAAATGCGTAGTGTCACGCCGGGCCACCCGAAGACAATGAAAGCTGCCGTGTTTGACATCATCACCCCGGATGTAGTCAATGGTTCAGCGGCAGCGGCAGCGGAGGCCATCTCTATCGTCAATACGTGCATCGAAAGCTTTGCAAATCTAGGCAGTTATGAGATTCATATTTCTCATACCAAAAGTGTGTTCTCACTTGTTTGATACCATCGGTTTGCTGACGGCTGACTGTATTGCTAGTCTATGATACCGCCTTGAGTCGCATATCAGCTGAGCTGCGTTCAGAAGTCATCAAAGTCCTGGATCAGAGCAAGTCTTCGCAATCCCAAAAGCGTTCAAATCTTCTCCGCAAGGGTGTCCCTCGCAATGTGGTGGACGAACTGGAAGTCCTGATGGAAATCGGCAAGTCTGCAAAGAATTATAGCTTGTCTTTGCGCTAATCCATGCCCACAGAGGAGGATATGGATGTTATAATCTCGAAGCTCGAGAGAGTATCTCCCCAATTACTCGCCTTGCTTCTTGGTCCTTTTGAAGAAATCAAGAACGCAGTCAACTTTGCGATTGGAACCGGCGTGAATCGACCCCTCTATTTCCACCCTCTGTTCATGTTGAGCAACCCCAATACCCATTTCAAAGATGGTGTATGCTTTGTGGCATTGAGGCGCCATAAACGCTCAGATGTCCTGGCTTTGGGTGGGAGATATGATCACCTCATCTCACGATTCTCTCCCCCGAAACCCAAATCCGAACCGACATGTGCCATCGCGGTGCAAATCTTCATTGACAAGATTACTCTCGCCCTCGCATCTTTCCAATCGGCCTCTCAGAAGATGCTTTTGAAGGAACGCCGGTCGTTTGGCTATTGGAGTCCTCGGCGATGCGATGTATATGTTGTCTCACATCAAGAAGGACATCTCGCCGATCGACTCGAAGTTACCTCGTGGTTATGGCAGAATGGGATCAGTGCTGACCTGATGTACGAGTTTGGCCTGAGGGACACAGAACATGAGAACGTCATTGACCAGTGCGCGCGGGAAGGGATACTGTAAGTCTCACAATTTTTCGAATGAATGGGTAACTCATTGATATCGGTTAGATTCGTTGTCTATCCTCGTCCCCGCACTGCCCGCCGTGATCAAGCTGCGTTCAAGGTGAAGAGCGTCCTGAGGGGAACGGAATACGAGGCATCGCGACAAGAGCTCGTTCCATTCTTGTTACAACAGATCGCTGAGCAGAAACGCATCGACGCTGGACTGTCGGGTGTATCGACCATTCCCGAGAACCCGCAAAGTGCCGCACCCCCGAAGGAGCCTATGAGCTCAGTAGACGCCCAGGTCGTTCTCCCTGGAGATGCAAAGAAACAGAGAAAGACGAAACAAATGTTCTTGGATCGAGGTAGGCATTCTTCCTTTTTGTCATGTTCGTATTGCTGATAGTAGTGAGCACAGCGTTCGAGTACGGCATCGAGCTGAAGAACTCCCTTCTCCAGTCTGGCATGCCAATCCTAGGAGTAGATGTACCTATAACCGTCTTCGAAGAGATGAGCAAGAATACCTCTTGGATCACCGACGAAGATGCTTGGAAGACTCTCGTTTCTGGCTTCCCTCCGCAGCACACACCCTACGCACACCAAGTCCGCGATTCTGTTTTCAGACGCAAGGCCGACGGCTGCAAGTTCTTGATTCTTTTCGCCGTACGTGAAGAACGTGCGGCCCTGTTGACACTTTCCGGATGAAGACCAAAGTGCTTGGATACATTAGCTTCACCCCCTCCATTCTTGTCCTTCTGGTTACAGGATCTAAATCACTATGAACTAACGTATATGTATCAAACCGATATATGGACACTGGCACTATTTATGCTCGTGTAATCTCAACTCAACGCAATTTATGTATTTCTTCACGCTCTCGCTCTCCAGGGCACTGATTGCGAAACCTTCGATACGATTCGCCTGGAACATGGTATTGATACAAGCTGTAAGCTACTCATACATTCGATAATCATAGACAATGTAGGATTAAACAGAGTTCTGATGATCCTGTGCATAGGTGAGTACAGTCTCCGATGTCGTAGGAGGTACTTACACACGCTTCTAGATAGTACTTCCAGCAGTGCCCGTGCTGGAACCGATGCCGGTATGGCCTGTAATCCAAGTGAATATCTCCGAAGCCAAATCTGCACAAGGAATTGACGCACTGGTTGTAGTAGGCTTGCTCTCCATCTGGGCAACACCCTGCTCAGCCTTTCGAGCTCCTACTTGGGTTTCTGGGTGGGCACCACCAGTGCCAGTAGCAGAATCTACGAAGTCCATGGCGTTGCCACGAATGCTATCACCGACCCCTTTGTGGACGTTATTAGTCTGATTGGATTCGCGTCATCTTCTTGTGCTTACCCTGAGCACCCGTGAAAACCCCTCTAACGATTGAGACACAAAAGTAAGCGCGAAGTCTGGTCAGAGATAAACTGACTTCAGCACGCACTTGACTTTCTGGCCGAGAGAGGCACCTACACTGCCTCCAGCGCTGTTGTGAGCAGCGGGGTGAGTGTTTACGTTGTTGGAGTTGGTGGCAGTGGACATTGTGCTGGTTGTCTGAAAGAAACGAAGATTCACAAGTTTATCTGTTTCAGCAAACGCGTTGGTTGATAGAGTAAGTTAGAAGGGTTCGAGAGTTTGTGCTGTCTATATACGCGTTGGGACGGGCGATGATGTCAGTGGTGGAAACCTCTCAGCGCTTGCAGGCCCGAACACTACGCATTCCAAATAAATCATTCAAGAGCTCAGGAGAAGCGGTCACAGTACTGTAGTACTTAGTAGTAGACACAGTTCACTGCGCACACCTAGATCTGTTTCTCGAAATTGCATACAGCAGGAGTGCCGATGTCTCAAAGTCATCCGCGTCAGCACACAAGTCGGAGGAGTGAGAAGTACTTGATTATCAGAGTGGCTCGAGCATGAGTGCGGGACGCAATCATTTGTGATGCTCTTGCTAACACTCGGCCGTTCACATTAACGCAAACCTGCCACTGTGGTCAATGAAGACTACTAAGTCTCTACCTTAAGGCCTGATGAGTCGATGACAAAATCATCGAAGGAAATAAGATAGCGCTTGTGGTTTCTGCTTCAGTGTCTCAAATGGCGGGATTCATGAGTCTTCCGCCGGACAGTCTGCTGACATTGCTCCCATTAACGCACAACGTGGTAGGGACTGATTCCAATCAATTCGGCTTCGCTGCTTTCCTGCGGCACTCACTTTCGGCCTTGCATCGACCCGCCCAACGTTTTGCTGTAAAGATCACCCCAGCTCTGAGAGTGTGGCATACAATGAGTATTACATGGTTCGCTGAACGGGTGGGAAGCGTCGAAGCGAGGGGGTTTAGCCGGTCCAAGAAGTGGACACGGATGCATAACGCGGATCCCGCTGGCTGTCACTTGGGCAAACATCGCGGGGATTGAGAACGGAGAGGGTACTATATGACGTGAGTATCGAGGCATTAATGTGCCATTGGCCAGTATATATCTGCACGATCGCCCATCTTTTTGGCTTTGATGGTCGAAAGTCAATATCTGGACATACCCTTTTTCGACTGGTAAGAGGAAGAGCCTGAGTAGTAGCAACGCGCGAAGTTGTCTAAACAATCACTGCAGCAACGCAAAATACAGCAGAGCACACACCTTTGATCATGCCTCGAGGCTAGAGCTAGGGAAATAGTCGTCCTGTTCACGCCTGAAAGCTCCATTGTCGAGGCTTTGGGGATGTGACTGGTCACTGCGGGGGACGGTCGTTCTTGCGTGAGACTGCATGGAAACCTATACGTATAAGGAGCTGGTACTACAGTAGAGTGGACAGTAAGATCCCCCCAAATGGAACTACGACGCAATATATCAGATTGACAGAGCTTCTGGCCTTCGTGCACTAAGTAAGGAAAGGACATTCTGGCGATGATTGGGCAGCCTTGAAATTTGCTTCCAGCACCGGGCTCCATATGATACCCATAGCTGAGACAGCTCACATGAGGATATTTGTTCTAAATGGCTCTGAGGCATGGTCCATATTCGAAGGACGGACAGGTAAGAAACTTCGTGATACTAATAAAGATTTCAAGTTAATATAAATGACTTCCTGTAGATACCGTATCACAACATACTTTATCTTCAAATTGTGGCTCAGTTAATATTAGAGTCGTAGCTGAGAGAAGTCGTGGGTGTGAGCGGCGTTATGGCTGTCATTTACCAACTTGCATCGGGAAGGAGAGGTCCAGTCATCATCTAGCATGAACCTTGAGGCAGTCGTTCCCACATGCTTGCATGCATTGAGTCGGGTACTTCAGCGAATTGTTCTGAGGAGCATTCGGACCTCGCGAGATTCACTGGAAACTATCTGGCGGAGTTTTGCGCACTACGGCATAATCCGAGGTGGCGTGTTTGCGCTTGTTGAAACCAAAGGCTCTTGCCATACAACCACAAACAATACGAACTTCGCCTACGGACTCGGTCCCGGCTAGACTGTGCCAGACGTCAAAACCATCACTCGTCCAAACTCTTCGTATCGTCCATAATATAGGTGGATCGGGCTCTAGGAACGCCCAGTACACTATTCTAGCGTTTGTGTGCATTACGATTCAACGGGAGCCATCAGGTATGTACATTGTGAAGGTGATTCGCTCTAGGTTCCTTTGAATTTTGTGGACGCTCCTCGACAGGCCCAGATTTAGACGTACGTGCGCACAACTCCCGCTGTTACGTTGCTCTGCCGGGCATGTTGCTCAGATTGAGTAGGTCAGTCCCATAACACGATACGATGTGAACTTGAACAGCGAATGGAAGCATGGGTGCAACAAAGAAGCCGCAAGGGTGGCCGCCTCGGCCTTCTTCGCGACTTCTTTTTCATTAAGAGCCAATGCATTTATGTAGTCCAATTGTTCCGAAGATGACACGAACCCGTCCATGCGCTACGTTTAAGGTAGGTAACGAAGATCACTTTGCAACACCAGTCTCAGGGATAGTATCTGTCGCATCAGGTGGTCTTCCCGTGCCATCGGCTCAGAATGGTTGAGAAGATTGTGGCCCCCCTCCAGCCGACTCGAATTATTCGTCATTCCCCCCTCGAAGGCCACCGTGTCGTACGGTTGGCCTACCCCAGAACATACTCGCTCTACCGCCTCCTACCCTTGCCAGTCCAGGGCATCCCTTAGGCTGGTTCCGCATCTCCTACCAGGCTCATCATGTCAACCCGTATTTGAACACTTGGTATACATTCTCATACCTCTGCGTGTGCCCACATTGTACCACGGCTTCTCAATATTGGCCCCTCTACAATCACGGATAATCATTGGTCATCTATTTTGATTCATGGCCTTCCACGGATGTAGGGAAAGGGCATACTCATCTGGAAGTGTGTCGTCTGGCTTTGAACTTCCGTGGAGCGCGTGCGTTATTTTACCCTTCACTATCTTGCCGGCATATGTCAAGTTCGCATCGGCGGAATGAACGGATAGGCTCCGAACCATGGACTATACTGCTTTAAACAACGGAACTTTACCTGCTTTCAATAGCGACCGCTGCGCCCCTACGTAGAACGAAGTCATACCATATCGTTCACGACAGGTGAGACCATACTTGTCTATTTTTCCCTGCCGGAAACTCAGTAGTATTTGCAGCAGGCATTGTGTCAAAGCTTTAAGGGTCTGCAAATATCGTATTCTTTGATTCCCCTACAGCTCTCTCATGTCCAAAACTCAACCCGCGGGCTGCTCCACATTGCTTCTATCAGTCGGAATGTCCTCTTGGGGTTAGGGTTTGAAAAGTTGCATGGCCTGCGAGGACATACTATCTAATGGCTTACACCGTTGATGCCGCTCTTCCTAGTACGTATCACATAACTTCTTCTGAGATTCCATTCCGCGAGAGGATGATTCATATTTTGACGCTTTGAGAAACACCTTATCATTTTTTGCCAGGCTTTTACGACGTCGTCATTCTGCACTTGCGCAATTGTTCGTAAAACGCTCGCGAGGTTCCGTTTACGTCGTGATGTTACCACTCGACTCCCCGAGTGGCGAATTCGCTGTCATCTTTCTGATTGAGCGCGGACTCTATAAGTGGCTCGGAGTCGGGGTCATGGGACGTGGAGTACGAACTTCGACAGCTGAGTAGAGCAAAGTTGCCACCAGACCAGATCAAGACCAGATATGCACCACACCGGAGCTTACAGAGTACAACCGCGATTGGGAGAATTGGTTTGCAATCATACTCGCGCGATAATCAGCACGATACCCGGATATGTTCTATCAGGTGAGTTCATCAGACGAACTCATGCAGTGGCTATTGAATTGCCGCCCAGATGGGTATAAAGACATTGACAATCTTGCCACTCAAAGCATCCTATCTTCCCTTCTTCCTCTCTCATCTGCGACTCACCAGCCTTCACCATCATACTTGAGAGGCTCACCTCCACAGGTATTGTTTTCATTATCTATGAAGTACTATCTTTATGCTTGGTATCATCTCCGTCGGCCGGCTAATGGATGTCAGTCCACACTGGACTTGGGCACCACATACTCATGACTTACGAGAGGTCCTCAGTCGAGGATCCACTCGTTTGCTGAGTTGTGGCGGCCGCAAGGATTGGTGTGGGCGGATATCCATTTTCTGTTCTGTGGAGTGGCCGTAGCATCGCATGATCAAACGAAAACATATTATGTTGCCCTATGCGAACATGCTTCTCGTCGGCATACGCGTTGCTTCCCTTGACCACTGAATATAGTTCCTCTGCATTATAGATAGCGGATGGGAACAACCGGTACCGGTTCTCTGCGGAAACTCGAAACCCGTCTCATCTTCTGCGTTCAAGATAGGCCACTTTGGGGCATTTTTTCCTCTCTTAATGTTTTATTGTTCTGTCGTTCATCATTCTGGTAGACATATTTGCCCTGGATGGTATCACAGGCGAAGTGGTACACTATTGTGCCCCTGCGGGACGTGATTGCCGCCAAGTTGTCTGTACAGCTCGATCAGGAGGTGTGTTTTGACTGTGTAGTGGACGGGCTGGCCTGGGCTTGGGTGAAATTGTTATAGAGGGGCGTTTCATCTGCACCCAGGTCCCATGTTACTTCTGCAATAGATAACAAGAGTTCATGAGAACTTTTGCTCATCGTGTGCTCACATACTTGCGTCAAGGGTTGTGAGGTCTTGCTGCTTCTATTGTGCACATCATTTGCTCTATCGATGCACCAGAAATGTGAGATATTGCATTGACGTTATCGGTGATACTTTATTGCATACTATCCTTCACCCACTGCTTGCTACTGTCAGCACTCGACATATCGCGAATATAACAATCTTAATATTGCATTATCATAGTGTTTCCTTAATGACAGCGCCGATCTTATTTGTTTAAGAAGGAAAGAGAACGGCCGTAAAGAGAAGCCTGGCGCGGATCGCAAGGCATTATGGACGCGATATCAATAGACGAAGACTGAGGACTAACGATCGCGTATCCGCACGCCGAGCAGCCATGTTAGCAAAAATAGAACTATCGCGGAAACCGACGGCAGGATTTACGTGTAAGGCTTGATTTCATTGTGCGTGTGGTAGAAGTAGTGTTTTCCTAGGCTTCTGGTCTGGGAGCGGCAGAAGAGTGGTCAAAGAACCAAAGCATGGGATGCGACGTGTTGAGGGGCAAGACTCCGCCGAAGAATGGCACGTACCACATATATTGCACGGAGTGAACTGAAGGATCATCCCAGTTCAATTTGTTTTCCTGAGCGTTGTAGAGCACGCCGACGGGCATCCGCAAACTCGGAGACTCAACCACAGTACCAGATTAGACAAGTATCTGAAGAATGTTGGGCACTGACCGTGATTTTCTAAATTCTATGGTGAAGCTGTTCGCCTTTGGCATCGTGATTGTCCGGCACGACGCACAAACTGGTCGAACGACAGTCAAAAAATCTCTCCCCACCGGAACCGTAGCTCATATAGAGAGAAAGTATGAATTTACAGACTATCGAGTGATTATGCAAGCAATAATGCAGAGATTCGAATGTACCTTATTCTTTGGGCAACACACAAGAAGCTGAAGAGTAAGAGAGCGAGACAATTTTGCATTTGCAACGACGTGGTCAGTGGTCGGTCACGGCCTCGTTCTAACAGAAATGCCAAAAGCGGACGAAGGTGACGGCGTCTACGTATTCGGTCGCCGCCTGAAACCAACAAACGCCATGGCTTGCTGCCCGCTTTCGTTGATTTCTCCATCCCATCCTCAAGCCCGACTCAAGCCCCGTCGACAAGCCAGCAACCAAAATGGTGAGGATAGTTTGTCTTGCATGCTGTCAGGCAATGCACTCGGAGTGTGGAAACCACAAGGATTCTGCAAAAGGATGAGATTTGGGGATGGATGGTACGTCGCAACTTTGGATGACATCCCAAAGTTGGTGTACTAACTTTGCGATAGGATCTCCACCTTGCAGAATCCGATGTGCCAGTAATACATATGCTTCCCGCTACGCGGAATATGAAGCAACAATGCTGGGCTTGTACCTTGTCCTTGCCTTGAGGACGGGGTGCAAGCGTTAGAGCTCCGAGTGCATAGCGATGACAGCGGCTTTGTTTCCGTGTCATCACAATCGCTTATGTTTCTCGTCTCAATGACCAGCCCAAGGCCAAAGCAACCGGTAAGAAGCCCGCCCCCGCCCCTTACGGCGCAAACAAGGGACAGAGCAAGACCCAGAAGAACCCCCTCTTTGAGTCTCGCCCCAAGAACTTCGGTATTGGTACGCGACTCGTTGTCAATAAAATGGTGTTGCAAATCTGAATCATTTCTCTAGGCCAGGACATTCGTCCTAAGACCGACTTGACTCGCTTCGTCAAGTGGCCCCAATACGTTCGCCTTCAACGCCAGAAGGTCATCCTCAGCCAGCGTCTGAAGGTTCCCCCCGCCATTGCACAATTCTCCCACACTCTTGACAAGAACACCGCCACCCAGCTGTTCAAGCTCTTGAACAAGTACCGTCCCGAGACCAAGCAAGAGAAGAAAGCTCGTCTTGAGGCTCTCGCTAAGGCAACTGCTGAGGAGAAGGAGGCCCAGGCCAAGGTTCGTGAGCTCGTGCATGTTAGTACGGAAGATGCTGATTTGCATGTATAGGACTCCAAGAAGCCCCTCTTTGTCAAGTACGGTCTCAACCACTGTGTCGCTTTGATTGAGGCAAAGAAGGCTTCGCTTGTTGTCATCGCTCACGACGTTGACCCCATCGAACTCGTCGTCTTCCTTCCTGCTCTCTGCCGCAAGATGGGTGTTCCCTACGTTATCGTCAAGGGCAAGGCCCGTCTCGGCACGGTTGTCCACAAGAAGACCGCTGCTGTCGTGACCCTCCAGGATGTCAGGTCGGAGGACCAACGTGAGCTTGCCACTCTCGTCAGTGCGGCTAAGGCCAACTTGTGCGTTGCTATCTTGTCTACTCGCTACATGTGGTACTTACATTGCGTTTATATAGCACTGACAAGTACGAGGAGCAACGTCGTGTCTGGGGCGGAGGTGTCCGTGGTCCCAAGTCCACTCAAATGCTCCGCAAGCGTGCCAAGGCTGCCGGCCAGGCTCTCTCCGTTGCCAACGCACAGAAACTCTAAGCGTACGTTTTGTGTACTTTCACGCGGAGGGTGTATCAGGGGACGGGGCAACCTCGACGTTATCAAAAGGTGGAACCGGTCACCATACGAACATGTTGCTGAGCTATTGTCGGGCTGTAATCTTCACACATGCTGTCTATGCTACGTATGTATCATGCCACCCAACATGATATACCATCATTTGTTGTGCCTGCAAGTTAGAATGCCGTCGTCGTCCTTACTTCGGCTTTGAAATCAAGTCTTCTCCGCCCGCTTGAGTCGATTGTATAGTAAATTAGTGAATGTGTAAACCTTGTAATGTAAAGGGCAGAAAGTATGACAACATCGAAAGCAAGTTGGAAGTACAAGTGCATAAAGCAACAAGGGTTCGCAATGTAGAACGACCATAATGTTCATAAGCAATATCCATAACAACTATCACCGTCATCTTTCCTCACTGCAACTCTTTCAGCTTGTTAACCACTTCTCCCAGCTCCCACGAACCTCCCCATCCCTGCCTACGTTCAGTACGCATAGTGCGAGGCGTCTTGGGGACGGGATAGGACATCTTGGGCTTGACCCAGTACGGAACTCGAGGGGACTTGACCGCTTCCAAAGCCGAAGGCACCGGGGAAGGAATAGGTGACTGGCTCTGGAGGGTGCTAAAGCTCAAGTCTAACGGACGAGGGGAGCTGAACTTCAAGCGGAACTCTGCCATCTTTTTAGCGTCATCACCAAGGATGACCTCCTTGGCTTTCTTGACGAAATGGGTACGTTGGAAGACGGGAGACTTTTGCGCGACCGCTATGGCAATGGGCGATGCGAAGGGGTGCATGTCGCCGCCCAAAGGCGGTGCGGGTGATTTCATGCCTGCCAACTCTGACTCTAACTCGACGTGGGGAGTGTGCATCTCGAGAACATCTGCAACGCTGTAGAAATCTCCGACGGAGCGACTACGCCGAAGCGAGTTCTTCCTACGCGGTTTCTGTGTGGTATTGATATCGTCTACCGTAGTCCTGTCGACACTAGGACTAAGAACGGAGGAGACAGGAGTAGGGGGTTGTGCGCTGAGCGCTGCAGTAGCTTGACGATAATAGTCAAGGAAAGATCCGACGCTGCTGGCTTGGTTGCTGACTTCCCCGAAAGATGGGTAGACGATGTCGGTCGGTACGGTCTCATCGAGACAACGCGCGAGCTTCTCCATCTTTTGACGACGGATGTCATCTTCAGATATAGCAGCTAGGTTGGGAACGGGGGAGACCTTGGAAAGTAACCTGGAAGGAGACATGGGAGCAAGACTCGCTTGCCTGGTTAGATGGACAGATAGAAGATGTCAATTGAATATTCCGACAGATAGAATCAAAAGATATAGAAGCTTACTTCTCGACGAAGCTCGGATACTTGAAGGGTGAGAGCGGCGATTCATCAGATAGGCGAGAAGGTTTATTGAGTGGGAGAGCCTGAGGGGCAGGCTTGCGACGAGGCTTTGGTACAGCCTGCGGGTTCGCAGTGGCAGTCTTGGCCGGCGCATCTACCACCTGTACCGTGCTTTGCGGTGGTTCAGAGAGAATAGAGCGCACGAACGTTCTAGGGGAGAAAGGTGAAGCCAAGACGGATTCCAAGCGTTCCATGATTGTCGTCTCAGATCCCAATCCCGTCCCTGACATAGGAGGAGCGTCGGTTCCCTCCAAAAGCGGTGTAGCTTCGAGCGGGTTCTTTATAGGTTGCTGTAGCATCCTTCGGGTTTGCACCAATCTGCGGGTCTCAGGCTCCAAGGTGCCGACCGCAGATGGTACACCTGCTGCAAGGGGTGAGATGGGTGATAGGGGAGAAAGGAGTCGGCCTTGAGCGGCCATTGTAGATCTGCTGAACATTATGGGTCGTGGCGAAGTCGTGAAGTTGAATGCAAATGCGGATGTAGATTGAATGTGTTCGAATGCGTTTGCGTGAAAGGTCGTAAAGTCGATGAAAGTGATAGATGGACCAGCCACCTACAACGAAAGAGGATTAGAAATTGAAGAGGCAGACACCGTTACCGTCAGAGACGTGGTGGAGGGGGTTCTCCCAAGGACGGCGCGTCGTATATATATGTTGTTAGCCCGGGTGATGCATATGCATCTATGAGCATCGCATCTGCTGGACACCCGTATCAACTTTTGACCGCATTGGGCGCCTAAAGCGGGCATGCGGCTTCGTTAGCTTCTTTCTTTGTGAAGGCATCCATCATGTCACAAGTTTGTTTGTTGGGAACTTTCAGAAAATTGAAAGCTCACATACCTATAAGACCAATGCAAAACATGTGCATGAACCTCGAAGGATGAACTTTCTCAGCCATACAAGCAAGGGTTAAGCCTGAGTGTCCACATGCGCGGGTGAATCGGAGAAGATCTGAGACGTCGACCACCATGGCCCATCTTCCTTCGCTGCGGCATCGCCACTTGAAACCTGGCTCCAGACTCCCATGTACATTGTAGATCGAATCATCGACAGCTATACTTAACTCGTGTGTAATGCAGATAGTAGAGATAATTACGGTCATGACCGTGAGTGGATAGGGACGATGAAATATCGCCGACACGATGAGCAGTCAAGTTTCGATGCTCAGGGATTGAACATTGAGCATCCATCGAACCTGTGAAGTTTGACGTGATTCCGAAGATGGGTTGACACCCGGGCACGAGGGATATGTCTGTCCACGTCTGACTGTCACGGGAAATCCGAGACTAGCTGAGAAGAAGAGAAGGGTAAATATAAATCCATTGTACACCGTGAACATATTCACCATTCATACGAGCAGACAAGCATGCCATTCGCATATTTGAGCAAGCTGGCGTGGTATGTTCGGCATACGTTAAGGGATAAGCATCGACCATTTTGTGTGTAGCGAACTGCGACTGCAGCTGCATAACCCTATCGCCGAATGTAGCTCATTGCTAGAATATGGCAACACTCTATCTCTCAGTATCCGCTTCAGTACTAGTAGGCTTCACAATTGTACTGTACCGGCATCAAATGCCATCACTGGCAATTGAGCCACCTCAATGCGGCCACGTTGTCATTCACCCTCGGTGTGAGTTCGCTCATAAGTATGTTAGACTGAAGAACTTAGCTCATGCGGCGGCAATTGAGCGAAGGAGAAACCCCCTCCGAGCGGTTCCGTACGTTCTTACTTTGCCCGCACCCCATTCGCCGCTGTGGTGGGGTGCGAGAGAACATGAGGCACCCTTCCGATATTTCGACGCATTATTGTTCCTTCAAGTCTTGTACTTGTACTGTACTTGTTAATTCCGTAACTTATTGCCCTGCCGGTGTATTCTGCCAGTGCTTCACGCCTGCTTAAGCAATTTGAATTTCCACACAACTTTGAACTCTGATCAAACAAAACTTACGCAGAAGTCTCAGCAAATCAGCCATAAGGGTAGTGGCATAGTGGCGGCATTGTGATGTTAGCAAGCTGCAAGTTACGATGCCTGCATGTCGTCGAGTCCGAGGTCTCAGACTCTCAGACTCGGACTCTCACTGCCAGTGACAGTGAGTCAAGACTCATGGCCAACATCACGTGACGTCATGACGCGCGGCGCCTGCGCAGCCCAGAATTCGAGACGCTGCGGCCGCTGTGGTCCGCAGGTTGACCGCAGCTACGAAAGCGAGAGTCTGCATTCATATTGATGCACTCAGTGGACCGTGGTACATAGACTCACCAAACCCCGGTATTCGACCTGCAGCCGTGCATCCTCTGACGTTGGTGACTCGCTAATACATGGCTGCTGCTACAACATCCAACGCAGGTGAAGACAGTGTCTTCCCATTTCACAACGATGGTAATATCATGCTGCGATCCAGCGACGGTAAAGACTTCCAAGTCTACAAAGAAATACTTCTTGTCGCATCTCCATTATTTCGTGACATGTTCACGCTCCCCCAGCCTAGTGATACAACCAACCTCAGTCCTTCAACGGAATGCCCGGTAATTGAACTCGAAGAAGATGCAGAGACTCTGGAATATATACTGCGACTTTGTTATCCCATCCCTAGCCCCCCTCAGCTGCAGTCCCTTCCACACATAAAACAAGTACTCAAGGCATCACTCAAATACGATATCGAGAAGGTCATTCTTCTCATGAAGGAGAGATTCCGCGAGGTCGGACGCTTGTCCCCCAAAGAAATGTATGCATACGCATGTCAACTGCGCCTTGAAAAGGAGGCACGTGTAGCCGCAGAAGAGCTCAGAAGAACATACAAACCTCGCAAGTGCACGGGCTGCAGTGCGGTGAACGAAGAACTCGCGCTGGTCAATTATTGCAAAGTAGCCTCTTCTGTGTTCCATTCAGAAATGGCCGGTCTTCCTGCCAAACACTTCTTCAATCTGGTTCGTTTCGTCACATTCGGTGTCGAAACGAGGTTCCTGGAAAGCGACAAGAAGGTATACGGTGAACACAGCGGAGACCCCTCCCCTCCTACGTGGCCAGATCACTATCTCTTCGAGAGTTATCCTGCCGACGTCACCCTTCGCTCAAAGGACGGGGAGGAATACCCTGCCCACCGTATGATTCTATCAATGGCTCTACAAGATGGGGTGATGCCAGGACCACTACATATTGCACCAACGGCCGCACCCGATGGTGAGCATTCTATTGAACTGTCAATCCAATTGTCAAGGACGTTGAAGCATTCGTTATAACAGCTGTTAGTGCACCGCAAGAGTTGGCTGTTGTTGATATGGATGTCGATGGCACGACTCTTTCAAAGCTGATAAAGCTCTGCTATGACTTCGACATCTCGGGTTCATACTCCCTTGAAGAAGACGGAAAGTTATGGCACGCAATCACAAAGTATGGCAGAGCCAAAATTGCGGAAGCTGTGCGTCGACGTTGGATGTCTCACCTCACAAAAAGTCCTTTGCGAGTATTCTTCATTGCCATGTCGCGCGGATGGCTCGACGACGCTCGGAATGCTGCTCTATACATTTACGAATGCTGCAGCTTGAAAGCCTACGAGTATGTCGTCGAAATGGAATCCTGCCCCGCCAAAATGTACCATTGCTTGCTCCAGCGCCTGAATAGCTATGTCGAGACAGATATCAAGGCCGAATTTCCTCCCCTCATAGCTTCACCATCGCGCGACAATGGCGTCCGTGTCCCTGACACCCTCTGTCCGTCCTGTGGCATTCCTACTGGCGCAAATGTTATGCACAAAACTGCGGCCTTCCCGCTCTGGAAAATGTACATCAAGTGCACGCAGGCTTGGAATGAGGGATACAGTAAAGGATGTGTTGATGGCAGGTATCGTAAACACAGTTCCTCTCAGCAAGCGAAGGTACTACCTGGTCAACCTTGTGCGATTTGTCTCAGACCACAAATGTCCGAGACAGAGTCAAAAGAATTTGCTCAAATATTGAGAGATTCTGAAAATTGGGCGCAAGAGCGCCACAAGAATATCATGGCGGTATGCGCAGCTTCCTTCTTCCTCGTCAGTACCGCAGAACTTAGGCAAAGTGCACTAGACCCATACGGAATGGTCCTCAGCTTAGTCCAACCAACAATGTGAGCAAATGGATATGACTCGCTTTGGCGATGTTATTCAAGTTTCAACTGACGTAGATGACTTTCAGTGCCATGCAAGAGTATTTTGTGCATAACAAGATAATGTACCATGTTTTGATATTGATACCACACCAATATTTTACGATGTCAGCGGCATCGGCAGCACAATATACAACGCGCAGAAGCCAGTGGAGCAAATGTCTAATTGACCTCGACGCTGGCGATTCGACGTGACGAATGTTATCCGCTATGACGGCAGTATGGCGCATCAATGTATTATGGCGAAGGGAAAATGAGGACACAGGTCATGAGCCTGAACCACAGCAACTGTCAGAAGTTTTGCGACAGATCTGGATATTGTGTACTCACCGTGACGTTCGAACAATGTTCCATCATGCAACTCTTCACAATCACCGCCGGGAGCGGAGCGCACCTATACTACAGCGGAAGCTTCAAACGAGGTATAGCTTATAGGATGGGCGGTGTGATATTGCGACAAAGGAGAATCTCTTGTTCTCAGTTTTTCGCAGCATTCTTGTACTTGTTGCAGGATGTCTGCAATATCTCCAGACCTTTCCACTGGATCACGTGTCATGAAGTTGTCCAAGCATGCTTCCACGCGATCCAGGACGAACGAGACAGCGGGTCGCAGCTCGCTTGGTGCAGGAGGGAATGTTTCTTGGTTACACGGCTCGAAGCATGGCGATGCGTGTGCTTGAGAATTATGGGGTTCGCAGACCTGCAGATGCAAATTGAGCAACACGTGGAGAATCATCTTCCAGAATGTGATCCAACTATCGTTTGACACTATCAATCAGAACGATGGAAAATATGATTATTTTCAGTGAGAAACTCACTTCCATCCGGCGTCCTGTTTGACAACGTTCTGAACGATTTGCACCCATTCCGCTTTCCATTCATTTGATTCGTGAGCTTGAGAGGAGAGCAGCTCTCGCACGTCCTCGAGAGCATTTTCAACCTCGACGACCTTCGTACACATAGACGCGTACAAAGATGGTAGATTGACTGAATTGCACCAGTTGTGATTGATTGATATACAGAATGTGAGATTTTCCACCTAACGATAGGGGATCAGTCACTGGGATTTGCAGAGCATACTGGCACTTACTTGATGATACCATCCGCTGGGTCTGCATCAAGTAATGGATCAACGGGAGGGACGCATGTCATGCCAGGTGGGAGACAACGTACACAAAAATAGTCTCACCCGCCTCTTGCTCAACAACAATGGGTTTCGCCTTTCTAATATCCGGAAAATCTTCCTCGTCGACCTTCCTAATGTCATAGACGTTGACATTCCGATTCTTCATGAAAAGGTATGGTGTCTGCTCTGGAGGAAATAACCACCATCGCTTGCGTCCAAAGATATTGGTGGACCAGGAGTAGGAAGTGTACACGTCCCGATGGAGAGGCGTAAAAGTACCTTCTGCCCCCATGTACACAAATCGGAAGTCATCGTCAGTGTGACCCGTATAGTACGAGTTCATCCAGTCATCACGAAAGAGAACTGGAGTGTCGTAGAAGGGTGACGATTTCTGGTTTTCCTTTTCCAAATCCCGTGCTAGATGCCAATCTTTGACATATAACGAACAATGCTCATTCTCCTTCCATTTCGATATGACCTCATGTAGAAGCATAGTCTTTCGGTCCTGGTTTCCGAACTCGTCGTATTTTGAACAGTCCGCGACTGTTACGCGGAAGTGCCCATAATGAGCGATGAGATAGTCCCAATTGGGGTGCAATTCCAAAGGTTCACCAGAACCATTACTTGTACCATTCGAGTGACGCGATCCGTTGGTTGTCCAAAGATTGAAAGCTGGCCACGCGGATACCATCGGCTTCCCGAAGATCACTGGGATATTGGATGATAGATAAGATGAAAAGAACTCGACATACCCAAGACTGTGAGGCATTCTCGAGCATGAAGCAGCATCAGAAGAATCTTGTGTATGGGCCATCCCTTCAGTTAATAATCACTCGAAAGCGATTACGGCGCGATACAGGACAAAGAAAAGACGAGCCTTTTACAATATTGCAAGATGAGACGAAGGAATCGAGAAGTTATGTCTTCACTAGCGAAGACCCGTGCCCTGCACGGTGACACTGACAGTGCAAATAAGCAAAGGAACACACAGATAGCGTTAGTCCGCTAGAGACCCAGGGGGTCAGTGATTTTTA